>CM046431.1:39657685-39945185 GCA_025506505.1 Flaveria sonorensis | reverse complement strand
GACCTAAAGGTAATAACTCGTATGACTATCTCTAAAAATACGGATCAAGGGTTAACTAGGTATGTTGCTACTCTCTAAGAAAACCAAAGGCACGTGTGAAGTACAAGATAGGTTTATTAAAATGTCTAATAGAAGATCGCCCTTAAGTTTTCTACCACAATGTCTTTAAGACTATATTTCCTAACTCTAATATAAAGGACAACTTAATTAAATCCAATTAAATACCCTAAAACACTAACACCACGAATGAAAGTCAAAACATACTCTCGCGAAATCTAAACCTAACAAACAATGGGTAGCTAGGATGTTTTAAGCAACATCTATCACCCCTAGGTTCTAGATATGGTAGCACACTAAAAATACTATCAAAATCATAGCCAATGCTCCTAAGATTATCTCTAATCTAAGTTTAAAATTAAAAACACAAAGTAATTAATTTTAACGTGCAAAGCCTAATCTAGATGTCACGTAATCAATCAAGATCAAACATACACGAGCATGGCAACAACCTTCAAGCATAAATAGTACACGTGTTCATATTTATTTAAGAAATAATCAAGTTCTAAGATTAATAAATGAATATACGAAATCAAAACCAAATATTTAGTCAAAACATATTAGTTTTCAACCCAACCTAGGTAGCACTAAAAATTTAGCTACTCATAACGTTTATAAGCATTAAGAACAATAGTAAAGATTTAAAACTTTAGAAACATAAACGAGATAATCAATGAAACAAAGAAAAAAAAACCGATAACGAGACGAAACCGAATGATCTTCAATACTTGAATGCTTTAATCCTTGCTCCTCGATCTTGCTCTCCACTTTAAGATTGCTCTCCAATCGTACTTAAAAGCTCCTAGTTAAAATGAAAATAATAAAACTCTGATTTTTGTTATTCTGTTCTCTCTCGCAGGCTCCTTCTTTTTTTTCTGCGGCAGCCGTAATGTGTTTATTTCTATTCAAAGAACATTAGGTGGTTATTCTTAAATTGCCCCCGCCTCCCGTTCAGACATTATGGCTTTCATTTATTTTCTTCTTTATGGGCCTAAACAATTGTGTATTGGGCCTTAAGAAATTATTTGTTGAAATGATTCTTTTACATGTCCCAAGTCATCTAATTTGTGAATGCATTTGATTTTGTAGTGATCTTCTAGATAAATAATCAATTTGAAATACTAACTTAATATAAATAACATTAGTTAATTTATATTGCAATAATTAATTAGGAATGATATCAAATGAAAATTAATCAAAATCTTTTTAAAGTTTAGAGAATATTTATTTGTATAGACTACATCAGTTAGTATACTGGTTGGGATTGACAATGGTTATGAACAGACCCTAGGGTGAATACATTCCGACAAGACCTGTGTGTATGTTTAGGTTTAGTTGTGAGGCTCATAATTACATGTGATATTACTTGCTTATAATTGTATACACTTATGTCCTACAAACTTTTACACAGTATCAATTTTTATTCATTATTTAACCTGCAAAATCACGAACCATGTGCTGACCTTTTGAGCATATCTTTTCAAGTAACAACAGTTATCGAGAATATCCAGAGTCAATGCGTTAGAGATGACCCTAAGGAATTCATTTTAGACATGCTCTAGCATTTCAAACAATTGTGTTTTACTTTATGTTAACATTGTTACGCGTGTTTGCCTTTATTTGTTCTCGGGTTATGGGATTCAAATCCATTATACTTATTTGACTATGTTTGTCGTGGAATTGACTAACTGCGACACAAGTTTCTATTTGTGTTGGGTGACGTCATTACACGTTGGTTTTTCATCATTTAACGCATCTCTATTAACTATCAATTTGTTATGATGATCCCGTTCGTTACATCCTCGTGTTTTTGCTATAAGCAGAGGTGTGACATAGGCTGCACTGTGTCTTTGTTGATAACGGTTTGTTAAGGTGAGATAATGATTTTGACCACATTTTCTCAATTTGAATCCTAATATTCTGAAAATATGGTGTTGTGCTTGGCTATAGATACAAGGAGCAAGAACTAGTCATGGATGCCTCAGCATAGTTTCTTAGCGAATTAAAAGGCGTTACAGATCCTGAGAAAAAGAGGAAGATTACCAGGAAAGAGTTTATATCAATTTTTGATGCATTTGCTCAATTTTGGTTCAAGGGACCTTGTATCCAGATATAATTAAATCTTGCCTGCCACTTGGAGGTGGAAAAACCCACTCTCACACAATTAAAAGTCATCATAACATAGGCGGCTTCCTAAAGATATGAAGTTGAAGCTCATTGAACCACTTAAACTTCTATTCAAGGATGAGGTTTGCATAAAAATTGAATCTTAAAAAAAAACATTAATTTGCGCCATTATCATGAAACTGTGAATAATTTAATGTAGTTTTTGTACTTGTGAAGGTTCAGGAGCTCAGGAAATTTTAGATGTTTCGGTTGCATTTTTGAAGCTACATTCATTCCCGGGCCCGAGTCTTGCTGTGAGAATTCTGGGTGATGTTACTCAAGCAAAATGCATTGGATGTTTTTCGCCAGGTAAAGAATGAGACTAAATTTCTTTCTTTTTCTTTTTATAAATTTTGATTTTGTGTTTTAGGTGGATGAAATATTTATACAAGTAATCAAGGATGCCGGGATCTACGATGAAATATGACATGCTTTTGCTGTAGTTTTACTGATAAACAATGACTGTGTTCAAGGAGATCACAGGACTCATTCAAATGTTGTTGCACTTAGAGCAGTCACAAGTCAAAATGGCATGACTGACTAGTCAGCATTTATTTTCGTGATTAAAGTTTTACTTATTTAGTTTTTTAGCTTAGGGATATATATAAAATCTATACAAGTAGATATGGGGTCAAAAGGACTTTTGAATCATAACAACTAGAGTAAGTTTGACTTTTCAATCATATTGACTAAATCATGTTGGACTGTTGATCGACTTTTGAGTTAAACTGACTAAAGCATGTTTGACTTTTGAGTCAAAGTGACTAGAAATCACATTTTAAGACCACTATGGTTTCTTCACAAAACCTAGAAATTCTTAGTAAAAAGTTTGGAATATTATAACAAAAATCAGTTTTGAAAATGATGGTGTTAGCTTTTGACAAACAACCATTGCTCTATATAATCTTGATATGGAACTTTGACTTCCAAAGTCAACTTACAAACTTTTTTGAAAATATTGGTTTTTTAGGAACACTTTTTTTCTTGTGATTTCCATTCAGATTTTTCAACTGAACTTTCAGGTACTATTTTGAACATAATTTCTTGGACGATGTAGCCAGAAAAATATGCAAGAACGTTCGTGGGGTGAAACGCGTTTGTCTGGACATTACATCCAAACCTCCATCAACAATCGAATGGGAATAACCGTTTCGTGTTTCCTATAGTTTGACTTTTACAAGTCAACATCTTGGTAAATGATGTGAAATTAACAACGTTTTTGGAGTAGGTAATGAACATTTCAGTGGGAATATATTGACATTTCAGGTTCGTTTTTGTTTTATAAATCAAAGTCTTCTTTTTTCCTGTTTCGAGTCTTATTAAGATTTTTCTCCATCTAGAGCTCTACATGCTGTTTTTTACATTGTGCTTGTTCGATTCCATTAAGCCTGTTAAAGACATTCTTTTCTTTTCAAACGACGAGTTATTGCTTATCTAGAAGCAAAATACTCTACCAAAAAATCTAACAAAACATCAACTGAAGTTGGAATTCTTTAGTAGTGCTAGCACTTAAAGGAAAGAAGAAACTTGATGGTATAAACTTTCTATCGTAGATTAAGACTGTAGGAACATCGTTCACAAAATAAAATAATTGCTTTATAGATAAAGAACTTTGATTACAATGCAAAAGAAACTAAACAAACAGAATACACGATGTTAAGAAACAACAAATAAACAAAAGAAACAGAACAATGGCTGAGGATTTCTGTTGAACAGAGGTCCCTTAAAACAGATTTCGGGCCACCCAGGTGAATCCCGTCTGTCTCCCAGGGTACAACAGCCGGAGCAGAAGTACTGCCGGAGTTAGCCTAGCACCCGAAACCACTACCTGAAACGAGAGCAGGAAGTTGCGAGAAAGCTGGAAATTGTTCTTTCTGTGTGTCGTGGAACATGTAAACTGGTAATACTGCACAAGACACCAGGTCTTGTATATATGCTGTGAACTCTGAGGCAGTTAGGAACTGAAGCATCCCTTAGTTAATTCACGAGTTATTAATAGGGATGTGAACTGACTGTCTGTTACGAAAGCGAACAAACTATCTGTTACGAAAGTCCAACAGTCAGTCAACACTTCAAAAATATTTAGGCGGAACTATCTGTTACGAAAGTCCAACAGTCAATCAACACTTCAAAAATATTTAGGCGGCTCTCGGCGATGCGAGCGTGCGAAGTGCAAAGTGCAACATCAAAGCGCCACATTGCGCCCATCACCCGAGCCCGTGCGCGTTGGGTGCTTCACACCCTTGTGCTTGACCTTGGGTGTCCCTCAACATATGTGGGAACACAATCCCTTGAAAAGTCCCACTTATAAACTAATTTATAGTTTATCATTCCACCAATGTGGGACAACAACTTCCACTTAGATTTTTCACAGCTTTTGTGTTTCAACCACACAACTTTGAGCATCGATATCTCATTTATCTTAGCTCCATTTTGGACACGGTTTAGTTCGTTGTGTTCCTCTCTCTTAGGAGAACACATATGAAATGGTTTGGTAATTAATTGCAACAAATACAATTAATTATTAATGTCTCAAAATGAGTGAGAAATCATATTTTTCTCACTAAACTTCCAACAATCCCCCACATGAATGGAGATCGATCTTTGCACTAAAGCATCAAGATATAGTTTCAGCAGTTGAATGTTGCAGGATAGGTAGATATTCTCTTTGAACCTTCCTTTGTGAAGCATACTTAGTCTCCTAGCGATTAGTAGACTCGATGTCTTTGAACTAACCCCTTCTTCTGTAGACGTTATTACACTTCACACAACATTCTCCTTGATCTGGCTAGCCCCTCATTGTTGTGTCCGTTATGGTCATGGACCACTAGCCTGGTTCTGCAAGAGCTCTAGGATTTGTGCCCCAACAAATCCATTCGAAGCGACCCCACTTCTCTCTCACATAGGTGGCTTCACACAAGTCATTAAAAGCCATAGGCTTAACCTTCTTTGCTATCACTGATTAAATTTAGGAATGGACTAGGAAATGTTCAATCTCCATTTGGTGTACTCCCCCACAGTGACCTTAGTTTGTACAATTAGGTTGTCCTATTGATCCTAGATCTTGGGATCTCTAATCTTCTAGGATAGGTTTTCCTTCATACATACTTACTCCAAGGGCTTTAGTCCCATCCCTCTCGACGACTTGTATACTAACTCTCTGCTTAAGCCTTTGTCAACGGATCCGTAATGTTATCCTTTGACTTCACATAGTCAATAGTAATAACTCCAGTTGAGAGTAGTTGTCGTATCGTATTGTGTCTACGTCTTATATGTCTTGATTTTCCATTATACATTGTACTTTGAGGTCTACCAATTGCTGATTGGCAATCACAATGTATGCAAACAGTCGTCACAGGCTTTGGCCATCCTGGAACATATTCCAAGAACTGACGTAGCCATTCCGCCTCTTCTCCAGCTTTATCTAAAGCGATAAATTCAGATTCCATTGTTGATCTGGCTATAACAGTTTGCTTGGATGACTTCCAAGCTATAGCCGCTCCCCCAAGGGTAAACACATAACCACTAGTGGATTTGGAATCTTTTATATCGGATATCCAATTTGCATCAGTATATCCTTCCACAACAGCTGGATCTTGACCATAATACAGTCCATAGTTCCTTGTGTATCTCAAGTACCTTAGAAGCCTTGTCATAACCTTCCAATGTTTAGAGCTTGGATTGCTAGTGTACCTGCTTAGCCTACTCACAGCGTATGCAACGTCTGGTCGGGTACAAGTCATGAGATACATAAGACTGCCAATAATCCTTGAGTACTCCAGTTGAGCAACACCCTCTCCTCTATTCTTAGAGAGATGATGTGAGGTATCAACTGGAGTCTGAGCAACACTAGTGTCCTCTGCATTAAAATTTCCAAGGATCTTGTCATATAATGAGATTGACTTAACACGAGACCATTTTTGGTTCTAATGATCTTTACTCCAAGAATCACATCAGCTAAGCCCATGTCTTTCATGTCGAATCTCGCTTTCAACATATCTTTTGTAGACCTAATCATGTTATCATCACTTCCAATGATAAGCATGTCATCTACATAAAGGCATAACATCACATAACCCCTTGGTGTATCTTTCACATATACACACTTGTCGCACTCATTGATCTTGAAACCAGAATCAAGCATGGCTTGATCAAACTTTTGGTGCCATTGTTTTGGAGCTTGCTTCAAGCCATACAAAGACTTGACAAGTTCCTGGCCAGGAGCAGAGAAACCCTCAGGTTGCTCCATATAGATTTCCTCTTCTAAATCCCCATTTAGAAAAGCGGTTTTTACATCCATCTGATGTACTTCTAAATTCCGCAAAGCGGCAATTGCAAGCACCAACCTTATAGAGGTTATTCTAGTGACAGGCGAGTAAGTGTCAAAGTAGTCTAGACCTTCCTTTTGTCTATACCCTTTGATCACTAGCCTTGCCTTGTACTTATCAATTGAGCCATCAGCTTTCATCTTCCTCTTGAATATCCACCGGTATCCAAGTGGTTTACAACCAGTTGGAAGATCTACTAGCTCCCAAGTATGATTCTGCAAGATAGAATCTATTTCATTTTTTATGGCTTCTTTCCATTGAGGTCCTTCTAAAGAGGTTACATCTTCTTGGTAGGTTTTAGGCTCACCTTCAACCATATAGGTAAGAAAGTCAGGGCAAACGACTTTTCAATCCTTTGCCTTTTGCTTCTTCTTAGCTCTACCTCTTCAACTTCTGATTGTTCTTTTCCATAAACAATCTCATCAGTCAGTTTTGATAAACTCGCATGATCCTGAGATAAACAAGGAAACACATCTTCAAAGAAAGATGCATTAATCAACTCCATTATCGTGTCTTTGTGTATCTCAAGATTCTTCGACTTATTTACAAGAATCGATATGCCTTACTATGTTCGGCATAGCCTATGAATACACAATCCACAGTTTTGGGTCCTATCTTTTGAACCTTCGGTGGTGGCACTACCACTTTGGCTAAACACCCCCACACTTTCAAGAATTTGTAAGATGGTTTTCTACTCATCCACAACTCGGAAGGTGTAACATCCTTATTCTTGAAAGGAATTTTGTTGAAAAGATAAGTAGCTGACAAAACAGCCTCCCCCCACATATCCTTGCTCAACCCAGAACTTAACAACATGGCATTCATCATTTCTTTAAGGGTACGATTCTTTCGTTCTGCAATGCCATTTTGTTGTGGAGAATAAGGAGCAGTATACTCATGGATTATTCCATTTTGAGCACAGAATTCAGCAAATGGTGAAACATATTCACCGCCTCGGTCACTCCTTAAAATTTTAATCTTCCTGTTAAGTTGATTCTCAACTTTAGTTTTGTACAAAACAAATTTGTCTATTGCTTCATCCTTACTTTTTAGCAAATATACACAACAATATCTTGTACAATCATCAATAAAGGTGATGAAATATTTATTTCCACCACGTGTGGGAATTGACTTAAAATCACACACATCAGTGTGAATCAAGCCCAAGGGCTAGGTTATTTTTTCAACCGATTTAAACGATGATCTTGTTTGTTTGGCTTCAACACACGTTTTACATTTTGAGTTTGATTCAAAAGAAAAAGATGGAATATGATCTAATTTAACCAATCGACGTATTGAATTAAAATTAACATGACCAAGACGACCATGCCATAAATCACAAGACTCAATCATGTAAGCAGAAGAAGTAGTTTTATTCATATCTTTCTTGATAGCAGTTACATTAAGTTTGAACATACCATTTTGGGCATAGCCCTTTCCAATAAACATTCCACATTTTGACAAAACAAAATTATCACTTTCAAAAACTAATCTAAAGCCAAACTTGTTTAGCAACCACCCGGATACAAGATTTTTGCGCAGATCCGGAACATAAAGAACATTGCTTAAAGTGAGCTCCTTCCCCGAAGTCCACTTTAAGATCACTTCGCCTTCACCCTTGATGTCGGCTGTTGCTGCATTTCCCATGTACAACTTATCATCACCCTTCAACTCTTTAAACGTATTAAAGAGAGTTTTATCGGGACAAACATGGTGAGTAGCCCCGGTATCCACCCACCAACCTTTAGGGTTGTTAGATACCATATTCACCTCTTCTTTCATTGCTGTAAGATCCGAGATCATGGCAACAATAGGCATCCCATCATCTATCATCATTGCATTGTCACGTTTTGGTGCCTTACATTGATCGGCCCGGTGACCGGCTTCACCACAATTGTAACATTTCCCTTTGAAGGGAGCCACCTTCTTCTTCACACCACCCTTTCGAGGCCCAAGATCCACAACCTTACCCTTGCCTCGGTTCTTGTAATTAAACCTTTTTCCTCCCGGGAGGATTGACCATGTTCAACCAGGTTTGCCTTAGCAAGTGGTTGAACTTGAGTCCCCTTGTGTGCCATACGATTGTCCTCCTCAATTCGAAGGTGAACCACTAGGTCTTCAATTTTCATCTCCTTTCGTTTATGTTTAAGATAATTTTTAAAATCCGACCAACTAGGAGGCAATTTTTCAACCATGGCAGCCACTTGAAATGTTTCACTAAGAACCATTCCTTCAAAGGCAATGTCACTTAGTATAACTTGTAACTCCTGGACTTGACTGATCACAGTCTTGGAATCAACCATTTTATAGTCCAAGAAACGGGCGACAACAAATTTCTTCGTGCCGGCATCCTCCGTCTTATATTTGCGTTCTAACGACTCCCATAATTCTTTGGCAGTTGTTATTTTGCAATACACATTATACAAAGTATCCTCAAGGCCATTCAACACATAGTTACGGCATAGATACTCGGAATGTTTCCAAGCATCAAGTGCACTCACTGCTTGAGCATCGGCCCCTTCAGCAAGTGTAGGAGGAGACTCAGTCAAGAACCTCGCAAGGTTCAAGGTAGTCAAATAAAATAGCATCTTTCGCTGCCATCTTTTAAAATTCAAACCACCAAACTTCTCTGGTTTTTCAGCATGGCTAGCCACAGCCCAGGCAGCATCAGAACCAACTAATGGTCCCATAGTGGTGTTAGAAGTAGTAGACGTAGTAGAAGCAGAAGCCATTTCTGAAAAAATATAATTAAACCAAGTCAATACCAAATCTAATTTGTTTTCCCAAAATCAAAGTATAAAATTTTAAAACATAAAAGAACGATGTTTTAAAATCTGTTTTAAGTTTGTAGGAACATCGTTCACAAAATAAAATAATTGCTTTATAGATAAAGAACTTTGATTACAATGCAAAAGAAACTAAACAAACAGAATACACGATGTTAAGAAACAACAAATAAACAAAAGAAACAGAACAATGGCTGAGGATTTCTGTTGAACAGAGGTCCCTTAAAACAGATTTCGGGCCACCCAGGTGAATCCCGTCTGTCTCCCAGGGTACAACAGCCAGAGCAGAAGTACTGCCGGAGTTAGCCTAGCACCCGAAACCACTACCTGAAACGAGAGCAGGAAGTTGCGAGAAAGCTGGAAATTGTTCTTTCTGTGTGTCGTGGAACATGTAAACTGGTAATACTGCACAAGACACCAGGTCTTGTATATATGCTGTGAACTCTGAGGCAGTTAGGAACTGAAGCATCCCTTAGTTAATTCACGAGTTATTAATAGGGATGTGAACTGACTGTCTGTTACGAAAGCGAACAAACTATCTGTTACGAAAGTCCAACAGTCAGTCAACACTTCAAAAATATTTAGGCGGAACTATCTGTTACGAAAGTCCAACAGTCAATCAACACTTCAAAAATATTTAGGCGGCTCTCGGCGATGCGAGCGTGCGAAGTGCAAAGTGCAACATCAAAGCGCCACATTGCGCCCATCACCCGAGCCCGTGCGCGTTGGGTGCTTCACACCCTTGTGCTTGACCTTGGGTGTCCCTCAACATATGTGGGAACATAATCCCTTGAAAAGTCCCACTTATAAACTAATTTATAGTTTATCATTCCACCAATGTGGGACAACAACTTCCACTTAGATTTTTCACAGCTTTTGTGTTTCAACCACACAACTTTGAGCATCGATATCTCATTTATCTTAGCTCCATTTTGGACACGGTTTAGTTCGTTGTGTTCCTCTCACTTAGGAGAACACATATGAAATGGTTTGGTAATTAATTGCAACAAATACAATTAATTATTAATGTCTCAAAATGAGTGAGAAATCATATTTTTCTCACTAAACTTCCAACAAAGACTTGCTCTCAAGCGTCAAAAGAAGTTGTACGAAAGACCCGTTCTTGAAGAATCTGCTGCTACCATGACTAGAGTGACCCGAGATGCTTGGGTGTAGAATAATGATGACTTTTTAGAGGACATGTTTTATCATCAAGCTAGGTATAGTCGTTTTGAGATATTAGAGTGTTGCATGGTTGTCAAGATGCAACTGTAGGCTCTCGCGTTTGATAATAAGTAAGTAAGTAACTACGTTGATGAGTTGGAACATGCACATTAGATCCTAAACTCGTTGACAATATGATGATGAAGCCTTTGATTGAAAACACCTGTGCTTTGATCATATTTGTTATTTTCATCAAAAACAAAATTTTTTTTCATCCGGCTCCTCAAGGTTTTAGAAAATTGTTATTTTCGTTCAAAAAAGTTAACTTTGTTAGTTTAAATTGCTAAACATTTAAATTGCTAAAATTAGCCTTTATACTACAAAACAAAATCCATCAATTACATAACCATAATCGAGTGGAACTAAGTCACGATATAAAAGAGATGACGACTAGATGCGATGGTCTCTATTATATAACTACTTCGCAATAGGTTCCCGACGGCCACCAAAAACGAGGTCCACCCTCCTCCCTTACCGATGAAGTTGATAATATCGTGATTCAGTAATGATGAAAGGTTTGAATATGAAAAGATGAAATGTCCAATATAGGTTTCATGAATGAAACAATAACACGTTAATATAATTTTAACAACAATATGTTAAAATAATTAGGATTTTGTCTTTATATGTAAAATTACATAATCTTCTTTTAATGATAGATGATTTAACATTTTAAATTAATGGAGTTAATAATTAGCGGGCTATTTATGTAATTACTCAGGTTACCAAAAACAACCCCCATAATTTTCCTTCTCTTTTAAATGAGTTTTTTTGTTTGTATATTTAAAAAAATATTTTTATATTTAATTTTTTAAACCGTTTATTGTTACTTTGGTTTTTTTTCTTTACTTTAATAATTATTATTTAACAAAAAACGTTTTAAATAAAAAAAACACGTCTTTTTTAAAGCTTTTGTTTTTTTACGAACATCTGTTTAATTTGTTTTTCAAATTTTTTTTAAACCATTCGGTTTAAAAAATCTTTGATTTCTTTACATCGTTTGTTTGTTAAACCCATTTATTTGTACAAAATTTTTTCATCTTTTAAAACTTTTTGCCTATTGAAATAGTTTTTTTAGAACCGTTCATTTCTTAACCTTTTTTTTAAACCTTTCTTTTTTATAAACGTTTTTTTTATAATTATTCGTTTATGAACATCGTTCGTTTGCTTAGAATTGTTTGACTTTTTAAACCCTTGGATTTTTAAAATCGTTCATTTTTTGAACTTATATTTTTTAATGACTATAAGTAAATTATACAATATTGTATATACTTTCAACAACTATATCTCTGATGGTTATTTTACAACAACTATGTTTTACTTGTTTAAATTGCTAACATATTATCAAGTTAAAAATGTAAGGTTATACTTGAAAGGCCGATGCAACAAAGAAACCAAAGCAACCAGAAAGCTTCCAGCTTGCATGCATATTGTACAGAGTAGAAGTTACTTTGGAAGTTTTACACTTCTCACAGAAAATTGTTCTAAGTGTAAAATCTTCCGAAGCCAAAGACCAAATCTTCCGAAGCCAAAGATGAAGTCTTTCGAAGCTTCAAAGACAAAGTCTTCCGAGGCCAATGAAGTGAAGACCAATTTCTTCCGAAGATAAAGAAGACATGCTTTCTCTGATCTACTTTTGTATAAAGCTGACCCACTTTCCGCTGCAACTCTGAAGACTCACCAACTTGCATTAGTTGGTGAAATGGTCCATGCTTGTGCAACTGTAGATTATGGTTTAGAGTCTGTAACTTTCTACTTTGTACCTTTTATCCTTTCTGTAATATTATAGGATGTGTGCTATTGCATGTCATAGTCATTTGTCATAAGGCAATCTGTCTTTTGACTTTACATTGATCTTGTTGTCTAGATTAGCGTTTCCAGCTGGTCTTCAAAGTATGGCCGGCTGTAGGATGTAGTATAAAGTATCTCAGGTTCTTGTATTTCTTTTTTATGCTTTAAAATACTTGTAAAAGAACTTGAAAGCAATATATAGCATTCTTGAAAACCATACTCATCATGTTCTTGCTCTTAGTTCTGTTTCATTGTCTACTTGTGTTCTTAGTATCATTCATATAAACCTGTTTCCCTATTTGATCTGTTAAGTGTTCTAACACTCTCCTTATTATGAGACTGGTTGTATTGACTATCCTTTTAACCGGCCTTGCAATTGGTATCAGATATTTTTAGGCTCTTGATTGTAAGATCTCACCATCTTAAATTCTTTCAGTTTCACAAAACACTTAACAACTCAAATGGCATCTATCACAAAGGTTGATATGGAAACTGGTATCAAGACAAAGTCTCCACTGATCACTCTTGATGATTTTGATACTTGGTGCCAAAGAATGGAAGGCTTCATCATGTCTCAAGACTCCAGGATGTGGGGATCTGTTGTCTCTGGACCTCATGTACCATCCACCTCTTTAGCTGCTGCTGGTAGTGGTATGATACCAAAGGAAGTGACTGACTACTCTGAAGAAGAGTGGAAAAAGATAGATATAGATCATAAACCCATGACCGCTCTCCAAACTTCTCTTCCAAACTCCATCTACAAAGGCTTCAAGAAGTGCAAGACTGCTAAGCAACTATGGGATGCACTAAATCTTATGTATGAGGGGTCCACTGAAGCAAAAGAGAACAAGAAGGACCTCTTGAAGCAGCAGTTTGAGAACTTCACCTTTAAGGCAGGTGAAACCATGACTCAATAATACTTCAGGTATGTTGAGATTGTGGACACTCTAATAGATGTTTGAGTAACTCTTGAGAACAGAGACATTATGAGGAAGTTCATGTCCTCTCTTCCCAGACAATGGACACACTATTGTGTGATCATTAAGAGGACTGAGAACCTCAAGACCCTTACTCTTACTGAGTTGTATGGTATCCTCAATGGCTACCAAATGGAGATGAACATGCAAAATCTATCTGGTAACTCCAACAATCAGCAGAGTTCAGCCCTTCATATGGTTGAAAGAGATTGTAGAGAACCACAACATCATCTCATCTGCTATCCTAACAACTCATAAAAGGGTCCTTTCATCACCTTCCCGGAGACACCAAGAGAGAGCTATATCCAAAGAAGCCCATTCCAAGAGACATGCTCTTCACAAGACTTTATGTCTACTGATGAAAGCACAGGCAACCTTCTCTTTACCCTTGAAGACCTGGACTGTATCCATCCAGATGATCTGGAGTATATGGAAATAGTCTAGCAGATGGCTTTTCTCACTCACAGAGCCAAGAAGTTCTACAAGAGGACAGGGAGGAAGTTTCCTAGCAATACAATCAGTGAAAAGTTTGGGTTGGACAAAAGCAAAGTGAAGTGTTACAACTGTAACCAAATGGGACACTTTGCTAGAGAATGCAAGGCACCAAGGACAAATGGTGGCCAAGCACAAACCAGACCAAACTACACTGATGGAGCTCCCCAAAATGAGAAGCCCAAGCAGCAAGCTACAGTTGCTGTTGAAGAAGGAGGCTTTGACTGGAGCTTTCAGGTTGAGGATGCATCTCCAAACCAAGCACTAATGGCAGATCATGAAGAACCAAAGGTATTGGAACATCTTTGTACACCTGAATGTATTGCTAAAGTTAACAGATATAGGTCCTATAACTTAGAGATGAGGTCTGATCTTAAGTCTTTAAACATTTTAAAAGCTAATTTCAAAAGAGCTGAAAATGATTACAAACTTAAAATATAAGATTTGGAGAAAACCATTTCAACTCTTAAGCATGACCATACTAACTACAGGACTCAGATAAAAGATCTTATCACTAAGTTAACTGAATGCCAGGCTGAGCTTGTGATCAGCAAAGCCAGGGCAGAAAAATATGTTCTTGAAGAAGAGACCTTCAAGAACATGATATCCTCATCATTGCATGTAAAAGTTTGTTATCAGAATAAGCAGGGACTGGGATCTACTGAGATAGCTCCTCCACACATTCTGATAAAAGATCTCATCACTAAGAGGAAGAACTTGATAAGAAAAGCCAAGAGGAAATCAAAGAAGGCTCAAAAGATCAAGGCCACTTTCAACTCTAAGAAGAAACAAGTGTTTATCTCTACAGGATTTGAAGTGGTGAAGGCTGAAGACTCAACTATAAACTTTAGTACCAAAACTTCTAGTTCATGTCCAACTCATTCCAGCAAAGAGCAGAAGGCTGATCAGCTGTCTACCACTGCTACACAGCTTGAGCCATCCAGTTCTAAAAGCAAGCCTCACCCTAAGAAGCTTTGCTGCATCATCTGTGAAGATGAAGATGGAGGTGGAAAATGATCAAGTTCAGTCTTTCTCTCAAGAGAAGGCTCTCAGAAGGAAGCAAATGTATTGCATCATGTGTGGTAATACTTCCCATCTTGCTAAGGATTGCATCGACAATCCTAAAAGTATTGTCCATATGATCAAAAAGAAAACTTCTGAGAAGAAGAAAGAAAAGCTAGCTTCAGAAGGAAAATCTTTTCCTTTCGGAAGCTCCAAGGTGAAGAAGAAGACAAGTGAAAACTGTTACATTGTCTTCAAATCACTTTGATAAGCCAAGACCAATAAGGCTTGGGTTTCCAAATGTAACTAAACATTTCTTTCTTGTGCAGGAACAACTAAAGACCAAGAGGAATGTATGGATCATTAATAGTGGTTGTTCCAGGCACATGATAGTCAATGGTTCTCTACTTCAAAATTTTGAGAAAATTGATGGAGGGCTAGTTGCATTTGGAGGAGATGATGGAGGTTACATTACTGGAAGGAGCACGGTCATAAATGATAAGCTCAGCATTGAAAAGGTAAACTTTGTCAAAGAGCTTGGGTATAATCTACTGAGTGTATTACAAGACAATATAATGCTCTCAAGACTCCTCAGCAAAATGATGTTGCTGAGAGGAGAAACATGACACTTATTGAGGCTACTAGAACCATGATGTATAACTCTAAATTGCCCATCACCTTCTAGGCAGAGGCAGTCAACATAGCCTGCTATGTGAAGAATAATGTTTTAGTGGTTAAGACTCATGGTAAGACTCCTTATGAGCTGTGGAACAAAAGGAGACCGTTTATTGGTTTCCTTAGGTCATTTGGATGTCCTTGCACCATCTTGAATATCAAAGATCAAATAGCCAAATTTGCTGAGAAATCAGATGATGGACACTTTATTGGATACTCTTCCCAAGCTAAGGCTTATAGAGTATACAATCTCAGAACTAGAGTAGTTGAGGAGTCAGCCAATATGACTTTCAATGAGCACACTCCTAGTGTGAAAGGTTCTGGTCTTGATTGGCTGTTCAATCTTGATTTAGTTACAAACTGTTTTAACAAATCTTGTGAGAATGTTTCAGGATCTACAGGTAACTTATCAATAGGAGATCCTAGCCCAAGATTTGAGCTGAGAAGACCAAGCAAACAACTACCTCATCTCCAGTGGTAACTAACCCTGCAAGTGAAGATCCTATTAGCACAAACATGACAAATTCAGCTGATACATCTGAAGCACCTACAAATTCCAGCTCAAAGGTTCAAAACTCAGATGAAGGAACTTCAAATGTAGGAGGAAATAGAGGTGGTGATAGTGATCAAGAATTTCTTGATACTGATAACCACTCCATAGAAGACAAAATAAATTATGTCACACACTCATTGGATCAAGCCTCTCTTGATAAGTGTGCTGATATGGTGGGTGATACTCCATTGCTAGATCTAAATTTCTCAAATTTAGATCTTTCCAATCAACTTGCTGTGATCCCTCAACTCAGGATCCACAAGTCATACCCTACCACAAACATCACTGGAAATGTTGATACAGGGGTAAGAACAAAAGGATAAACCCATGACAATAATGTTTGTCTATACTCTTATTTCTTGTCCCAGATAGAGCCAAAGAAAGTTGATGAGGCTTTGAAGGATGAAAGTTGGGTTGAAACAATACAAGAGGAGCTACTTCAATTCAAAAGATAAAAGGTTTGGAACCTATGTCCTCTTCCTCAAGGGAAGACTACCATAGGAACCAAGTGGGTTTTTAGAAACAAGAAGGATGATAGAGGACTTGTCATCAAGAAAAATGTCAGACTAGTTGTTCAATGATACACACAAGAAGAGAGAATTGACTACACAGATGTTTTTGCTCCTGTAACAAGACTTGAAGCTGTTAGAATATTCCTGGCATTTGCTGCATCCAAGAATTTCAGGTCTACCAACTTGATGTCAAGTGTGCTTTCTTAAGTGGGGTGATTGATGAAGAAGTGTATGTTAAACAACCACCTGGCTTTGCAGACCCAGATCATCCTGATTATATCTGCAAGCTTGATAAAGCTCTTTATGGGCTGCACCAAGCTCCAAGAAAGTGGTATGAGACAATATCTCAGTATCTCTGTCAATATAGCTACAAGAGGGGTACTATAGATAGAACTCTCTTCTTCAAAGGAACATGGAATGACTTAATGCTAGTTCAAGTATATGTAGATGATATTATCTTCGGATCAACTAATCCAAAGCTCTGCAAAGACTTTGAGAGGCTGATGAAGAATAGATTTGAAATGAGTGCCATGGGGGAACTCAATTTCTTTCTAGGAATTCAAGTGAAGCAAGTTTAAAATGGCATCTTCATGAGTTTGTAAAAGTATGTACAAGACATCCTTATAAGATTCAACATGACTGATTGTAAGGTTGCAAAGACTCCCATAGCCAGAAACCACTCCCTTGGACCTGATCTTGAGGGGGAGTGTGTGGATGAACATCTCTACAGGGCTATGATTGGGTCTCTTATGGACCTCATAGCTAACAGGCTTGATATCATGTTTGCCATATGCATCTCTGTAAGATATTAAGTCAACCCTAAGATGTCACACCTGGTTGCTGTCAAGAGGATTCTTAGATATCTCAAATGTGCTCCTAAGCTTGGCTTTTGGTATTCAAAGAATTCTGACTTTAATCTATATGCCTATATAGATAGTGACTATGGTGGTTGCAACATGACTTCAAAGTCTACAACATGGGGATGCTAATTCATTGGTGGAAGGATAGTCTCATGGCAATGCAAGAAACAATCCTGCGTGTCTGCATCAACTGCTGAAGCTGAATACATTGTTGCTGCAAGCTGCTGTGCTCAAGTGCTTTGAATTCAGAATCAGATGCTGGACTATGGATTCAACTTCAAAAAGACTCCCATCCACATAGACAACAACAGTGCTATCTCTATTACAGAGAATCCTATGCAGCACTCAAGGAAAAGCCACATCAACATCAGGTATCATTTGATTACAGATAATTTTGAAAAATGATTAATCAAACTAGTCAAAGTTAAGACAAATGAATAATATGCTGATCTGTTCACTAAAGCTTTTGATGAACAAAGATTCAAATATCTTGTATCAGCTATTGGGATGATTAACTTTTAGTAGATTTTTCTTAAACTTAAATCAATTCTATTTTTAAAACCTGTATGTCCTAAGTTGTCTACTTTTATCATCTTCATAAGCCCAGTTTCCTTTGGAAGAAAATTGTTCAAATGATATTCCTAAGATTTTTGAAAATTTTTAAACATATTTTCTTTCGGAAGACATCTAGTTATCTTCAGAAGAACATTATGTCTTCAAATCAAATAACTACTTATAAGACATTTACCTTCAGAAGTAATTCTGAAATATCTTTAGAAGACTAAATATGCTTCTAAGTACTTACATGTATTTGAAGGACAATTTTCTTCCGAAAACAATTAAGTCTCGAAAGATTTATCCTCTTTAGAATAAAACTTCCACGTCCTGATCTCTTCCGAGACCAAACATGTCTCAGAAGTAAAATTCTCTAAGTATTTTCCTTCTGAAGCAAAATTTTCACAAACCTTACGAATATCTTTCAAAGCCAAATTGGCTTCGGAAGCTTTTCTTAAAACTTCCGAAGACAAAAATACATTCCGAAGATTTTCGACTTCCAAGAAAACTACCTTTTTGGGCACTTTTTAATGGTGGGACCGACATTCGGATTTCAAACTTTATCCTTTTGCATTAACTTTGTCTCAAATCTATTTCGTATATATTCTCTCAATGGTTCCCCCTCTTTCACTATCTTCTTCATCTGAAAAATTCTCTAACCTAATCTCACCCACAAACCGCCCTTGTTCTTATCTTCCTTCACAACAAAGCTACCTCAAAGTGGCAAACCTTAATCGTAAAACCAACCCAATTTCTCCATGCAACTTCACAGGCAGCATAATCAAGTTGCTCTGTTAAACTCTGAGAAAGATCCTGGTTTCTCAGAGGTCTGTCACTTTCTCACTCTATCAAACTACTTCACCTCCCTCACCATCGATCCTACACTCTATAAGGATCAGCTGTTAGAATTCTAGAGGACCTGTCAAGAGGTCACCATGGATTGGGAGAAGGCACTATCTATCATAGTGCAGGGGAGGACAATCTTCATCACTCCAACATCCATAAACACACATCTAAGGCTGGATGATGTCGAAGGTGATTTGTCCTTCCCCAAGTCTGCTGTTAACCATTCTTTTGGTCAGATGGGCTATGAAGGGGATTTCTCTGTTAAGACCTTCAGGAACTGGAAGGTTTCCTCTAAACGAAAATACCTACTCCATGTTGTCATCCACAGTCTATCTAACAAGCATGGAGGATGGGACCAAGTTCCAGAAGACCTTTCCTATATAGTCCATAGGATGGTTTAGGGAATCAAGTTCAGGTATTCACAGTTTATGTATATTAATTTATTTGCAAACTTGGACTCCTTAGAATATTACATGTTCCCTAGATATGTCCAGTACATTCTTAACTGTGAACTGGGCTCACAGTTGAGGGGAATAGGTAATATTCTAAAATTGGGGCAGATGAAGCCCAGCATCTTCAAGACTATGAGGAAGCCAACTGTTGGCTTCTCAGGGGGAGAACTCACACCTTCTACTTCTTAACCACCTATACAACCACAAATAACCATCACCTACCAAAGAAAATCCAAACGAACCCCTGCACATGCTACTCAGTTTGTGCAGGCTCCTATATCACCACCCATATAGGAGGAAGTGGACACTGGAGCTCCTACTTCTCCTGAGGAGCAAACCACTCCCATCTTACTAATGATCAGCTCTGAGGTTCCTCATGCTCAGCCTGATGAGCTGACAACCCCCCAAGCTTTAAGACTTCACTTAAAGTCTCAACACTCTAGTGAACAACCTTCAGGGGACAGTTACCATCCCCAGGCTCTTAATCTAAACCAATCCATCCCAAACCTAGAATTCTATGATAATGAAGACATGGGATTCAGTGAGTATCACGAGTCTCTCTATTCCTCCCCTGCTCAAGGAGAGATGAGTACTCCCTGTTTCTCCCATGTCTAGCTCACATCATCCACCTACTACTGAGGTGGATCTCCCTGAACCTGTTCAGGAGGTCCATATGGAAGAGGCTCTCACTTTAGTAAATAACTACATCATTAAGACCTCAACCATGGCAACCCAGCCCATTGACACTTCACCTGAAGCTGTCATGGTGCAAGGGAAATCCAGCAGCCAAAAATAAAGTGCTGGTGATAAGGAAGAAGAATTAGGTCCTATTCTCTCATCCACTCGTGATTCTTCTGATGAAGATGAGGGGAATATAAGACTAAAGGTGCAAAAACTTACTTAAACATGCACCTATTTAGTCTCCAAGGTTAGTCACTTGGAATCTTAGGTGACTACCCTGCTAAGAAGGGTCAATGATTAGCAACTTGAGATTTCTGATCTCAAGGAAAAACTAGCTGGGAGACCTTTAAGGAGGACTCAACCAGGAACACAAGAACCTATGGATGTGATAGACTTAACCTCCAGCTTACCTATGCAAGAGGGTGATGCTACCAAAAAGGAGGAGAAAGTCTAAGCAATCACAGAACCTGGGAGTTCTTCACAAAGTATGGACATTGAGGATTCACCAACCTCTCTTGCAATTATCCATACTCAGCAACCTCCTCAAGTCCATATTGATGTGGACTCACTCATTCAAAGTCTGTTTGAGGAGGGTATTCTAAGAGCTATGTCTACCCCACCTTATGATGCTGAGAATGAAATACTTGGGTGAAGGTATATGATTTTGCATAGACTTCAGGGGAAGCAAGAGGTTTTCAATTTTCAGACCTTGAAGTATTATGACAGTCTTCCTCTAGTCCACCTGCCACTTGCCAATCCTAGTCAAAGCAGGCAAGCTGACAGACTAGCTGAGAAGATTCAAGACAGGATTGTTGAAGAGTTCAGGCAAAAAAGAAGGCAAAGGCTAACAGGCAATGTCATTGGTCAACTGGATGTTGAGATAGACCCTAAGATTAGCTTCAAAGGGGAAACCTTGACTGAAGGCCCAGTGATAGACCCTGTGAACCTTGTTACAAGAACTGCTTCAACATCATCAACCCTCAGTGAGGCACCAGCTGGTGAAGGTGCTTCACAACCTCTCTCTACCAGATCTTGACTGCTGAACCAAGCAATGAAGGCCAAATATCTCTCCACCCTGAGTCACCAAGGCCTATGCATGACAAAGGGAAAATGAAACTGACTCCTGAGGAGATTGAGGAGGAGAGAGAGAGAGAAAGAGGAAGCTAAGTGGAGAGAGTTCAAGGGGGTCTCTAGGCTTCATGAAAGCTGCTATCAGGGCTTCCCCCAAGCTAAATACTCAGGATGATAAGTTGAGGGCAACCAGATTAAACTACTTGGGGACCAGGAACTACAACATAGATGAACTCATCTCATTTCCCTTAGAGGAACTCAATGAACTGGCAGACACAGAGCTGTTAAAGGAGAGGAAGGAGGCAGAGGATGGAGAATTGCTCCTAAAGATCAAGGAATAAAGGAGATAGAAAAGGCTCTACAAGCATGCTCCTATCCTCTCCCTAGTTCAAGAAAGCCCCGAGAAAGAGGCTGTGGCAACTAAACAACCTCAAGTAGACAAGGAAGCTGATAGACAAAACATGATTAGCTACCTGAGTGCCACAGGTCTTTATTAGGTATCTGCACTTCTTCCCTTATCATATTAGTATGTTGAATTCGAGTATCTTAAGCAGTTTGAGCAACAAGTTATCAAAGAACAAAAGGCTGCTAAGAGAAAAATGAAGGAAGAAGCTGCAAAGTCAAGAGCCATCATCCAAATGAGTCAAAAGAAGTCTGCTGATAGGCAGAGGATGATGAGCTTTTTGAAGCTGTATGGATTCTTCGGAAGGAGGCTTGGTCCAATGTCTCTATCCACTATGGATGAACACATTAGAGTGATCAAGCAGAAGATTAAAAAAGGAGAGCTTGTTGACTTGCATTCTCTACAAAGTCAAGCTCCACCTAAAGTTGAGGTAAAGGTTAAACCCCCTGAGACAACACAACCTGAACCTAGAGTTGCATCTCAGCCAACTTCATCTTCTAATCCACAACAGGGTCCAAATCCCTCTCCTTCTGAACTTGTGAGGGAAGAGGACCCAACTGAGAAAGACACAACAAATCAACCTGGAGCTGAAGGCCAGTCTTCTCAGTTAAAGACTTCAAGAAGAGGAAAAGGATGGCCATGAAGAGTGTTTCTAAGAAGAAGTCCAAGGCATCCACCTCTACACTTCAGGATGAGTCAGAGCATCCTGAGGTAGTGCAAGAAGAGGCTGCTCAACCAACTCCAAATCAAGTAGAGCATCTTGCAACCGATAGACCCATCCTATCCTGGACTTTTGCTACTAATCCAGACAGATGGTATGTCATCAGAAATCAAGGGGGTCAAGATGTCTATTTCTGGCAAGATATGCTTGATCTTCCTCTGTAAGATCTCCATGACATGAGAAGGTATTATGAGAGTCTGAGGGATCCTGATCAGTTGATGAAGAAAGGAATGGTCTTGATCCTGATGAGGACTGTCAATATCTAAGTATACTTCTCTGTTTTGGTAGCATCAGCTTAGGGGGAGTTTCTAAGGTTATACTTGAAAGGCTGATGCAACCAAAGAAACCAAAGCAACCAGAGAGCTTCCATCTTGCATGCACATTGTGCAAAGTAGAAGTTACTTCGGAAGTTTTACACTTCTCACAGAAAATTATCATAAGTGTAAAATCTTCCGAAGCCAAAAATAAAGTCTTCCGAAACTTCAAAAACAAAGTCTTCCGAGGCCAATAAAGTGAAGACTGATTTCTTCTGAAGACAGAGAAGACATGTTTTCTCTGATCTACTTTTGTATAAAACTGACCTACTTTTTGTTGCAACTTCGAAGACTCACCAACTTGTATTAGTTGGTGAAAAGGTCCATGCTTGTGCAACTGTAGATTATGGTTTAGAGTCTATAACTTTCTACTTTGTACCTTTTATCTTTTTTGTAATATATTAGGATGTGAGTTATTGCATGTCATAGTCACTTGTCAAAAGGCAATCTGCTTTTTGACTTTACATTGATCTTGTTATCTAGATTAGTGTTTCCAACTGGCCTTCAAAGTATGGCCGGCTGTAGGATGTAGTATAAAGTATTTCTTTTTTATACTTTGTAACACTTGTAAAAGAACTTGAGAGCAATATACAACATTCTTGAAAACCATACGCATTCTGTTCTTGTTCTTAGTTCTGTTTCATTGTCTACTTGTGTTCTTAGTATCATTCATATAAACCCGGTTTCCTATTTAATCTGTTAAGTGTTCTAACACTCTCCTTATTGTGAGACTGATTGATTGACCATCCTTTTAACCTGTCATGCAAAAAAATTTAAATTTTTTAACGTATATTGTATTATTAACTAAAAGATTTTAAAAAAAGACCGAAGATTTTAAAATTTTATAACTTGTACTACATAATTTAATGAAAGATTTCTAACGGATGACATTGAAAAAGTTTATAAACAAACAAAATCCTTAAAAAAGAAGTACTTATTTTTATATATTTAAAACATGTTTTATTAAATAATAATAATTATTATAATAATAATAATAATAATAATAATAATAATAATAATAATAATAATAATAATAATAATAATAATAATAATAACGAAAAAAAACCAAAATAACAATATATATTTCTAATATGTATTGTATAGTGAAACAAGAGATATTGAAACGGTTGAAAGAGTTTAACTTTTTTTGAAAAATGAATAATTTTGAAAAAAAACGTTTATAAAAAAAGTTAAAAGCTTTGTATTTATTTATAAAAACCACGTTTGAAATTGTATATTTTTTAAATATATTATTGAAAACCAAAATAACAATAAACAGCTTTAAAAATTAAAAATAACAACTTTTTTAATATACTAAAAAACCCTCATTTAAAAGAGAAGGAAAATTAGGGGGTTGTTTTTGGTAATTTGAGTAATTGCATAAATAGCCCACTAACCATTAAAAGAACTTTATAATTCACATAAATAGCCCCTGATGTGTAAATGGTCTAAAATACTTTTATACTTAACGAATAAATTAACAGAGTTAGTCTTATAGGCCAAAACTGTTATAAAATATAACATCAAGGTTTGATATGTCAACAGATTCCTGTTTAAATTAAAAGGGTTAAACAACCTAAACCACAGGAGCCAAAAAGTAATTTACTCTAAAAGAAATATAGGTAGGTGCAAATATCAAGCACCGACAATATTCTAGAAACCTGCCTTTGTGCTCCTTTAAGGGTGCTCCCTAAGATAGAAAATACAATTTCTAAGGTGACATGGTATCGTGGTTGGGAAACCTGACCCTGGGCGAGAATACCACCTCCGAACACTAAAATCCCTGAAACCCGATTAAAATTAACCATGCATTACCAGTCACCAAACGAGAAAATGAGAAAATATTGATATGATACCCTGCAAAATGGGGGAAAACCAGGGGAATGAGAAATCTGATGTGTCACCCTAAAAAAAGGAGAACGAGACGACTTCCAGTATCGTATGTCTCCAAAATGTATAGGATATACTTCTTTAACTGTTGAAGCAACTTCTGATCATCACCTAATTCGACTTGCTTCATGAAGAAGACATATGAAGCCCCAACTTAGATTTGTCATGATTGTGAGGCTATATTTATTAACAAAGCTTTCATGTTTCTACTATTTTTTATATAAGATAGAATATATATTTTGACATCACCAAATTCTAACACTACCTACAAATAATGTAGTTTCTGTTGACACTTCAATGTGAAAGCGAGACGAAAACTCGCTCCAATGTGAAAGCGAGACGAAAACTCACAAGATAGAGGGTAATGAGTTAGGGGGTGTATGGTTTTGTGGCTGGATGCATTGCGGGTTCTTTTAGGTTCAAAACCAAACAACACACTTAAAAACGATTGCTCTTCAATATTTGTTTCCCAATAACTATTTTTAGTTTTATTTTACCAAACAACTCATTGTTAAAAGTTTGTAAATACAAAAAAGATGGTTATGACCTAAAAGCTATTTCAAGAAACATTAGAAATAAATTCACCTACAATTGAAACTTTATAAATCAAATTTTTACCAAAGTAATGTTTTAATAATTGTCCATAAGCTATAAACAGTAAACATTTCAAGCTTCAACAACACAATTACAAATTCACAAGCGGGAATACAATCAAAATATAACACACATCAAGAATCTATAATAAAACAATTTTAATCTTTGAAAAAGTAAAACATACAAATTCAAAAAAGAACAAGTAGTCTCCTTTATCGTTTCTTTCCATATCATCTTCTAAATTTCAGAAGAACCGAGCTTCAAGATTTGAATTTGCTTCAATGAAGCTAGAACATAAACAGTTTACCCTTAATTTCATCTCATTTTAACAAAATGCCACTATATTCTGTTCAAGATTTTAGTCAAAGATCTTCTTAAGGTATGTTATCTTTTCCATCTTATGTTATTAATTTTTAATCTTGTTTTTCCATCTGGGTTCGTGTAGATCCGTCAAGAAATGCTGTAATTTGGGCTTATTTCGACATTTAGTTGAAACTCGCATTTGGGTTTATCACGATTAGGGGAAATTTACTAACATTGTTAGGGTTTTAGTGGGGTTGTTGTGATGTAGCTGGATTCAAGCAATGATTTAGGGTTTTAGTCGGAGTTCATATCTTTGATCCGATTATCAGCCGAAGAACATGATTTTTCTCCAGAATTTAGCAGGATTTAAGAACTTGAGGTTGAGATTGATGGAATTTAAGAAATTACCCAAAATCCCTTTGCAAGTTTGGTGAAATCTAGCAATGTAGTTTAATCATGAGCTGGAAATCAAGTTCTTCATTCCACAAATTACCTGAAATTTGGAATTGTGGTTTGGGTTTATGGAACTTAAGATTTGTTAAATAATGTAGCCGGAATCTTGTTACGAATTGGGGAAAATGTCATCCTTGATCATTATCTTTTCTAGTTTTTTTACGTTTTTAGTTCTTCAAACGGTGTGTTGAACAAATGTTTATGTTCTCAGCACAATTCAGATACATTTAAGGAACCAAGTGTTCAGCTAGTTTATCATGAACATGCACCCAGACAGATACGGAAGTGTGAACGGGCAGTTAAATGGATTAAACAATGTTAATGGTGGTGGTGAAATTGATAACCATGCAGATGACATTAGAGGTATTGTTGAAGGTAACACGCGTCTTGTGTATTATTTTGACATCTGCATCTGTATCTGTCAGATGTTATTTGAGTGTTTATGAATTTAGATTACAAAAAACTGAAAGTTAAAGATCTAAAAATTTTATGAACTATGGAAAATAAACCTTGATATTTTGGGTTACACTTAAATAAAGTCACTAAAGGGTTTTGGGCTTTTGTATATTATATCTGTTTGATTAGGTGATCTTCCTGCTGCTAAGGTGCCAGAAATGACGAAACTAAACGATTTACAGGTTACTGATTTTCTGTTTTCTTTTTGTTAAACTGTAAAATGTATGCGTTGGTTTATATTTCTTTAACTTAATTCCATTGCAACTTCTGTTTACAGAATGCATCTTCTCAGGCACTCTTTCATATTGTACATACGATTCTTGATGACAGCATTGAGAACAGGAAAGAGGATGTACCAGATGTAAGGCAATTAATGGGTTCTGATATCACACATGAATTCACAATTAGTAATCACAGTTTTTAAAAAAAAACGTAACAAGTTCATCTTCTATTGTGTAGAGAGTAGCCTGCCTATTGAAAAAACTCGTTCAATTGATTGAGCAACGAAGTTTAAAACAAGTAGAAGAGTTCAAGAAGGTAAAGCTCACAGTTTTTTCGTTCGAGTGTACAAATTCCACTTAATAAAAATATGAAATTTTTTATCTTTTATTTGTATTTTGTGGCTTTAGCAAAACAATTTGTATAAGACCCGTGAAGACAAGTATCAGTTGAAAATGCGAGTGTTCAAAACTCTTGTAACTGGTGCTATGGAAGAAAATGAGGTAGCTTGTTTGCTATATATCCCAAAGCCCAAAGGTGACATACTGTTTAACCTTAGTTAGTTTTTACTTAACTTTTCTTTTATTGTCTCTACTAGGTCCTTATGAATCAGCTCCAGCATATAAAGGTGTGTTTTCTGATCTTTGGTACTCGTCACTGTTTCTGCGGTTGCTTTATGATGAGCGGGTGTCTATGACTTGTGAATATTAGAGGTGGCAAGATGGGCAGGGTGGGTGAAATGGGTTACTAGGTCAAAATAGGTTGGGGATTAAATGGGTCACTTCACCTTTTTAGTACGGGTATAAACAAGCCGGTTGGGTTGGGTTGACCAACAAACACTTTGTTGTCGAATTTTTTTTAATCAACTAGTTAATTAGGGGTTTATGTCTAAAAACAATATCGTTATTACAATAATAATCCATAAATTTGAATTAAACGATTTAGTAGGTTCTATGTTATAAAAGACTTTGGATGAAATTTGACCTGTCTAACCTGTTCCTCTTTTAGCTGAACTTTAATTTGGTCCATTTGAGATAAAACACACCTGAATCAGCCCATTCATAAGTAAATTGGTTGACATGCCTATGCTTTCTATCTTCAAGTCAATGTGTTTTTGCAGAATGAGAAGACAATGATGGTAGAGGCGAAGAAAAGGCTTGAAGATGTAGAATTAGTCAGGCTCAGGAAAGAAAACAATGACTTTAGCTTAGAAATTACAAAATTAAAGAAGGAATTAGAAGTCACAAGAGATACATGCGAAAATCGTTGTCTACAGCTTGAAACACACGCCATGGACATTAAATCTGAACTAGAGGAAAAGATTTTAAATCTTGAGGGTCTTCTCACTGATTCAAGGAAGAAGGTGAAAGAACTTGAAAATTTCACAGAATCCAAGTTCTTAAGATGGAAAAAGAAAGAGCGCGGTTACAAAAAGGTCATGGATTTTCAGTATGGAGCTCTAAAGGTTTGTATAAAATTGTACCGACTTATCTTCAATAATGTTTGATATTTTAAGTTTTAACCATATAATTATTGTTTCATTATATAACATGCGAGTATTATGTTTTTTATTCAATTACTACAGGAATTGAGGATGGGTTCTGAGTCTATTAAGCAAGAAGTTTTGAAGACGCAACAGATTTACTCTGAGGAAATTAATCAATTTGGTAAATTTTCAGCGATTTCAGGCATTGAAATCTATATTTTTCATTGTTTTAACCACTTTTCTATATTTACTTTGAACAGGAATGAAGATTCAGGGGCTTGTAGACGCTGCAAAAAATTACCACACGGTTCTAACAGAAAATCGGAAATTGTACAATGAAGTCCAAGATTTGAAAGGTCTTACAATGCAGAAAGATATAATGTGTATATTTGTTAAAATATATTGGATTATCAATGTTTTTCTTGTTTAAACAGGAAATATTCGAGTCTACTGTCGCATAAGACCATTCCTTAAGGGTCAAAGTAAAAAACACACGACCATAGAGTATATTGGAGATAATGGCGAATTGGTTGTCACAAACCCCTCAAAGATTGTCAAAGAAAGCCACCGCGTATTCAAATTCAATAAGGTCTTTAGCCCTGCAGCAACACAAGGTTTTTCCTCTGAAATCTTTTTGTAATATTATGTAGGGGCATGTTTAAACTTTTATAATGTTTGTTTTATAAAATATGTCTTACAGAGGAAGTTTTTGTTGATACTCAACCGCTCATTCGGTCAGTTCTAGATGGATATAACGTGTGTATATTTGCATACGGTCAAACAGGCTCCGGAAAGACATATACTATGGTTAGTTTTGTTGCTTGCATGAGTTTGTTAATAGAAATTGAATTGTTGGTTTGCTTATAATGACTTTTTAATTAATAGAGTGGGCCTAATATATCATCTCCAGAAGATTGGGGGGTCAACTATCGCGCCTTAAATGATCTGTTTCATCTCTCCCAAATTAGGAGTAGCTCATTTGAATATGAAATTGGTGTGCAAATGGTTGAGATCTATAATGAGCAAGTTCGTGATCTGTTATCGAGTAATAGCACCCAAAAAAGATATCCTTTAGTTCTAACTTCCTATTCAGACCTTTTATTTTTGTTTCTTATATATGTAATATATTTTGTGATTATATCTTTAGAGACTAACCATATAGTTATACCTTGACATTCACACACTTGGAATATGGAATTCTACCCAACCGAATGGGTTAGCTGTCCCTGATGCCAGCATGCACCCTGTCACATCAACTGCAGATGTCCTTGAGTTAATGAATGTTGGGTTAATGAATCGCGCTGTAGGTGCCACTGCCTTGAATGAAAGGAGCAGCCGGTCCCACAGGTTGTGCTTTTGTGGACAATTTTTTTATAAATTTGCTTTCTTTATTCAATTTCTTTAATGGGTATAACTCTTATTCAAATCTTTTATGACACAGTGTCTTAACTGTTCACGTTTGTGGAAAGGATCTTGAAACCAGAGCATTTTTGCGTGGTAACTTACATTTGGTTGATCTTGCTGGGAGTGAACGGGTGGATCGATCTGAAGCAACTGGTGAGAGATTAAGAGAAGCCCAACATATTAACAAATCTTTATCTGCTCTCGGAGATGTCATTTTTGCACTTGCACAAAAGAGTCAACACGTACCCTATAGAAATAGCAAACTTACTCAAGTTTTGCAAAGCTCTTTAGGTACTCACAATGTTATTCCTTTATACAATGATGATTATATTGGTCCATTTTATTGTCCCTATATTCTTTGGTGTATATTATAGGGGGTCAAGCAAAGACACTTATGTTTGTACAGCTAAATCCTGATGTGGAATCGTTCTCTGAAACTATAAGTACCCTGAAATTTGCTGAACGGGTGTCTGGTGTTGAGTTAGGCGCGGCTCGTAGCAACAAAGAGGGGAGGGGCGTTCGAGAGCTCATGGAACAGGTACAAATATTTGCAGGTTAACCAAACAGGTCAAATCAAACAAGCCAAATATAAAAAGGCAGCTAGAAGTAGAGCATGTCAAATGGGTTGAAAGTTGCCCAAAAATACCAATGCTTTAGATTATTATTATTTTTTAAATTCTAATCATAATTAGCGTTTTAATTATTCATATATCTTTTAACAGAACAAACAAGATTGTATTTGTTGGTAAACCCAACCCTATCCGTTTTGGCATTAACTAAAAACTACCCTTATAACCCGAGCTCGCTTTGTGTAACATGCCCAACTTGCCACCTCCTTACATGACATTTCTTTCTAAACTTTCTATGAAAGACTTTAGCATTGAATATTTTTATTTTGGTGATAATGTAGGTGACTAATCTAAAGGATGCATTGACCAAAAAAGACGAGGAGATAGCACAGTTACAGGCCAGAAAAAGTGGTGAGAAGGGCTCATTGGGTAACTATTCGATGGGAGAGTTACAGCGTGACAGTTCTCCACCATGCAATAAAAGCTTAAATCTTGGCCCAAAAGCAGCTTCTGATATCGATAATGGTTCAGAGTTCAGTGATAACCAATCTGAAACAGGTTCTCAACATTCTATAGTTGAGTTTAAACACCATAAAGATTTATTTAAACAGTTGAGTTTTATTACAACAGATGGCATTGATGATGATATCGAGCTTTTGGGATTAAGGAATGCAGACTCCGAAGAGAAACTAAGTGATATATCTGATGGCGATCTTTCGATGGGAACAGAGACCAACGGTTCAATGAGTAGTATCACTGATGTAACTCTTTTTTCTGAAACCGCAAAAGCACGTGCAGAGCACCACCAGAAGTGAGTCTCTTTTCCTATATTTTTGTTGCTTGTTTCTTGAGTATTTACTTCGTTTGTGGTCTAATGATTACAGGCCCATTGTACCTGCTGAACTGCCAAGACCGGTGCAAAAGACTGCACCTTCTTCACGAAAAACGGTGCAGACAGCTTCATCTTCACAAAGGCAGGGGCTAATAGCACCTTCTAGACCTTCATTAGCTCAGGGAATCCCACGTACTGCGTCAAGTATGTCAACTCACTATTGGTTTACAATAGAGGTGGAAAATGGATGGGTCGGGTTTCAGGTCTCAACAGGTTGTTTTGAGTACCGGTCATACGGGTCAGGTTGACTCGTAAACATTTTTGTCCAAGTTTTGTAAATAGTAGATGCATATTTTGAGTAACTTTCAACTCTATTTGCTCAAGTTTGGGTTAGGTTGACCCGTAAAACACTTTTTTTCCATGTTTTATAAATAGTTAATGTATACTTTTGACGGCTTCCAACCCTATTGGCCCCATTCATCCCATTTGACCCGTTAAAGATAAACTACAATCCCAATTCACTCTGAATAGGATATTTACTCATAATTTACTCAACACGCATCATTTTTATATCTGTAATACCTCTTACAAAAGTCCAATTAATATACTTTTCATATAATTCAAGCGCCTCATTTCATATACAAGGATGACATTTAGCTTCTTTGACTTCAAAAGTCCAACTTTTATCTTCTTTCTGTGAAGAATGAGCAATGTCAACTGTCTGTCCATTTGTGTACAAACTGTCACTAAATTCTCTATTTGTTCTTCGTTTTATTGAATGATTTTCAGGTTCTAGTGTGAAAAGGTCAATCTCTGGCAGTTCTTCACTAAAACTGGTGCGCGACGGTGAAAGTCAAACTTTATTGGCATGATTGTAACTTATGGTAGTTTAGCATTGCTTATCTTGTTCATGAACTTCAATTCATGAAAAAGCCTTAGTATTTGTGTTTTAATCTAGAAATAGATCAAGACTATGTAGAATGCACGTCTAAATTGTGGTCAAGATTCTTGACCAAATGTCAGAATTGGGAACGATTGTCACTACATTTTCATGATTATGGGGTTCGATTTATTTTCTACCGTATGATAACACACTACTACATTGAAAAAAAAAAACTCATTTAATAAGCGGTTGGACAATTTTCATTTATTAAACAGTGTAAAATAGTAACCGTATTATGTTACAGAAATCAAGGTGTGTATCGCTGTATCAGGATAAGTGTTAATGTGGTTTTTATGATTTCTATTTAAATAATATTTTTATTGATAGCGTCTTCATATTTATATCTGTATACAGATATTAGAGTATTTACACTAGCTTTTACATTTTCATCTTCATATTTACACTAAAAACACAATTTTTTTATTTTTTATTTCAATTAAATAATATTATTATATTTTTATCATTACCTTTTCTCTCTTCTTTGCTTACAATCATTTTTAAAAATATTAAAAAATTTTTGAGGGTTGTATTGTGTTTCTTCAAATATAAAGAATCACGGTATAATTTATATAAATTTTCTCTCCTTCACTCACAATCGCTCACAACCATCCTCATAATATAAGGTAAACACTCATGTTAAAATGAAAAACCTATTATAAATGCTCTTATATTCAAATAAAATGTAACCACTTCAACTTAGAGAGAACACAAATTGTTTATCCACTAATACGTGGATATTTTATAATAATCATTACATATAAATAAATAAATTTAATGTAATGCCCCATTTTGTAAAAAGAAAGAAAAAATATCACAAGGGCATTTATAAGTGGATGGTATACGATTGTATAGCTACACGGGCATATACCATGTATTGTACGTAGCCTTACACGAGCGTAAATCATTAAAAACGAGTTGACAAGTTTCCATGTGAAAATACTATGAAAAAAAATACTATCAAAGGTTCAGTTTCTCATATCCTTGGAACCTCAAATGCTTGGGAGTCATCCATATGTGTTTTAGAATTGTGTCCGAAAGATAAAACCGAGTGTGTGATGTTGATCGGTTGCCAAAGATAGGTGGGTGTGATTGGCAATCGACAAAGGGGTAATATACGGTGATGCTGATGATCAGACAAATATTTTGTCAAAGTTGTAAGCGGTTCTATGTCAAATAATATGGTTGTTTAGAAACTATAAATGAGTTTAATTTGGCTTCATATTTTATTAATATGTGAATGGGTGTAGTTTGACTTCATATAACACATTTATGTCTTTCCAAACGATTAATATGAAAATATACAGTAGATAGGGTTGAAAACGAACCGAACGAACACGAATAAGGCCTTGTTCGTGTTCGTTCATTAAGAAATATACTTGTTTATGAACTGTTCACGAACACACACCGAACGAAATTTTTTTGTTCGTGTTCGTTCATTAAGAAAATGAACATGTTCATGAACTGTTCACGAATACTTACCGAACGCAAATTAACACAATCAAAAGCAAACAAACACAAACAACTGTTTATGAACATGACGAACACCAAGAAACTCATGAACACAAACAAATACAAATTATAATAAATTTATTTTAGAATAAAATTTATATTTTTATTACAAACATTACACAAAATCAATCAAAAATAAATAAGTACTTAACATAAATATAAAAAAATACTTGATATAATAGTCAAAAAAATAACTGACACAAAAATAAGAATATAAACGAACACATTAACGAACGCATTATCGAACGTTCACGAACGAACATTAACGAACATAAATGAACACATTATCGAACGTTCACGAACATAAATGAACGAACGCGGCTTGTATTCATGTTCGTTCGTTTAACTAAACGAACGGAATTTTCTTGTTCGTGTTCGTTCATTTACTAAACGAACGAACATAAACGAACTTCCCACCGAACGGTTCACGAACTGTTCGATGAACATTCAGTTCGTTTGCAACCCTAATAGTAAATATATCTTCACAACAAAATATAATGTTGGAGAGTAAAAAAATGACGCGTTACATATAAACTAAAATACTTATAATAAAATTTTACTAGGTTAGTTTGTTTGTTATAACATTCTTGTTTCTAAACTACTTAAAACTATTATCTAAAAACTTAAATCAAATCGAACTTAAATGTAAAAATAATTTTTTAAAGCTACTTAAATTAAGTTGCCATTTATTTCCGAATAAAAAGAATATTACCAGTATCTTTTCATAAAAAACTATCGAATTACTTAATGAATAATATTTATTTTAAAAAATCCATAAATTGAAGAAATTGTGATGGAGTCTAGAATCTAGCTGCATTTACCCTCTAGATTTCATAACACATAAAACCTTCACTAAACCCTCATCTCCTTCAATACCTTTTTGTTTTACAATAAGATAAGATGAATGTAACAACATTAAACCCTATGCTCCCATCTTCATCGCAATCGGTTATTCCATACAGGTTCGTCAATTCTTTCATCTTTCTTTATAATATTATGTGTTTGTGTGAGAATCTTGCTCAAATCTGGAGCATCGAGATCTGTATTTCATGTGATGACTGATAGGAAGTTGAATGCTTTTTTGATGATTTTGTGTGTTTTTAAGGAGTTGAGAACCATTTGATTTGATTACAGTCATGTTAGTAGTGTTTTGTTTAGGTTTCGCTTTTGATGATTTTGGTATTGCCTAGGGTTGACAGTTGACTGGCTTTAGTTGATCATGTAAATATGTACTATGAACTTGCTCTTGTGATTCTGTTCTTGGTGTCATTGGCAATTGAATTTTTGCTTTATAATGATAAATTGTAATGTTTTTGGTAACCTGGAAGTCAAAGCCGTGAGATGAGTTTATGCAGTTTTTTCGTGGATCGAATTTAATACCTCTATGTTACTGTTTTAACAAGCCGAGCTGGACGTGATTTTTGATCTTCATCTCTGTTTGTGATGAGTGAGATAGTGGTTTATGGCTTAATGTTGTTTATTAGCATAAGGGTTTTTATCCCTGATGCTTTGGGGCATCTCACCCTTGAAACTTTACTGCAACTGCAAGTTGAAACTTCTTGATGGGTATTGAAAAGAATCTAAAAAACAGTTTGAAGTACAGAATTTTGATTTTAGGTATGTGGGAATCAGAGATCTGAAAATGAAAACATGTTTAAACATAGTTTGGTGGCTCTATGTGATTTTTGACATTAGTTTTTTTTTTTTTTTGCTAGTTTCTTTACTATTCAATAAATTCCAACATTATGATTATTTGAATGAATGTATATCCGATAAGAAATGTGAAATTGATTCCAGTTATTGCGTGTATCAATAAGATTTATGATGATCTGGTTTCATTCTGCAGTTTTGTTTCTCCACCTGCAATCTTTCTTCTCAAAGGGAAATCTTGAATTGTTTCAAACTAATGACTGGGGGAGCTCACTCTTGTGGAAAAAAGAAACCTTCTATCAATTATAAATATAATCCTCATGGAGGAGCTACTTTTGACCTGGTGGATGTTACGTGTGAAGATTATGCTCCCAGTTCCCATAGTAACACAAAAATATCTGCTAACCAAGCTGAAGCCAGGTCATCTGTACTTAGCACAGCTTATGTCATATCAGGAGCCGGTCAATTATGGAATTTTGCCACCTTATCTCTTCCTGTCTTACGCCATAGGACGACATCGGCACAATATACTGAAATCCTTCAGAAAGAGAATAAGTTATATTATCCAGCTGAAGAAGGAAATATAATTGCATCAATATCTTCCGAGGGTCAAAATGTCTCGGTCAACTTACAAGCAAATAGCCACATTTCACCTACAGTGAATTTGAAAAAAGACGCGGATTTTGTACATGTGACCAATAAACTTGGTTGTTTAAGCGAGTCTCACATTTACCATTATATCTTAAAATGCATGCATACTGATTCTGCTAAAACGATCCTATCTTCTCATGAAAAGAGGGTTTCTAGTGTACGGATCTCAGATGAATTGCAAAATACATATGGATGGATGAGCAAAATACAACTTTTGAAACCAATAAGTAATGCTGGAGAAACAAATAATGTTGAGAGAAGTGATCCAGATAACGCTGCTACTCCTGATAATGGTATGACTGCAAAAAATGGCATCTACTACAAAGGATTAACTGAAAATCAGGAATCTTTATCTAATGAAAATTTAAAAAATATGATAAAAGGAAACCAGGAGATTATGTCTGTGCCCTCGGATTATCTTCTTCAGCAGGAGTCCCAATATGAGAAAGAGGATAACTTATTTGAGATAAAAGAGGATCAAAAAAGTCAATTTCCCAACCAGGAAAGTTCCGTTGTGCAGATCTTTTCATCACAATCATATAAATCACAGTATGTACTTGCAAAGCAAGAACATGCATTTGCTGGAGCCTTTGCTGGTACATTTGTTAGCCTGTGTCTGCACCCTGTGGATACAGTTAAGACTGTTGTGCAGTCTTGCCATACTAACCAAAGATCTATTCCTTACATTGGCAAATCTATTATATCTGAAAGAGGTATGTGGGAAAAGAGTATTACCATGATCTTCTTGAAGGACCATCATCAAAACTGAATGTGATTTATAATCTCATTTTCAGGTATATTAGGACTTTACCGTGGAATTGCAAGCAATATTGCTTCATCAGCACCTATTTCTGCAATTTACACTTTCAGCTATGAATCAGTAAAGGCGGCTTTGCTTCCTCTTTTTGCTAAGGTGAAGGATTTCAATATGTTACAATATGTTTCTAGAAACTTCTTTTTGTACGTGTCCCTATATACTTTCTTTAGTTACATGTGCTTTTGCACAAGGGCTTATAATTTTGCTGTAGAGAAGTGTTTCTTTGTTTACTAATGGAAGTTATATAATTACTTCAGGAATATCATTCATTGGCTCATTGTGTGGCTGGAGGTTGTGCAAGTGTTGCTACATCATTTGTTTTTACTCCAAGTGAACGGATAAAGCAGCAGATGCAAGTTGGTTCACACTATCGCAGCTATTGGTATTTTTTTTTATCATCTTTTTCTTAATGTTTGACTTCATGTTTTCACATTGACTGTTGCAATCATATATGTGAATCTCTGTTTGTATTTAACTGTTAATAATGTTTTTTTATTTTCATGGTGAGCATTTACAGGAATGCAATATTAGGGATTGTTGGGAAAGGAGGCTTTTTATCACTGTATAATGGATGGGGAGCTGTGCTTTGTAGGAATGTTCCTCATTCTATCATCAAGGTTAGATAATCTGACTGAAACTTATGTCCGATGTTTTCTTTTTAGTAATATTCTTGAAACTTCTTGCTTTCCATACTTGCAGTTCTATACATACGAGAGTTTAAAGAATGTATTACTCACTTCAAATGGAGCACATGGTCAGCCCACCACAATATCAGTGGTTTGTGTTTGCTACTATCAAGTGGTCTCAACCATTATATTCTTTTGCATAAAGTTATATTCAATTGCATATCATTCTAGGGCACATGATCTGATGACCTTAATTATGGATCATGTTAAGGGTTGAAACTGTCTTGGTAGATATATTTTAGTTTTTTCACCCAACAAAGACCGTAACACCATTTACCTTACAAAAACTTAAAATAATAATTAAAAACTAATAACCTTAGTGTTACCAAATAAGGACCTGCTACAATTTATGTTAAAAAATATCTTCTTGTGTGTTCTTCAAGTAATAAAACTTCATTACTCTGTTTTTTTAATTTCTTTATTTTATATCCTACAGCTATTGTGCGGAGGGTTAGCAGGATCTACAGCTGCTTTATTTACAACTCCTTTTGACGTGGTGAAGACAAGATTACAGACACAGGTATGTATTGTATTTTATTATTGCACTTTTATTTTGTGGGTCACATTTATATGTGACAAGGTTGAAGACGATTATGGTGTTGTACTGTTGTTCCGTGAGTAAATAGAAGACTATTTTGTGTAGATACCTGGATCTTTAAACCGCTATAATGGCGTATACAACACTCTTAGAGACATAGCCCAACATGAAGGCCTGCAGGGTCTATATCGGTAAGATTATCAATTCAACTCATATAAGATGCTTTACAGGAGTTCAAGTTTGTTAAAATTTGTGTTCGACTAATGGGTGTGTGGATCTTGATTGTGATCATTAGGGGTTTGACTCCAAGATTGATCATGTACATGACTCAAGGATCGCTTTTCTTTGCATCTTATGAGTCGTTTAAAAGGATATTTGTGTTGGAAGCTACTCAACCTGAATCTTCGCCAAAGGGTTTGTAATTCAACATTCAAGTGATATCGGGGACCGTTACATTGCGTTTCGTGTGAAGACCGGTTACCATTTTTTATTCTTTTAGGTGCCATAGATGTAAGATATTAGAAATTCATTGAGTGCATAATTCATATGAAGGAAAGGGAAACCTGAAGATATGTTGAAATGAGGATCAAAGGGGAAGGGGAAACAATTCTTTTTGTAAAATATTGTTTTGGTGAAATGAGCATTTGTTGCCAGTTTTTTATTTATCATTCCAGAAATACGAATATTTCTCCATGAATCTTTTTCTGGAAGAAGATTTCCAAAATCCCAGTTCATCCATTCCAAGATATGTTTTATTGATTGAAACCGACCAAACCGATCAAGCTGAAGCAAGTCAGCATTGCTTCAGAGTATCATAACATTCTTGTAAAATTGGATGTTGTCTCAAGTGATCAGCAATGCCGTAATTGGTTAGAGAAGCGAGAAACAGTATAATCTGTATGCAATAATGTAGATGGCAGTCAGAGTGGTGGAAGTAGGAAGAAAGTGATGGAGCTAATAGTCTTCCTCCAAATGAGCCTAAGGACATAATTCCAGATGTAAGCATGGATTTGTATTTTCTAAATCGTCGGAGAGTATTATTGATAATAATTTTATGTTGCAGAACGGAACAAGATTACATCCCGTGTGGTGTGATGATTCTGTCAGCGCTGTAGCTGCACTTGAGCAAGCCTCAACGAGTCTCTTTCTTCTGATTTTCTGAAATATAACCAGAAGATGCGACAGCTAGTCTGTAATCTTAAGGTAAACACATATTTATCGGGACAGAGTGAACTCTTATACTTGGTGACTTACATATGAAATTATGCCATGTCTATTTCATTATTTTTACAAATAGTTAATGCTTTTTAAAATGTTTTAGAAGGCTCTTACATGATAAAAATAACATTTTGATCAATTTTCGACCTGTTCATCCCATATGAGCCGTTTTTCTACTTTAGCTAATATTTTTTATACGACCCATTAGGGAGAAACCACCCAAATTGACCCATTTATTAGTAACTGGGTCGAAATACCACCTCACGCTCAACACATACAACTTTAATTTCTTCTTAGTGTGTTTTCTCATTCAACTTCTACTAAAACTTGTACACATCATAACTATTTCAGATTTATCTCGTTAATTACCATATGCGTGTTGGATTTGTGGAGTCTTAATTGTGCTCATTTAAGTAGGGCTGTTCAAATAGCTCGACGTTCGAAACTCGTTCGATAAAAGATCGGATTTTTGCTCGTTCGATTTTTGGCTCGGTTGTAAACGAACCGAGAGGCTCGGTTCGGTTTGAAAACGAACCGAGCACGAGCAAAGGTACGCTCGCTCGGCTTCGCTCGAATTATTTTTTAATTTAGTTTAAATATGTATTTTTATTATTTACATATTTATATTTTTTTATTGTGTACCAATATATGAAAAAATGTCTTTTAAGAAAAGTTAGATATAGAATATTTACTAATTTTAATTAATATTTTGGGATTGATGTTTGTTTATCATTTGAATAAACTTGATGTGCTGTTTATCTTTTGAATCAACTTTATGTATATTTAAACTATAAATTAGGTTGATTAGTATAAACGAAAATTTGTTGGATGCCTATGGTCAAAAAGGAAAAGCTGGTATGATAGATGTGAAAATGATTGTAGTAGAGGTAGGGGACCTAGATTTTATCGTGATTGATTTGAGTTTAAGTTAAAACTTTATTTCTCTTAGATTTTTATTTTGTTGAACTTATTTTGTATGTTTTATTTGTTATTTTGTTGAATTTGGGTTGGAACTTGAAGTTGAAACTATTGAATAAATTATTAGGTTTGTTTTAAATTGTAACACGAAACTGAGCAAAACCGAGCGCTCGGTTAAAACCGAACCAAGTGCGAGCATGAAGTTTGCGCTCGAATTTGTACATTCGAACCGAACCGAGCCGCTCGGTTTGAAACCGAACCGAGTTCGAGCAGAGCTGCTTTCGGTTCGGTTCGGTTCGGTTCGGTTCGGTTCGTTAACAACCCTATATTTAAGTGAATGTTTATTTGGGCCTATATGGAGATCGCAAAGAATGGTAGTGGGGCCGGCCCAAGTATTTTATCATCACTCTCTTTATGTTCTATTGTTCATTAAGTTAAAAACCAGGCATGCACAAAACGGGTTTGGGCCGGACCCGGGCCCGGGTACAAACCGGGTTTGGGTCCAACCGGGTTTTTTATACCCGGGTATTGGTGAACCCGGGTACGAACCCAGGTCGGGTTCAGCGAGATACAAACCCTACCCGGGTAGGGTCGGGTCGGGTTCGGTTCGGGTATGAAACCCTGGTTCAACCGGGTTTTTGCCTTTTTTTTTTTTTTCCTTTTTTTTTTCTTGTGTGTGTGTCGAACACCTGGTCGTATGTTTTTTTTTTTCTTATATTTTCTTTCCTTTTTTTTCTTTTTATTTTTCTTTTCCTAACCGGGTTCACTTGAATGACAAAAATTTAAACAACTTAATATATAAATATATACAAATCTTGAGCAGAAAATGTTACACTTATAATATACAAATATTAAATACTTTTTATATAAAACATTTGAATGATAAAGAAATTTAAAAAGAACATGAAAGACATATAATATTAAAACAATTTAAAAATAACAATATCGTCTAATTTTATCTACTACGAGATGCTTGATCAAATGCTAATTCTTCATCGGATATGCCAGAAGATACTCCGTCTTCTACCTCTTCATCATGTACTTTAGCTTCGAGTGTAATCTCGTCTTCGAGGCTTGTTTGGTCTTGTATACGATCCGTTGCGTCTAAGTGATCCTTTAAACAAATGCACATCTCCACTGCTTCCGGAGTTAGTCTTGTTCTTCGTAATGATATTACCCTGCCACTAAGAGAAAAAGCAGATTCCGAAGTTACCGTAGAAGCTTAGACGCTTAGTAAATCACGGGCCATAGCAGAAAGAATCAGAAATTGAGATTCTTTTCCTTTCCACCAAGCCAAAATATCGAATGCACGATAATCTTCGGTAGTCATAGTGGAAATAAAATCCGTTCCACTATATCTACCGAGCTCACTTGTTGGGGTGTTACCCCTTTGACGTTTAGCCGTCACATCCCGAACAACATTCAACATAGTCAAAACAGGGTCTTTAAGCGAGGTACTAGCACTTGAGGTTGATCCGCTTGGCATGGTTATGTTTACGTTAGGCCCATATCTATTTAAATAAAAATTATAAATTGTTTTCAAACTATGATTAAAATTTTCTTTTGCCTCGTTTGAAAAATCAGGGTTTTCGTCATGCATATCTAAATTGTTTATAATCTTGATATCTTCTTCTGCTTTTTAAAAAAACGTCATGTAACATAAATCGAAAAGATGTAATAAAGTTATTAACATATTGCCCGGATAGTCCGTCTTGCACTACTAAATTAATAATATGTACAACACAACGAGTATGGAAAAAATCACCGTTTGCAATCGAAAGATATTTTAATTTTAATTTTTCAACCGCGGTTGTGTTGTTAGAGGCGTTATCAAATGCAATTGAAAAAAGTTTATTTTGTAATTTAAAAGTACTTATTACATTATCTAAAAAGTAAAACAAAAATTCTCCGGTGTGTGGATGCGGAAAAAGATCAAATGCAATCGTACGTTTCATCAATTGCCATGAATTGGGATCCACCCAATGAGCGGTGACGCAAAGGTACGATTCGGGTAAACCGTGTGGAGCCGACCAAACGTCACTAGTTAAGTTTACACCGGTATTTAAATTTTCAAATAATACAATTAAATCATTTTTTGCTTGTTTCCATAATTTTAAACAATAACGTCTAAGTGTAGTACGACTTACGTGAGTGTAACGAGGTTGAAGCGTCTCTCCAATTAAGTTGGTCAACCGAGGATTGTCGAAGTGACTAAAAGGCAAAGCTTCTTGAATCACGAACTTCGCCATTCGATCTCGAACCGTATTAACATCGTAATTAAAGATTCCTACGTCTCCACCCAATTGTGTTTGTTGCGAATCCGGATTACTTTTCAACGACTTACAAAACTTCTTGCTAATGTGTTTGTTTAAAGTCGTGTTAGAATCTTTAGCAAGCAAAGCTCCACAAAACTTGCAACGAGCCTTTACAGACCCGTCACTCAACTTAACCATATTCCAATTGCACCAAACATCCATGTTACGATTGTGTGCAAGAACACGAACGACGGTTGGAGCGTTGGACGAATTGACCAACGGAAGATTGTGAGTGAGCCATATTAAGATTGAAGAGAGTGAATGTGTAAAACGAGAGAGTGAACGTGTAAAACGAGAGTAAACGAGAGTATTTTTTGCGTTTTTTGCGTATGTTTTTGCGTTTGAGACTTGGGTACTAAACCATATCAACCCACACCTATTTATACTAACTTATAGGGCAAAAGTGACCAAAAAAACGGTCACAAATCGAAGGTAACGGCTATATAGCCTTTAAAAAACGGCCACTTTAAAAAAAAAAAAAAAACGGTCGAAACCGGGTCCAACCCGGGTTCAACCGGTTCCGGGTCGGGTCGGGTTCTAAGAAATTCTAGAAAATCATACCCGGTTCCAACCCTACGGGTTTTTTTCGGGTCCAATCCGGGTATGCATATACCGGGTCGTACCCGTACCCGGTTCCGGGTCGTACCCGTACCCGGTTCCGGGTCGGGTCTGAACCCGGTTTTTATGCCCAAGTCTATTAAAAACCCCAAATAATCACCATATATTCATTTCTTGTACCATATAATTCCTCACAAGTAAGACAGAATACAATAAAAGATTTCTTCAGGTTGTAGCTCATGAACATAGGTCACATCGACCGAACCATGTACATCTAGAGTGCTCATATTTGTTTTTGTTTTTTTTTTTATTTTTTGTTTTGTTTTTGTTTTTTGTTTTTTGTTTTTTGCATTACGTTTGTGTTTGGGTGTTGATTAATACTCGAATCCCTAACAAGTGGTATCAGAGTCACGACTCAGTTACTCATGGGAGAAACATAACGCGAGAGAAAAATCGTTTGGGACGAAGTAGGGTCTGTTTTATTAGCAGTTGGTCATAAACCTACTGTTCAATCGGAAATTTAAAATAAAAAAAAAAAAACACCTTTTTTTTTTTTAATATTTGTTTATCAGAAGACTCGGTTGTTGCTATTGAAGACGCAAAAGAAACTAGCAAAGAATTGTCATTGGTCATCAAAATAAGGAGGTAGCCTTTTCTTGTGCTCACACTTGAAATGTCAAAATACCCTTGTTTGGTTTTTTCTTTTTTGAATGACAATGAATTTTTATTAAACCCCGACAAGCAAGTCGCTAGAAAGGGGAGAAAATTACACCAAAGGATTACATGATCTAAAAATTAAAAATACACCAATTGCTCCAATATCTAACAAGTGCATTTGGACCGATTCTTAATCCACAAGTAACCGTAGTTAAATTTTTAACGTCTTCAATTATTCTATTAACAGTCGGTTTCCTATTAAAGAAGATTACTTCGTTTCTTGATCTCCATATGTTGGCTTTCGGAGGCACCCAACTACACCAGTTAAAGATGAACATTTCCAAAGGAGAAGGTTGCAGGTTAAACATCGATTCAAGGGACTTAAAGAAGGAACATAAGGGTTTTTTTAGTGTTCAACCCGTCAGAAAAAGAAAATTTTTTTAAAAAGGCAGAAGTCTTCATGTTCGCACAAAGAAATATTTTTTTTTTTTTTTTTTTTTTTTTTTTAGTTACGGTTGTAGTTCTCAAATTTGGGCTTCGGGTTTGTTTATTGGGATTTAGAATTGGTATAGGTTCGGATTTTGGCTTTGAGTTGATCATCGTTTTTAGGAAATTTGTTTAGGTTATTTGGGTTTTTTTTATTTTTTATTATTTTTTTGAGTTTGTTCAGGCTTTTTTATGCAGGAGTGGTTGTCAGATGTTTTAATCGTGTAATTTCGGTGTGATTGCAGTGGGGTTATTATTATATACTAGGTTATTAGTCCGTGTATTAGACGGGTTAAAAATTATATATATATAATTCAAATATGTAAACAAAAATATTTAAACTCTATCATTTTTATTTTAAATCGATTATATAAGAATAAGGATTTGTGTTCATAAAGTTCACAGGATTAAATAAGATTTGAGATGATTGATATCATAAATTCAAAATCCCTAAAAATGGTTAGTGGTGATTGAGGTCGTTAAAAAAAATAAAAACTTCACACTTGTCGTTCAAAAAAAATTAAAATAAAATAAAAACTTCAAGTAAGAAATTTAGCATGATTTGTGAAAAATTTGTTAAAGGAAGTTTAGGCGGGAAAGTTTTTGTGAGGTGAAATCTAGTGATGACATTTAGGGCTGCAAACGAACTGAACGTTCAGCGAACAGTTCGTGAACTGTTCGGCGGGAAGTTCGTTTATGTTCGTTCATTTAGTAAATGAACGAACACGAACAAGAAAATTTCGTTCGTTTAGTTAAACGAACGAACATGAACACGAGCCGTGTTCGTTCATTTATGTTCGTAAACGTTCGATAATGTGTTCGTTTATGTTCGTTAATGTTCGTTCGTGAACGTTCGACAATATGTTCGTTAATGTGTTCGTTTATATTATTAGTTTTTGTGTCAGTTATTTTTATGATTATTATATTAAATATTTTTTTTATATTTATGTTAAGTACTTGTTTATTTTTGATTGATTTTGTGTAATGTTTGTAATATAAATGTAAATTGTATTCTATAATAAATCTATAATCATTTGTATTCGTTTGTATTCATGAGTTTTTTTTTGTGTTCGTCATGTTCATGAACAGTTGTTTGTGTTTGTTTGCTTATGATTGTGTTCATTTGCGTTCGGTAAGTGTTCGTGAACAGTTCGTGAACAGTTCATGAACATGTTCATTTTCTTAATGAAGGAACACGAACAAAGAATCTCGTTCGGTAAGTGTTTGTGAACAGTTCATGAACAAGTATATTTCTTAACGAACGAACACGAACAATTGTTCGGTAAGTGTTTGTAAACAGTTCATGAACAAGTATATTTCTTAACGAACAAACACGAACAAGGCCTTGTTCGTGTTCGTTCGGTTCATTTGCAGCCCTAAATTGACATGTGTCACCACATGTAATCATTTATTAGTATATAATTTTTATCCAAGTATTTCTTGACCGTGTTATCGAGATTCAAAATCAAGAATTGCCAGGTGTAATGTTAAACTCGTCTTTTTATTTTTTTTAAAGACTGTGTAAAAGAGTAGTGTGTAAAAAATAGTTGTCAAGTTCAGGCGGCCGACTACGACTATGTTTGGACACTAGTTTTAGTTTTGACTAGATTAATAAACAAATTGTGGTTTAAGATAATAACTAAGAGCAAAAAACTTCATATTGAAAAGTTTAATGGAAAAAACTTTGGTTAGTGGAAAATATAAATGAAGGATTTGCTTATTTAAAAGGATTTGGACATGATATTGGGTGAGAAATCGAAAAAGTTAACATCAAGCGAGTGAGAAACTTGGATAAAGAAGTAAAGGTATTATTTAGATCGTCTCCAACAAAAGATGTTGTGTTCAAAGATTCTCAAGTAAAATATAGCGAAAGGGTATGATGAATATGTTATTAAATAATATGTACAATAAGCATTCGGCAGCAAATAAAGATTTCTTGATTCTAGAGTTGGTTAATACAGAGTTGAAAGAACAAAGTTTTGTTACATTGCACATCAACTACTTGAATTCGATTTTATCAAGACTTGGTTCAACAAATTTGAGGAAGAGGTTCAGATTGTATTACTATTATTTTTAGGGTAAGATTATATTGAAAATGATGTTTAATCTAAAAAGACTAAAAAGAATTGTGAGTTTGACACGTGTTCTTTTATTGTTTTAAAGAGGATGGTATTTTGATCATTGTGTTAAATACATCAGCTCATTGTGTCTTATACATTCATTGTAACATATATTTTACATCATTTGTTATGTGTATTAATCATTTGTGTTTTACGTTTTAGATCATTTTGTGTTATTTTTGTCATTATTTTTATAGATTACAAACTTGTTATCTACCATTGTTTTTTATAATTAGAAATACACAATGACATACTTTTACCAATGTGTTTTTTAAAACTTATAGTATTAAAGATAACATAATATGTTATTTTTATTATTTAATTTTTAATAAATTATATAAACTTGTTATCTATCATTATATTTTACTATTAGAAGTACATAATAATGTTATTTCACCCATGTATTTTTCAAAACTCATAGTGTTCAAGATAGCACAATGACGATCAAAAGACACAATGATACATTGTGTTATTTGGTCATTGTTTTTAATGTATTAGATTAATTAGTTGTTAATTTATTATTGTGTTTTACATATTAAAAATACATAACAATGTTATTCCATCATTATATTTTTTAAAATTCATCATTTTAGAAAAGCACAATAGTATTCAGAAAAAACGCAATAACTAACAAAAATACACAATTAACTGTACTAAATACACAATAACGAGAGATAAGCTAAATAATGTAAAAAAATTAATCTTTATATATAACAATATTGTACTCCTTTTAAAGATAAAAAATGTAGTTTTTTTTTGTTGTAATTTTTATAAAAAAATAATGTATTACATAAAAGTTTTTAACGTTTTAAAAACATGGGAGAACCTATAAAAAGTTAACAAAAGTGGCTATTTCTAAGATACTAGTCTAAAAAAATTTTCCCTATAATTTTGATCTCAACCATTGATTAATGAGATGGATGGTTGAGATTACTTCTTACACGTTTTTGCTTTAGAAGACTTTGTATTTGAACTATTTCCTTATCTTTATTGTCCGGTAGTTGGTCCGGGACTGTTACAAAGATTACTAGCTCTACGAGCGAATTCACTTTTAAAGGGATTCGGGTCCAACAATTACCAGATCATCACGTCTCAGGTGGACGTGCACACTAATACGGGGTTCTTGCTCCATCCTATGTGTTAGAATTTAGTGAAAAGTAAAATGTAAAAGTGATTTTCACTAACTTCGGACACTAATAATTACTAGTATTTGTTATTGATATAACTATTATTTAGCATCTTTGTATTCTATTATATGAGAGGATCACGACAAATCAAATCTTGTCCATAACGGAGTTAAGATGAATGAGATATCGATACTCAAAGTTGAGTAGTTGAAAAATAAAACGGTAAACAATTGAGTGTTGGTGGAACATGAGTCATCCAACATAGAAGAAGAGACAAGATCAAACAAGCTTATAAAGGTGAGCTTCCAAAAAGAATTGTTTCTCTATGATTAGGGACACCCAGATGCGTGCTTCCCCAGTCGCGCTCGGGATCGAGGGCGGGGCGATATACGCAATGTGACGCTTTGATTTGCTGGAAGGCAGTGATCAACTGTGCATCTAGCCTGCTACTAACCTAATGAAACAATCACTCTGTTCAGTTACCAACTATTAAGTCCTCAATAATTATAGCATTGACTAGTGTGTTAATGATAATTATTTAATCATTAACCGGGTGTTAAAATAGATTGAACCTCAAGTATACATACAAGGTTATGCACCTTGGTGACATATGCTCTTATATGTTTCAAATAAAGGTGTTCCAATTCGAATATCTGAAAATTTCGAATAGTGGATTTCACTATCCGAATCCGAATCTAAAATTTCGTGTAAATTTCGGATTCGGATATTCGTTCGGATATCCGAATTCAAAAAAAAATTGTATTATTTAATAAACTTTATAAAAATATAATAATTTTTATTGAAATTTTTTTCGGATATCCAAAGTTTTTGTTAAAATATTCGAAATATATGAAAATATCCGAAATATTTAATTAATATTTTTAAATTTTATAAAAATAGTTCGGATATTTTAGATATCTGAAATATCCGAAAATTCTCAAAATCACTATTCGAATCCGAAATTTCGGATATCCAAATTTCGGATTTTCGGATATTTTGGATTCGGATATTTTTTAACACCCCTAGTTTCAAACACCACAACAAGAAGAATTTTCAGCTTTCTTTAATCTTGAAGCTTTTGCTTTATGTATAGTTTTAGGAGTTTGGGTAATCATTGTAGTGCAATCTGCTTAGTATATTGTATTCTGGGAGACGGACATGATTTACCTGTATGGCTCGAAATTTGTTTTAAGGAATATCTGTTGAAAAGAGATTCTTAGCCACTCTTGCATTTAGTGTTTTGGTTTCTTTAGTATATTTCATTTCCATGTATTATGTTCTTATGGTATTTGTATTTTATCTTGTAATCAAAGTATTTAAATAAAAATAATATTTTCTTTTATTTTTTGAACAATGTTCCTACAGTATGTAGATGGTTTATAAAATTCTTAAAAAAGCCATATTCATGTTTATGTTTTTGTAGCTTGAGTATACACCATATGGTAACGTGTGGTATCCTTCTCCGTTAAAGCATCAACACTTACGATAAAAGAGCCCAGCTTAGCAGAAAACATAGAAGCTCACAACCAAATGTGAAAACGTGCACAAGAAATCGGTAAGCTCTCGTGAGCATACAGTTGCCAATGTGTCTCTTAATAAACCATCATGTGGCTTTTGTCATTATGCACAAAAACCAGAAATCCCGAAAAATTCAAAGCCCGAAGAGTAGGACAACCCGCCAACAACTAATTCTGTAATCTAATCTTGGTTTTTAAATCATTAAGCGTATCCTAATCTACTTAAATAGTTAAGACGTTATATTTCAAATGATTAAAGATTCAAGTACTGCATTAAATAAATATTTAGATTTAAGAGAAGAATTAAAGGGTATCGTTATTATAATATTCTACATATATGTTTGAAAATCCATAATCTAATTACCTAAAGTCTTGTGGGAAAAGAGGAATACATTAGCTGAACATCTAAAAGTAGTAGCTGGTAGATGTTAATTTTGTTGGTGTTTTTTAGAACAAACCCTTGACTTATTGCAATCTTTGAACATGGTATGAAAGAAGCGATAGGTTCATCTTTTGTAGTTTTGCACAACATGGAATACCGAAAATCTTGAGAATTTATATAGTAAATAATAGTAAGGTAAATTGGATTTTAATAATTCAAATCATTACTCATTGATCGATAATAATCTATACTATTGATTTGGCCGGTAGTTATCTTAACTTTCATATTTATTACCAACAACAGTCCCAGTAATATAATTATCATACATTCACACTTGATTTGTGCTTATTTTAGGCTCGATTTAGTTTGTATGTTTTTTCATTTCGTTCATATTCATTATTACGAACGAAATCGAGTCGAAATCAAGCGTAAATTTTTAATAATTATGTTACTGGGATTGTTGTTTGTAATAAAAATGAAAGTTAGGATTGGTACCTGCTAAATTAATACTATGGAATATTATCGGCAATGAGTAATAGTTTGGATTATTAAAATTCAATTTGCCTAAAAGTAATAGTAAAAATACGAATTTTGTGATAAAGAATCATTATCATTGGATTATTGATATTTCACATTTCTTTCGAGAAATTATTTGTAAACTAGTATTAACACTCGCATGTTGCTCCAATGGAACCACGAATAGGTTTTTAATAGAATCATTTCATGTTTGGGTGCTAAACTGCGTGATATGAGGGCATCTTTAAAACTTAATATTATAAAACAAACGCTTTACGTAAACCATGAGTTTTAGCGAGTGTTTTGATAATAATTAAAACCTTGTATAAAAAAAATCATGTCAAAATATAGTAATAAAATAGTAAAGTTGAAATGACAAACCCAGTTTTTTTTTTCTTATAAAAACTATATTTTAAAGAGATCAATAAAACAACTGTAATAAATTATACGTTTTACGTTTCAGTAATGTTTACAGTTAATTCTCTCTACCCCAAGAGTAGGAGAAGAGATCTATATAAATAGAGATACAAACATGAACATAAATACAATTAAATTAGAGAAATAGAAAGTAAATAAAGACTAATATTCCCCCTCAAGCGGAAGGGGGCGGCTCGAGACTAAGTAACTCCCGAAACCGTTCAAACTGTTGTTGAGGTAGACTTTTTGTAATAATATCCGCCACCTGAAGCTTAGATGAGTATGTAATTTGCTTGAAGTAACCAACTCACGAATGAAATGGTAATCAAGATCAATATGTTTGGCTCGTTTATGTGCCACAGGTTTTTGGGTGAGAAATAAGGCATTACGGTATCACACAATAGAGGTTTTTGCAGCAAATGAGTGATCCAGATTAGTTCCGCTCATGGCTTGGTATTCATATTCACAACTGGATCTAGAGATGGTCTGTTGTTACTAAGCACTCCAAAAGAGAAGATTACCTCCAAAGAAGATAGAATATCCATAGGTAGACGTTCGAGTCTGAAGACAACTTGGTTTCAAAGGATATTTAGACCGACATGTAGATAAGAATAAACATGTCCTAACAGTTATCCAAATTTTATCTATTCTAATAAATCAAAATTTTTATAAGCCACATACTATTTTTTTAGAATGTTCATCTAAGTTCCACCTAGGATTTGGACGCGTGTCCTTACTACAATAAAAGTTACAAATTAGTATATAAATATAGTTTTCTTAATAAATAGCAATTTACTATTATGCTAATCAAAGTAACTTTTTTCTAAATATAAATAAAATGTTTCATTAAAGATATTTTAATTAGAGTTAATTTTGTTAAAGTTAAACTTATATTCTAGCTATTGTTATTAAAATCGAAATACTTTAAACATCGTATTTTTTAAACAAATATTTTTAAAATATTAATATTTACGAAGTCAAACACAATTATAATGAACGATTACTCATTATAAAATAATATTTTCGCTTCAATATAAATCACGATTCCATCTTCTCAAATCTAACTATGTTTTACTACATCACAATCACATATTCATAATTTTATGTTTTTAAATATAATGTTAATTATTTCAACATCTGTGTAACATAAGGGTATCTAACTTAGTTAAACATTAAAGTACAAAATCGAAGGAGGCCTGAGCTTTAGTTAATAAGGGGGCAAATCATATTTAAAAAAAAAATTATGTCCGTTGATATTTCACCCAATCGGAAATATAGCTTCAAAATATGTATATTTTACTAACAATAATTTCATCTCACACCATCGACATGTGTTTGTTATATACAAAACTAGTAATTAAATAATTAGTAATGAAAAATTAGTAATTATAAAATGATATTTTAAAATATGATATGATTTTAATTTCGTATGAGTAAGGACTATCACTAATAAAACAAAGATAATATTTTCTTTGAACTTTTGGTTTAAATTTTTTTATCAAATTTTTTTTAACAATTCGTTCTAAATCAAAACGTTTTAAATAAATGTCATTTACTAAAATTTTCTTATTATAACTTTGAATTTTAATTTTTTATGGTTCATAAAAATATATAATTTCTAAAAACATTGATTTTAAATATTTTGTATTTTTAAAAAGTTTGATATTTTAAAAACTTACTTATGTTATACAAAAAATTGTTTCTTTAGAAATTACATTTATAAAAAAGTTTTCTTAATTTATTAAAAACTATTATAATCTCAAAAAAAATTAAATAATATTATTAGTAGTTAATATAAATATTTAATATGAGAGAGAAGCGAGAAAATTAAGCTTAGGAGGTCTAATATTATGATAAGTGACAACTTAAAATATTCTTTTATTAAAATAGATAGATAAAAAAGAGCAAGTACTACTTTTTTAAGGAAGAAGAGAAAGAAAAAGGAAAAATTTTAAAGTTATTATAAAGCTTATTAGGAAGGAAATAAAAAGAAGTGAAAGTAATAGAGAATATTTTTAAATAATATTTATTTCTTTTTTTTTCCTAGATCGGAAGAAAGTGAAAGGGGGTGGTTTTAATAATTTACATTTCTATTGTATTACTCTTATAACCTAATTTAATTAAGAGATTAAAAGATATAATAGTAAAATTACTTTTTTTTTTCTTTTCCACTCAACTCAAAAACCCATAAAATCTTTATTATATTCTTCTTTCTTTCAAACTCAAAAACACAAGTTATATCTTTCTTTTTCTCTCTTTTTATTTTCTCTTCTAAATTTTCTTTCCTTTTTTTTTCTTTAATAAACTTGAGAACACATCATAAAGGAAATGGATATAAACAAAACGCCTTTAAGGGATCAATTAAGCTATCACTGTCAAGTATTAAAAACAAACAAACCTAATAAAATTCTACTAAAGCTACAGGTAGAATACTGTAGAGGTAAGTAAGACAAACATTTCCTCAATGCGAATGATAAAAATGGTACTCTCAAAACCTCATCAAATATTAATAATATAAAATTTATAAACATTTTAATGGAGGTACAACAAACAATTTCAAATGAGTTGATTTAAAAAAAAATAAGAAACCATTTCATTAAAAATAACCACTAGCAAAATCCTACCGTCGAAAATAAACACTACATGAAAAAGAAGTTGCTAAAGAAATGTTACTACACCAAGTATGCCACTATCTGGATGGGGGACTTTGCCCTATACAGTTGTTAAGAGGTAAATGTCATTATTTAAAATAAAATTTTTAAACCTCAAATCCATTCATTGCCCGCTCAAACCTTACAAAAGAAATATTATACAAATAAATATATACTATTGAGCGCATTGCCCGCACGGCAAGTGCATAAAGAAATAACAATAATAGGCATTGGCGGAGTATTATAGGGCCAGGGATGGGGTTAGTGATAAATTTTAGTCCGGTGGTATAAATTTTTAACACGATAATGTAAATTTTTATATAAATATCAAGTTATTAACAAATATTATAAAATGACAATCCAAGTTGTTGTTGTGTCTTTTAATTTATTTTATTGTCTCTTGTTGTTAGTTATTGTGTTTTTTAAATATTATTATGTTTTTTTAAAATGATGAATTAAAAAAACATACATTGGTGAAAAAACATTGTTGTGTATCTCTAATATGTAAAACCTAATAATAAATTAATAATTAATTAATATAATACATTAAAAACAATGACAAAATAACATATTGCCTCATTGTGTTTGTTTATTGTCGTTGTGTAATCTTGAACACTATAAGTTTTGAAAAATACATTGGTGAAATAATATCATTATATACTTCTAATTGTAAAACATAATGATAAATAACAACAAGTTTACATAATGTATAAAAACAATGATAAATATAACATATTATGTTATTTTTAACACGATAAGTTTTGATAAATACATTGTTGAAAGTATATCATTGTGCACTTCTAATTGTAAAACACAATGATAAATAAATAAGTTTATATGATTTATAGAAACAATAACAACAATAACACAAAATGATCCAAAACGTAAAATACAATGATAAATACATATAACAAATGATGTAAAATATATGATACAATGAACGTATATGACACAATGAGCTGATATATTTGACACAATGATCAAAATATCATACTCTTTAAAGTAATAGATTGACACTTATGAAGCCCATAATCATTCTTATACTTTGTAGATTAAATATCATTTTCATTATAACCCTACCCTAATTCTAAAGTCATAAAATTTAAGAAAAATCCCTCACATGTTAGCTTTAACAAAATAGAATCAACTTAAATTTATTTCTAAGATAGTTTCCAAAAAACTAATATATAAATATATAGTGAATCTCGGTATATTTTTGAGAGAGATTGAAACAATTTTATTGGGTGGAGTTATTTGAAAAAAAAAGAAAAAAAAAACTAAAAACAGTGAGAAGAATTATTATACATAAGATCTTAGGTCCAAAGGCTAACAAAATTCAATAACATAATGGTAAATAATTAAAAATTCAAATGATAGACCAAGGAATTTTAGTCTTAACTACATTTTCAAGCTCCATATTTTTTTTAGACGGTCGTAACTTATACATACAATATTATTTTTTTAAAAAAATTATATCATAAAAACATGTGTTTTTTATCTTTAAAACACGTATAATGTTGATATATAACAAAAGAAGTTTTATCATGTTATTTCAGCTCATTATGTAATATTCGTCAGATCATTGTGTGATATTTGTCAGGTCATTGTGTCTAATGTTGATCATTGTGTTTTCTATTGTGTTTTTCTAAAATAATAAATTTTAAATAACACAATGCTGAAAATATAATTTGTTTTAGGTTTTACAGTTCATTTTATAATCCTGATCAGATTAATATGTAATCTTCGTCAAGCACCTTATTATGTCTATTGCTAATTATCGAGTCTAGTGTCAATCTTGTGCTATCCATTGTGTCTAATGTTGACCATCGTGTTATGTATTATGTTTTTTAAAATGAAATTTTTTTAATAACACAATACTTAAAAATGTAAACTTTTTTATATTTCCAGTTTATTGTATAATCCTCATTAAATAATTGTGTAATACTCATGAAATCAAAAGATTACACAATGACTTGATGAAATTACACAATGACTTGATGATATTACACAATGAATTAAAAAAAACATGAAGAGAAAACTTTGTTTTTTTATATCAACACCATACACGGTTAAAAAAATTAAAAATTCTCGTTTTTATGGCATAATCTTTTTAAAAAACAATGTCATATGTAAAAGTTACGAGCGTTTAAAAAAACAAAACTAGAGAAGAGGAAACATTATAAATTTTACCCTTAACATAAACTTGATCAAACAACATATGTCAACATTTTAATCCTTTTTACACTTTTTAATTTTTCTAGACTTTGTAGTTAAACCTTTTTTCAAATTAATTAACGGAAAATATCTATTGTATCTAATAAAACAATCTTTCTTTTACCACTTGTTATTCTTTTTTTTTTGAATGGCAGGTTATCATCAAATTAGTAATATTCGTTAATGCCAAAGTTTGAACCTTGGACCTTCAAAAGAGACAAAGCCTCCCACTCCCACCTTGATCGTTACGCCAAGAGATCATTTACTTGTCATTCTCTTAGCCCACCTTTCTGCCACGTGTCCTTTTTTCTAGACATTCTCACATTAGTTTTCCCTCTAAAATGGTATTATAGTAATTTAAATACTCAAACTAATTTCTCTCTCTTATTAAAAATAGATTTAGTAAACCCATGTATTACACGGGTGGAATGAATAAAATATTTAATAGAAAAAAATTATTAATTATAAAACGATATACTAAGACGTGATATGATTGAAATTACGTATGAGTAATAACTATAAGTAATAAAACAATAATATGAACTTTTTAAATTTTTTTGTTTTTTTTAAAGATAAAGTAAATATTTTGTTTCAAAATAACGTTTTAAAAAATTTTCATTTTCAAAATTTTTCTTACTATAAATTCCTATTATAATAATTTTTTATAAAAAATTTACTTCAAAAATTAATTTTAAAATATTACGTAAAAATATGTGATTTTTTAGAAAAAATATTTTTATAAAAAACTATTTCTATAGAAATAACATTCATAAAAAAAATCTATTTTTTGATTTATTAAAAAACTAATTATAATGTAAAAATAAATAAATAATATTATTAGTAATTAATGTAGTTATTTAATAAGAGAGAGAAACAGGAAAAATTTTGATAAGAATGAATGTGATGTTGACATGTGGCATCCCATTTTACCATTTTATTAGAGTGGGGAGATTAATTTTATTAATTGCTATATTTATCTCTCTGATCTATATTTTTTAAAATCAAGCTATCTTTCTAAAAACATATTTTATTAAGAAAATTAAAAATTAAATCTTTTTAATAAAATAAACATACTAAAAAAACAAAATTTTTATATAATACTAAATTTTCTAAAACACTAAGGGGCCGTTTAGCAATTTCTGAATGATTAAGTGTTGAACCAATAAGAGGTCTGGACTATTAAATGCTGAACCATTAAGAGGTCTGAACCACTAAGAGCTAGTATATCGCTTAACTATTTAAAGACAAATGTCTGACCAATTCAGATAAGAGATCTTAACCATTCAACATTAGACTTCTTAACTATTCAATATTAATATAATGCTTAACCGTTCAGAGGCAAATGTTTGAACCATTCAGACATTTTCTCATGAAACAAACAGTCTGAACCATTAAGTGCTGAACCATTCAGACATCTGAACCATTAAGAGGCTGATTCAGATGCTACCATACAACCCCTAAATCTTTTTGAAATAAAATATTTTAAATCGGTCCTTTTTTTAAAAAAATTATAAAAAGGTGAAATTTAAAAAAAAAATAGTCTTATTAAAACAACCAGAATAATTACAAATCAGAGTTTTTAATAAACAAGATTTCTATAAAATATAAATTTTTCATAAAAAAATCTTAACACGAATGTTTTAAAATGAAACTATTTAGATAAGAGAGTTTAGTGCAATTGTTTTATTTCTTGAACTATTATGTATATATAATTTTAATCATATATTATATTAAAATATTATACTATAACTTTTTGTGTTCACTATTAACTATAATCCGTTTAATGAATAAGTTTCTAGCCTATTTATCTCTCTGTCTTTTTGTGTATTTATCTATCTATCTATCTATAATAAAGAAAAACTACGATAAGATGTAACATAATTGTAAGTCTTATCATACTAGCTTTCTCACTATTATTAGTAATAATATTGATATTAATAATATTATTCATATCATTTTCAAATTAAAAAATATATAATTTAATAAACTAAAACCCTATTTTTTTAGTAAAAACACACTTTTTAAAAACAAAAATTTTATAAAATACAGAATACAACGAACTTTTTGTTTTTAAAAATTTATTTTACTTAAAACAAAATATTTAAAAACCATAATTTTTTATAAAACAAAAGTTTAAGATAAGTACAATATTGTTTAATTGTTTAAAGTAGCTATTTATACGTAATTATAATCATATTTATCTTCATGCATAGTTTAAAAATTCATAATTTTTATTACTAATTATTTAATATTTTATTTATTAAACTCGTGTAATACGCGAGACACTAACCTAATATATCACATTATAAAGTGGACACAAAGAAGTTTGCCCAAGGGATATAAACTTAAGTTCATATAAATTATTTTCAGAAAATGTTCTATTTAAATATGTAGTGAAAGTCAAATACTTCTTACGAGTTACGAGAGAAGATAATCAATTAAAAAATCGTTTAATCTGTTATGATTATACATCTTTAAATTAATTATGAATTGTAAATCGTAAAAACGAAATTGACGTTGATTGTTCTATGCGAGAAAATTCGTGAACTCCCTAAAAATATGCCTTTTTTTCCTTTACATGTGGGTGAAAGTTGATCAAGCATGCTCGTATATATATTTTTTTCAATTCAAGCTTAAACTCAACATGTTCATACTTCTGTTTAATAACGAATACAAAAAATTTCATTACAGGAGGCAAAAATTAGATCGGTCAAAAACTGGTCGGTTCAAAAGTTAATATAAACTTTTCAATAACACTTGATAAACAATCAAATTAATAAAGACAAAAATTTAACATAAAACATAATTCAATTATAGTGTTAAAAAAGTTGACAATTAATAGAGTTATAAAAGAAAAAAATAACTTCAATTATTCTTTTAAGCCATCAAACTTTTTAGTTTTATAATCATAAATCTTTAAGCCATCAATCTTTTTTATTTTATAATCATAGAAGTCATATTTCTTCTGCTATCGGATCAATCTAAAAAGTTTCTGCCCCATCTTAGAAATATTGTGCCCCTCTAAGAAGTATTATGCCTCGTTTTTGAAATTGAATCTTTAACCAGAACTAGGCAATATCTACTCACGTTTCGCGACGGGGTTTTGTAACGATATATTTCCATATTAGAGGGTTTAGAAACGGAGACGTCGTGGCTGTAAACACTCGTATACCCCGTCAAAACAACTTTTAGCGGTTGCAGACAATCGTTTGTCATGTCATTAAACACAACATCTTTATTCAACGTCATTGTCTGTCGATGGTTGATGCCAACTATTACTACTAACACAATTTGCATAACCAAGAGGCGACCGTCTACACCTGGCGGGTTCAGATCGATGGTGGGTTACGGAGGCGGGTTCACGCGGAGGATGTGGCGGTGGTGGTACGACGCCTGGCGGTGTTGATGTCGTGGTGTGTATGTGCAGGTTTTCTTCACTATATATATATATATATATATATATATATATATATATATATATATATATATATATATATATATATAAATCAAAAGAACGGGGTCCCATATATATTTTGTCTTTTAGTCAGGGTAAAAGGGTCTTTTCATCTCCACTTAATTGAAAAGCTTAACAAAAATTAGTTTCAGGGACAAATGATGTTACGATTTGATAAACAGTTAGAATCAAAACTGTAATTTTTCAAAAGTTGAAACTAATATTGTAATACGAGTAAAACATAGTAACTAATCAAGTTTACACTAAAAAAGAAAGAAAGAAAACAAAAACAAAAAATTAGCGGTTGGATATTATCAATTTTCAGAAAATAATAATAATAATAATAAGATGACGTTCTGCCACCGACACGTATGCATTCCAAACACTTCGCCTTTCGCCCGTACGCAACCCCTATTAATAAACATCATCATAGTCATCAATTCATCTTCTTCATCAATCTTTTTCCATCAATTCCTTTCGATCATAATCTTCACATATACTGTAAATACCCCAATCTTCAATCACCCATCTTTTAACCTTTCAATTTCATCAATCAAACCGTAAGTTCCCCCCTTTTTCTGTTCATATCATCAGATTCATCATTTGGAGATTTTATTATTATGCTGTCGGGTCTTGATTGTTATTAAATGAAGTTTATATCTTAGTTATGCGAATTCTGTCCCCCCTTTTGGTGGTTATCAAGATTATTTAACCCAATTTTCCCATTAACAAGATTCCCTCAATTAAATACTGTAAATTAGGGTTCTTGATTATGCAATAATTGGGGTTGGTGTAGTTCGAATTCTGTTTCAATTTTGGGTTTTCCTTTGTGGGTTTCGTTGATTTGGTAAATATGGTTGAATCGATTGCTGCAACATCCCTCTTAGGGCATAGGCCGATTTTAGGGCTTTTTATGAAAGATTGTTCCTTTAAGCGAGTAGCTATGAGCCCTAATCGATCGCCTAGGGTTCGGGTGAATAGAGCCCGAGCAATGGAGTTGACTAAAGAGGTGTATAGTTTCAAAGAAGAAGATAGATTTTCTAAGGGTTTTGATGATCGAATGGAAACTGCGGTTGAGCGAAAACCAGGGTTATGGCCCCCTAACAACAAAGCCGATAACCCTTCGTTGAATAACCCGTTGATGCGACAAGAACGAATGGGGTGTGGTTGGTTAGGTGCTATATTTGAATGGGAAGGTGTTATAGTAGAGGATAATATAGATCACGAAAAGCAGTCGTGGATCGCGCTCTCTCAAGAAGAAGGCAAGTCCCCACCCCCTGCTTTCTTGCTTAGACGAATCGAAGGAATGAAAAACGAGCAGGCGATTTCAGAGGTTCTTTGTTGGTCAAGAGACCCGAGTGAGCTCAAGCGGATGTCTTTACGAAAAGAACAGATTTACCAAGCGTTACAAGGCGGGGTGTACAGGTTTCGTGACGGGTCAAAAGAGTTCATCAACGTTTTGACGCGTTACAACATCCCAATGGCTCTAGTGTCCACACGCCCACGAGAGAATCTTGAAGAAGCTATTGGCTCAATTGGGATCAACGGGGTGTTCAATGTGGTAGTGACTGCTGAGGATGTTTACAGAGGGAAACCTGATCCTGAGATGTTTGTGTATGCAGCTCAGTTGCTGCAGTTTATACCCGAAAGGTGCATTGTGTTTGGTAACTCGAATTTGACGATAGAGGCTGCTCATGAGGCGAAGATGAAGTGTGTGGCTGTGGCTAGTAAGCATCCGGTTTATGAGCTAACTGCAGCCGATTTGGTCGTGAGGTGGCTCGATGAGCTCTCTGTTGTTGATTTGAAGAATCTTGCTGATATTGAATCTTCCGAGTTTGGAGCAGAACCGGAGGTGGAGATGGAGTTAGAGGTGGAAGATGATGCATACCCGTCTTCGCGGGTCGCCATTGATGATGATGAATTCTGGTAATTTGTTATGAATTTGTACAGTAGCTTTTAATCTTGATGTTAATGGTGAAATTATGCATCTGCTACTTATAGTTTATAGTATGGAAAGGGGAATGTGGAAATCAGGACAGAGGGTGGTCTGCATTAGATTACCTTTGTATGTGTTATATATGTGTAATCTGTATATACATATTTGGTCAATAATCATTTTAGTTGAATACAATCTGTCTTTGTATTGAGTTCACATTCAACTTTTTCTGGGTTTTAGGCCATAAAGGTCACTGTTTTTTTACCATTTTACTTTTTACCTGATCTCATTAGTTAGCAGGATCTTGGTTTGGTCCTATGAATTACTGGTAGCGGACTCTCGTAGGCAACACTGGTAGCGGACTCTCATAGGCAACAGAATAAAAAATACCTAAATTCCAAGCCATCGTTTCACAAGCATAAAATAAATATTATTATTTAATTGAATAAAAAAGGACAACTTTTAACCACGTAAAAGCATAAAAGGTTTAGTGTTTAATATACTTAATAGTGGGTGAAACCCGCGTGGTGCGGCGAGGGTATAAATATTTTTAGGACTGTGACTTTAGCTAACTCTCCATTATTGTGCTAACTCTCATTTTGCTTTTTTAGTTGATTAATATGGGATATCAAACACATCTACCTATCTATATTACTATAAGGATGAGCAAATTTGTATATAACAAATCGTTTATGCATAATCACTTGTACCAAATGTAACAAAATTGTTCTTAAATGTCTTAAAAATGGATTGAAATTACAATGTTGTTCAAAAAATTGTATTATATAGTAGTATAGATATAGATAGATTAAGATAACCTTAAATATAATAGTAGTACTTTAAATTTAATTAGGCAATAATGAAGTACAAGTATTTAAAGCTTAAAAGGAGTATAATATGAATAAATTTTATGACATTATACATTAAAGCTTGCAACTCTTCATATGTCATCTTAAAATTGATGTAAAATTACAAATCTAGCCATGGGTTCTCTATTATATTATAGTATAGATCAGTGTTGGAAAAATCGGTGCTAGGAGCCGATTAATCTGCTAGGAATCGGGAATCGGAGGGCAACCGTGGCGATTTCATGTAATCGGAGGCAATAATCGGTAGTCGGTCAAAGGCGGTCCTAATCGGTCAAAATCGGACAAAATCGGTGAAAATCGTTGTATTCGGTCAAAGGCGGTCAATGGTTTATCATTTAAGAAAAACAAGCATATCAGTAAAAAGAAGACCCGATCCATGGATTTTAAACTTCATTAAACCTAGTCGTCACTCACAAAGTCGAAGCTTTATCACCAGATCGAAGCTTTTACACCAAATTGAAGAAGAAAACTGAACAAGGCGCCAGACCTAAACCTGTTTCACAAATCGAAGAAGAAGATTGAGGGTGTCGACAACCGAACAACAGTTTATCTTCTCTGGAGTTGTCGACTGAACTTGTTTCACCAAATCGGTATGTTGTCTTGAGTTCTTATCCTAATTTGTTATCAGTGGGTGCTGAAATAGATGATTGAGAGTGTTGTTTGTTCTTATTTGGTGGTTGTTTCTTAGATCGGTGGTAGATGAGTGGACTTATCTTCTGTGTTTTTGTTGACATCTATTGTATTGCACTATTGCTTTATAAAACTAAATAAGTTTTTTATATGTTTGTTAATTGTTAGTAATGTTTTTTATATGTTTGTTAATTGTTATAAAACTAAAACAATGTTAGAAATCTTTTAATTTAAGTTTTATGTTTGAATAATATTTATATCATTAGCAATACGATTTTTATATTAGATGGCATCAATGGAATCAATTGCTAATCAAAACTTGAAACGAAACTTGGATGATATTGGATGGGAGTATGGAAAATTAGTGGATGCAACCACGTTAGATAAAGTTCAATGTATTTTGTGTGATAAAGTTATGTCCAGAGGAGTTTATAGGTTAAAGCAACATATAGCGGGCATAGCGGGAAATGTTACAATATGTAAAAAAGCAACAAAAGATGATCAAATGAGGGTTTGAAATGCTCTTGGTGAGAATAAAAAAAAAAAAAAAAAAAAAAAAAAAAAAAAGCTAAACAAGATAGTGACGAATCTTTAAGAGTCGAGGTGAACATTAATAATGAAACAACTGACCGTGACGATTGTTTTGGAGATTTGAAGGAACCTTGGTCTTTTGGTCCCATGGATAGATATGCAACTTTCAAGGGTGTTAAATAAAATAGCAAACAAAGTAATCTTAGCAATGTTGTTCGAAAAGAGCAAATGATCCTTGTAAAAGAATACATTTGTAAGTGGGCTTATGAATGTGCAAAAGACAAAAAAATAGATTATCAATGCTTTGAATGATAATAAAAATACATATGAGCCTATTTTGGATATTATCTCAAAAAAGTCATCAGAAAGTCTTGATGCGTGCCTACATATGACGGCCTACATTCTAAACTCATATTATTATTATAATAATCCGTAGGTTCGAGATGATTTAGATGCTAATGATGCGGTGGTTGATTGTATTGGTGTTTTATTTTCCGAAGATTATGAAATGCAAAACACTATCTTGTCGGTTGAGTTGCCAATCTACAAGTGTAAACAAGGAAAATTTAAGCGTCCAATTGCACAAAAAGCATGTGTGGTCAACGATGATAAATTCGATCCGGGTAATACTAGTTTTAATAAATAACTACATTTTTGTTTTAAATTTCTATATTTTCCTTATTATAATATGTTTGTTTTAGCATTATAGCAAATTGGTGGGAAACGTATGGTAATTCAACTCCAAATTTGAATAGAATTGCTATTATGATACTTTCTTTGACTACTAGTTCGTCGGGATGTGAAAGAAATTGGAGCATCTTTGAAGGGGTTAGTGATTTAAAATGTTATACAATTTATGTTATATTTACTCAAGCTTAATATTGAACTTATTGTTTATGTTGAACTTTTTAGGTACATACAAAGAAAAGAAATAGACTAGAGGCGAACAAAATAAACAATCTTGTTTTTGTTCAATTTAATGCAAATTTGATGGAGAAAAACAAGAAAAGAAAGTTGAGAAATCGTGAAGTACTTATAGCGAAGGATGGTAGCGGGGGTAAAGAATGGATTGTTGATGGTGTAGATGAAGAACTTGAGCCGGGCCTACCTTGGAAAGTAGTTAGTGATGCCGCGGGTCTTGATGAAGTATTGTCTAATCGAACAAGTGCTAGGACAAGTGTGAAGACAAATGCCTCAAGAGAACTTTATGATGAAGAATTTGAGTCAGATGATGAGGAGAAAGTAGATAAGGAGGTTGAATACGAGTCGGATGGTATTCAAATCACTGAACAATATGGACAAGACGATGATGAATTTTGAAATAGATGATGAATTATGAACTATTTGATCTTCTATTTGAACTTATATGTTAATATTTGAATCTCAATTTGCTATGTTTAAGCTTAATTGTCTATGTTTAAGCTTAACTATTTGTGTTTGAACCATGCTATATATATTAGTTATAAAAAATTACAAATAAAAATTTCGATCCGATTAATCCCTAGTTCCCACCTCACCGCCCGACTAGCGCCTAGCGACTTTTACAACACTGGTATAGATATAGATTAGAAGGGTAGTTTAGTATTAAATATTTTAAGTTTGTATTTGAGATGAGTTTAAGTATAATTTTTGAGTAATGTGCATCCAAGGAATAACTTTTAACCACATAAAAGCGTAAAAGGTTATACCAGTAAACAAGATAGGTAACGATTAACGGACACCCAAAATGTATGAGACAGTTTCATAGTCAGGTATGCGAGTAAAGTTCCAATATCCATCTCATACTCAGCCAGTCGCGCCATCCTACGTAGGATACATCACGGAAACACAACTTCTCAAGCGGAGATGCACATAGATAAACTGCCAATGCGTAGCTCAGTCGTGCCTTAGAATACGTTGATACACTTGATGCTATTGGTTAACTCGTAATGAAACTGAAGTATAATTACAGACTTCAGCATCACTAGGAACAATAGTGTGGGTATGTAAGACAACATCACTAAGAGATTTGGGAGGAATAATGGTCCTTCCAAGTGTTGTTCAAGCTTTATCAGGAGTAGAATGTGAATTCAATCTGATTAATGTTCCAGGTAGTATTGATTTGTTATCTTCTTGAGTCGACGTAAATGGAGGTCAACTCATTGAAGGTGTCGTCTTGAGCTTCAGTGTCGGACATCTAGGGATACTTTACTTCCGTATGTTTGTTTTAACAAGATCATCCGTACCAATAACAATCTAGATGTTCGGAGATCCGGATGGCGTTACACCTCAAGGATGTTCAATAGTTTTATTATGGCATATGAAAAAACATTCTTCATGAAAACATAAAAGCACATACTCGAATCTTTTTCATGCATCGTTTATTATGGCCTGATAAAAAGATAGTTTTAGTGAAACATGAGTATAAAAAGTAGATACTCGAATATGATTCATGTATCACTTATTATGAGCTGATGAAAAAAAAATAATTTAACGACACATGGTTATGAAAAGCAGATACTAGAATCTAATTTATGTGTCTTTGATTAATGATAAAAAAAAGAACGTTTTGTAGGGATCCACTACTATAAAAGTAGATTCTAGAAACACATTATGTAACATTTGTTATGAGGAGACGAGTTATGAGACGAGGCTACATTTAAAGGGTACATGAGTATAGAAAATAAACGTTTCAATCTGTTTAAGTAACATTTATTTATGAGTAAATTACACGTGATGAGGACTCTGCGTTTTCTTAGTCGTTGGTATCGCCAGCTGTCAACAACTTTATCGCAATTACACACTAATTAAACCCAGTACTATTGTGATCAAGACAAACTCATGCTCAATGATCAAAGTTCAAACGAATAGCCACCCACCCGAATCATCTTTCCATCCTCTGTAAGCTTCCATTGTTTCTAGTGACCCTGAATCTTCCGGCAACATCAAGCAATAAAGGTTTAAAGCTCTGTGTTCTGTTATAGAGGGTCCGTCAATAGGAAACAAAATGTGATCATTAGAGATAGTAAGACAATAAAAGGATACGATTCAAGGAGAAGGGGTTGACCGTGATGAAGTTGTAGTCGAGGGGTAGCTGGAACATCACCGGAATAATTTAGTTGTGTGGGGAAGAAAACTTAGGTGGTCCTACAAACTTTAGTTTTATTCTTTTGTTTTCAAAAAGAAGGGTAGAAGGGTAATTTTACACCTAATTAACGGAATGATTTAATGGCAGTTAGGGCTAGAGACAAAAAGTGTTACGTTTTATCAAATTTTTAGACAAAACCTATAATTTTTCAATCCTAAAAACGAAAAATGAAATTTAAACAAAGCTCAAGACCACCAATGTATTTTACTCTATATCTATTTTTATGTTTTTATGTACTATTTCACATGAAATAACATTTATTTATTTTATGTTTTTATACACGAAACTCTGTTACCTAATAACAAGTATACGCTTATCTCATCAATGTATACATGACTTTGTTTTCAGGAATCTACAAAAAAATATATTTTCTTAATCTTTAGAAACCAATAACTAAAACATATTGACCTCATAACCAATGCTTGTATGATATTTTCCATCATGCTTTGAACATTTATACAATTTGAGGCGCACAAAACTTTCCCCAAACCAGATCTGTTTAAGAGCCGGTTCAGGTCAAGTCAACGCTAAACCAAATCAAACTAGAAACCGGATCAGACTGAAACCAGTTCAATTTGAAACTGGTTTCAACGAAGTGGCAAATCAAACCGGTTTCAAACAGGTTTCACCCAAACGGTTTCAAAAGTGGTTTCGATCAGATCAGGTCCGGTTTCAGAAATATTGAACATAAAGTTCAATTTATGTTTCTTTTTCAATCAAGTGAATGGATGAGTCATTCAGCAGGTATGTGACAGCCCTTAACCAGTCCATTCTACTTCATTGGACTTTGAATAATGGCTCAATTTTAACAACAATTAAGGTTTCTTTCTATAATATGGGCCCCACTATCAATATTGGATAAACCCACAAAAAATATATTAAATGGCATAAGAAATATTGAACATAAAGTTGGTTTTTGGTTTTGTAGGGGGTGGTATGTAGTTTCATGTTGTAAATGAATGTGCAGAAAGACTACAGAAAAGAGAGACTATGCTCTTGTGATGTTTATTTGTTTGTAGATTGTAGACAGGTCGTGTTAACGTATCTGTAACAAAGAAATCTGCGGTTTTATGGTTGTTAATATTCGTAGGTGATTATTTCGACTCGGTCATCTGCAAATTCGACGGGAAGTCATGTTCTTTGATCTTTGGAGTCGTCCTTTTTTTTGCCTGCAGATTATGATTACTGAAGTTTTATGAAGACTTTTAACTCTAAGTTGAAATATAAAGACAAAAAAACAAGAAAAAGTTTGCATAAAGGTCGAAACTAACATCAAATCAAGTATTATCAGCATTTTGAACGTTGTGTCAAAGCTTTTTGTGTATCTATTCCAGGAGTTTCTGCACATCTCTCTGCAAAACGAATAAGCGATTATCAAGTTCAGGGCTTTATGAGATACAGAAATTATAAACTGGTATTAGAATTGATTTTATAAAAGGAAGTTGTTTTTACCTCGATTGTAAGAGGTGAAGTTGTGGGGTAATAACGTCCGACAGGCTGCCCATTTTTACCAACCAGAAATTTCGCAAAGTTCCATTGAATATCGTCACCAAAGATCCCCCATTTACCTGACTTCAAGAACTTGTATACTGGTGCAGCATTTTCACCATTCACTTCAATCTTGAATATTGCATACGTGAAAATTTTAAATAATTTGCATCAAGATATGTTTGTATATGAATCAATCCAAATTTAGGGAGCATATAGATTTCATTTCGCAGGAATTTAAATCTGTCGAAGAAATTCAGTTCTACACTATTTGAAGATGATATTGAATTAGTTCATTCAGTTTCTAACGTATTCTACGAATCAAACAGGTAAGGAATAAAATTCAGATTCTAATTCCATTGAATTCTAGCTAATTCTAGAAAACCAAACACCCACTAATGTCTTTTATTTGTGCTTGAAGCTCTTAAGAGCTTACTGTTTATAAAGGTTGTAGAGATTGACTGATATTATTTTAAATTACATTGCAATTGGCCGAAAAAACTGAAAATTACACATTGAAAAGCATGATGCCAACTTTAGCGTTGTTTTCTAATAATCTGTCGAATTTATGTGAATATATCAATCCAAGATGTTAATCACTAAACGAAAACCAGATTTACCTTTTCAAAAACAGGGAACTCTGATTTGAATCGAGTGCAAACAAACTCTAAAATTTGCTCGTTACTCCCAGGCTCCTCATCCCCAAATTGATTACATGGAAATGCCAAGATTTCCAAACCTACATAGTCTCAAAGACCAACAGTCACACATATACATCATGCATCAAATCAAAATCATGCAATATATATGCTTACAACATGAACCAAACTAGCTGTTACTCAAAAAAACTCACCTTGATCTTTGTATTTCGCATAGAGTTGATTCAACTCTGAGTAATTCGAATTTGTAAACCCACTGCCACAAAGAGCCACCATTTCATAGATAAAGTTTGAAGAACTTACACCCAATTGAAAAAACCGCACAATGATTAAACAAAAGTAGCAGAAAACTTGAAGAACAGCAAAAGAATCATACCATTTGGAGGCAACATTGACTATAAATAGAACTTTTCCTTTGTAAATGCTAAGATCAACATCATTTCCATTAGCATCCTGCATATAGAGGAGCAACAATATGACAGTGATTTGTACAATCAGTTGTGTGAAAATACCAAAGTTGACAATCAAAAGGAACATTCTTATTTACTGAATATACATTTTGAGTTTCTAGGTCAAATTTTACTTTTCAAATGCAGATGTTAATGAAATTGTTACAAATTTCACAACCCATTCTTCTGCATTAAATCTTTGTTATATTTTAATTCAAGTTACCACACTTTCTTGACAATTAAAATCGTTCACTACTTCACTCTAATTTCAGCTTAAAATCTAACCTTGTTGACTTCAAAAGTCAAACCAATAGCATCAAACATTACAACACTCTGGACTTTAGAGGATGCAATACTGAACAAATCCCAGATTCAAGATTTCTTTAAAGCAAAAAACACCCACAAAAATCAAAACTTTATCAATGGGTTTGAATCTTTAAGCAATTAAAAGTTTGAAAACCAATGTTTGTCATGTTCTGTAAATTGTAATAAGAAAGATTTAGAATAAGATGAATAAACCCTAACAAACACAGGTTTGTTATTGATCAAACCACTTTACCTTGATTGTAAAATCATGGATGGATTTAGGTTGGTCAGTCATTGCTGATCGATAGGAGCTAAAGTTGTGATATTTTGGTGGGTTAAAACTTCAAATCACTAAATCAGCATCAGGGAACAACGAAGGTATAAAGAAGGAAGATTGGCCTTTATTGTTTGTAGCCGATTGCACTTTGCCCTTTGATGCTTGTCCCCCACAAAGGGCATGTTTGGGAACACGTTTAACTTTTAAGATGTTAATAAATAAAAAAAAATGTTTGTCAAACTTAAAAATATTTTTTAAACTGATTTTTTATATAAAATAAAAAATAGATTTTGAAAAATAAAAAGTTTACTTATTAATTTTTAAAAACTATATTTAGTTTAATTTTCTATTATTCTCCTCTACCACCTTCTATTCACTCCCATAATTTTTAAATTATGTTTTTTTTGTCATTTTATAACGTATTAACTTATAAGCTAATTCAAACATTTTTTAAAAAACTTTTTTTGAAAAGTCATAAGTTAATAAGTTTTTTCTTGTCAAAAGTTATTTTCAACCAAAATAAACAATCCCAAATATGTCCAAAAGCAAATAATGTTTTAAAATATTACTCTTCCTAGTATAGAAACCCGTATATCACACGGGCTGAATATAAATATTAAATTAATAACTACTAATCAATATTTATAAATTATAAAATTATTATTTGAGATAAGATAGAATTAAAATTATATATAATTAACTATCTCAAGTAATAATACAATAACAAATATTTTTTTTTTTAAATTTCAAAAAGATTGTTTAAAAAATTGTTTTCTAAACATTTATTTGTTAAAATTTGATTTTTATTAAAATTATGTTTTTAATAAAAAACATGTTTTTTTATTTATTAAATATTTGTTTAACAATTTAGAAAGGATATACAATATCATTAGCATTAATATTATTATTAAATTGTTGACTTGTTATGATAGTAACAAATGAAAAATAATTGTGAAAAGATTACATGTAACAAAATAGTTATGAGAAGATGAAACGTAACAATAATTATTTTGATTTATTAGTATAGAAGATGTTATTATTGTTCATGGCAAATAATCATACAATTATTAATGTTTTTTGTATTAATCTTTAATGCAGATATGTTTCCCCTAATAAACTTTATACCCTTCTAAGTCTCTTGCTTGGACGTTTCTACCTGGTTTGCTTTATTTCCTCCGCAAACACCGGTGGTTTGCGGACGCGGTCGTTTGTGTAGGATGCGAACGGCGGTGGTGTCGCCTCCCGTTTCCGGCAAGTGCTCTCCTATTGTTATATGTCAAAAGAGAAAGGCAATGAACTGTGATAAATTAATTTAATATTACTTAAACTTTATATGCATATCATTATAAACAGTTACGCTTTAAAAGGAGAAGAAGAAGATTCGTTTGGGTTTGTTTTAATAAAAGATTTATGGAAATACATGTTGGGTGTTATTTTAAGGATTTATTTAAAAGAATCCTTAAAAGCAATAATTCAAATGTTGGTTATAAAAGCAATAAATTAAAAGTTGGTATATAAATATATAATTTAAACTTGTTTTATATTTTGATTTGTATTTGCGATGATTTCTATGTTCGTTTTAAGTTTGTATACATTTCAACCTATGTTTTGTTTGGAGTTGTGTTAAATATATTTGTTTTTATTCGATAGCATAAATTTGAAGTATTCTACTTTTCGATGTAAATTTAGTTCGGAAATAAATCGATCGATTGAAGTCTATACTTCATCACGCCGCGTATGTCGCTATTACCCGGTGGGTAAAAATCTAGTTATATAATAATAACAAGATGATTGCAACAAATGCTAGTAAAAATGATAATATATTTTGTCAAACACCGATTTCCTAGTAGGGCTATTACCGGAGGTTGAAAACATAAGTCAAACTATGTGTACGTGAATAGGTGTACAAGTTATATTTTTTCACGTAGCCCCAACATTAAAGTACATTGTCACGCATCGCTTATATTTCAAGCCACAATGCTCGGGATTCTGGAATTTTCCAGCAAGCTATCTAAGACTTCAAAGATTCAAGGCTTACTTCAAAATATCTCAAGAAATATCTAGACTTAACCATAGAAAAATCTGGTTGATTAGCCTAGAAATTTCCTTGTAAAATATTTTAGATATTAACATACAAATATCTAAGATATTTAGCACTAAGATAGTTCTAAATTAGGAATAATCTAGATCTTTAGAACAAGTATAAATAGGTGGAGATAGGATCATTCCAAACCACCTCACAAAGTGTTGTAATCAAGCTTTCTTGTATACAAGTTCTTAAGCAATACAAGTGCTCTTTCTTTCAAGCTTTCTTGTGATCATTCTTGCAATCTCTAGAAGTCGTTGAATCGCTGCTAACTTGGTGATCTGGTCGAGATCAAGGCTGACTTAGTACGGTGACTAAGTGTCGCACGAGAGTTTGGGAATCACTTAGTGACAAGTGGTATTAGAGCACGTCGATTCACTGCGATGGCGACTGAATCGGAGAAGATGGGGGTCACAAGCGCTGCTGGAGGAGAAGAAAATCATGGTCGGGACAGAACTTCGCATGGAAGCAAGAAGAGTCGTGGGGCGTCAAAAGATAAGACCCTAGAGAAACGAGTTGTTGAATTAGAGTCAGCAATGACAAGTCTGGGAACCCAAGTTGATGCCCAACTACAACAAATCGAAAGCTTGGAGACTGAGTTCCCCGAACTTAGGGAGGACCTTAGGGCTGCCATCGAAATACTTCGTGGAGAAGTGAAGATCATGATAAATTACGCAGTCAAGGAGGCTTCCAAGGATGCTCTCAAACAGGTCCAAAAAGACAATGAGCTTTCAGCCGACACGCACCGCAGCCTTATTGGCTTGGAAGCAAAGGTGAATGATTGCAGCAAAGCCGTGGTCATAGCAGGAGGCAACATCGTCAACTTCACACCAAGGATCGAAGTCCCTAAACCAACACCCTTCGTTGGCAAACGCGAGGCAAGGGCTGTAGACAACTTTCTATGGGAGATGGAACGTTACTTCGATGACGTGAACATCACCGACGATGCTACCAAGATCAAGGCAACCACGCTTTACTTGAAGGATACCGCGGGGTTGTGGTGGCGATGGAAACATGGAGAGATCAGTAGAGGTATGTGCACCGTCGACACTTGGGCTGATTTCATTAAGGAATTAAAGAAACAATTCTATCCGGAAAACGCTGAAAATGAAGCAAGGAGTCGGTTAGGTAAACTGAAACAAACAGGCACCATCAAGGACTTCATCAAAGATTTTACTACTCTTGTTCTTGAGATTCCGGATATGTCTGATAAAGACTCCCTGTTCTACTTTCTCGATGGTCTACAACCATGGGCCAAGACGGAATTGGAATGACGTGGTGTTCAGGATCTCTCTTCGGCCATCGCTGTAGCCGAAGGACTAATCGACTACAACCGAAGGGATCCTAAACCCAAGGATCGAAAGAGTAACCACGAGAAAGGTGGGGGAGATAAATTAGGCCAAACAAAAGACAATGCTGCACGTAAACCACTGCCCCATTGGAAGTCCCGAGAAAAGAAACCACTTATGACAGATTACAAGTGTTTCATATGTGATGCACCGCACAAAGCTCGGGACTGTCCAAAAAAATCAAGCCTGCATGTTATGATCGCAATGGAGGAAGGTTGCCATGATGAAGGAGAAGGAGACGTTTGCATGGGATCAATGCAGTGCTAAGTGCAATCAAAGCAAAAGTAGAGGCTCGAACAACGCCGAGTAAAGGACTACAATACGTACATGCCAACATCAAGGGCAATCAAGTACGAGACCTTGTGGATACATGGGCTTCTCATAACTTCATGACCGTCAGAGAGGCTCAACGACTCGGCGTTAGCTTTGTTAAAGGCGGTGGTACAATGAAGACTGTTAACACCAATGCCACACCAATACACGGGGAGGCAAAGGATGTTCAAGCAAAGATTGGTGCATGGTCGGGGCCAATTAACTTCATAATAGTAGATATGGATGACTTCAAAGTAGTTTTTGGCATGGAGTTCTTTGACAATGTACGGGCCTTCCCTATGCCATTTGTTAACTCCTTGTGTATCCTTGACGAGGGAAGGACTTGTATGGTAAGTATGGAGCGGGGTTCAAGCAGTGGACCTAAGACCCTTTCAGCCATACAATTCAAGAAAGGATACAACAAGAAGGAGCCATGTTACTTAGCAGTAACAAAGGTGGATAACAAAGTGATCGCCAAGGAAGACGTACCAAAAGTGATTCAGGATGTACTTGAAGAATACAAGGTGTAGGAACCTCTGAAGTTAAGAGGTTGATGCAACCAAAAGATACCAAAACAACCAAGTCTTCCAACATGCACTTCGGAACACAGGTGAACTAGCTTCGGAAGTTTTACACACTCAAGAAAAATGCTAAGTGTAAAATCTTCCGAAGCCAAAGTTTAGAAGAAACTGTTGCGGAAGCTTTACATTGAACTTGGAAAATATCTAAGTGTAAAGTCTTCAGAAGCCAAAGACTCAACTCTTCCGAAGGTAAAAGATGAAGTCTTCTGAAGCTCTCAAGACAAAGTCTTCCAAAGCTGTTTAAAGACAAGACTGATTTTCCTCTGAAGAGAGAGAAAAGATACCTTTTCTATCAACTTTATCATAAAGCAACCTACTTTCCACTGCATGCTCTGGTAGTTCACCTGCTATCACAAGTTGGTGAAACTTCCATACTTTATGATAAAGTAGATAAGGTCTTTGCCTGCAAGTTTCTGTTTTTGTTCCGTCTTGGCTTTTTGTAATAGGAAAGTCAGTGAGCTATGGCTTGTCATAGTCACTAGTCAAAAGACAATCTTCCTTTTGACTTTAGGCTTATCTTATTGTCTAGATTAGTCACTTCGAACTGTCTTTTTGCATATTGACGATTGTAGGATGTAGTATAAGTAGTCTCCGATTCTTGTATTTAAAATATACTTGTACAACATTTGTAATAGAACTAAAGAAGCAATATACAACTTCCTTGAAAACTTTATCTTGTGCTCTTGTTCTTGTTTTACTTGTGTTTATCTTGTATCTTCATTAAAGGTTCATAGTTCCCTATTTGAATTGTTAAGTGATCTTAAGATCCTCCTAAGTATGTTAACTAAGTGTAAGCTTAAGTACGTTTTAATGGTCCTGCATTTGGTATCAGAGCATTCCAGGCTCTTGATTGTAAGATCTTACCATCTTCAAATCCTCTTAGTTACACACATCACTTAACTCTTCAAATAGCAGTTATCTCCAAAGCTGATATGGAAACTGGAACCATGACAAAGTCCCCACTGATCACTCCTGAGGATTTTGACACTTGGTGTCAAAGAATGGAAGGCTTTATCAAGTCTCAAGATTCCAGGATGTGGGAGTCTGTTGTCAATAGACCTCATGTACCATGCACCTCTTCAGCGGCTGCTGGTGGTGGCATGATACCAAAGGAGAGGGCTGACTTTTCTAATGAAGACTGGAAAAGAATTAATGTTGATCAGAAAGCCATGACAGCTCTCCAAACTGCTCTTCCAAACTCCATCTACAGAGGTTTCAAGAAGTGCAAGACCGCTAAACAGCTATGGGATGCACTGAAACTGGTGTATGAGGGTTCAAATGAAGCCAAGGAGAACAAGAAGGATCTCCTGAAGCAGCAGTTTGAAAACTTCACCTTCAAGACAGGTGAGACCATGACTCAACAATACTTTAGGTATGTTGAGATTGTGGATACTCTGGCTGATGTTGGGGTAACTATTGAGAACAGGGATATTGTAAGAAAGTTCATGTCCTCTCTTCCCAGACAATGGACACACTACTGTGTGGTCATTAAGAGAACTGAAAACCTCAAGACCCTTACTCTCACTGAGTTGTATGGGATACTCAGTGGATACCAGATGGAGATGAACATGCAAAATTCATCTGGTAACTCCAAAACTCACCAGAGTTCAGCCCTTCATGTGGTTGAAAGGGATAGCTGAGAACCATAGCATCATCTCATCTGCTACCCTGAAAACTCACAAAAGGGTCTTTTCATCACCTTTCCAGAGACACCCACAGAGAGCTACATCCAAGGAAGTACCTTCCAAAAGACAAGTTCTTCTCAAGCTTTTGTCTCCACTGATGAAAGTACAGGCAACTTTCTTTTCACTCTTGAAGACATGGACTGTATCCATCCAGATGATCTGGAGTACATGGAAATAGTCCAGCAAATGGCTCTTCTCACTCACAGAGCCTAAAAGTTCTACAAAAGGACTGGAAGAAGGTTTCCTAGTAATGCTGCCAGTGGCAAGTTTGGGCTGGACAAGAGCAAAGTCAAGTGTTATAACTATAACCAGATGGGACACTTTGCTAGAGAATGCAAGGCACCTAAGTCAAATGGTGGCCAAGCTTCATCCAGGCCAAACTACACTGAAGGAGGGAACCAGAATGAAAGGCCAAGACAGCAAGCTGCAGTTGCTGTTGAAGAAGGAGGATTTGACTGGAGCTTTCAAGCTGAAATTGCATCTCCAAACCAAGCACTCATGGCTGATCATGATGAATCCAAGGTACTTGAACATCTTTCCTCTCCTGAATGTATTGCTAAAGTAAATAGATACAGGTCCTACAACTTGGAAATGAGATCTGATATTGAGTCTTTAAATATTTTAAAAGCTGATTTTAAAAGAGCTGAAAATGACTATAAACTTAAGATAGAAGATCCAGAGAAAACAGTTTCAACTCTTAAACATGAGCAGACAAACTACAGGACTCAAATTAAGGATCTCATTACTAAGTTGACTGAATGCCAGGCTGAGCTTGTGATCAGTAAAGCCAGGGCAGAAAAATGTGTTCTTAAAGAAGAGACCTTCAAGAACATGATATCCTCATCTCTGCATGCAAAAGTGTGTTATCAGAATAAGCAGGGACTGGGATCTAGTGAGATAGCTCATCCACACACTCTACTATCAGTCAGATCTCCTAGGTATAGAACTGGTCAAGATGAGCTGTCATCCATAAACCCCAGTGATGAAGAGGATGAAGAGGAGAATGTGAGGGATGACTCTGAGATGAGTGGAGAGAGTCAATCCAAAAAGGGTCACCATGCTCCTAAGGAGGAAAAAGAAGCTGGTTTGAGCAAAACCAAGAGAAAGAACTTGATCAAAAGAGTAAAGAGAAGATCCAGAAAAGCTCAAGAGATCAAGACCACCTTTGATCCCAAACAAAAACAAGTATTTATCTCTGCAGGGTTCAAGGTGATGAAAGCTGAAGATCCTGTCAAGAATTCTAGTACCAAGAGTTCTATTTAAGCTTCAACTCACTCCAGTAACAACAAGAAGACTGATCAGCTATGTGTCACTGCTACACAGCCTGAACTATCCATTTCAAAGAGCAAGCTTCACCCTAAGAAGCCTGCTACATCATCTGAAAAGGTAGAGAAAGAAGAGGAAAGTGTTCAAGCTCAGTCTTCTTTAGGAAAGAAGACTCTCAGAAGGAAAGAATTGGATTGTGTTATGTGTGGTAGTACTTCACATCTGGCTAAGGATTGTCCATACAATCCCAAGAGTACTATCCACATGATCAAGAAGAAAATTTCTAAGAAGAAGAAGAAACAAACAGCTTCGGAAGGAAAATATGTTTCCTTCGGAAGCTCCAAAATGAAGAAGAAGGCGAGTAGGAAATTGCCTTCGGAAGAAAAGTTGGTCTCAGAAGAAAGGAATGCTTCTAAAGCACTGAAGCTTGCTGCAGTGAAAGCAAGATCTTCCGAAGGATCCGTCTCCAAAGCTTCTGAAGCTACAAAAGCTTCCGAAGTAGTGAAGGTCAAGCCCAATCTTCCGAAGGTGGTGTGGAAGATGAAGGAAGACATTGAGACGGAAAGCTCCTCTTCAGCAACAGCAAATGATCCTCAAAGCCTGAACATAGGATCATTTACTGTTTCATTGCCTTCATCTGAACTTTATAAGCCCAAGACCAATGAGGCTTGGGTTTCCAAATGTAACTAAATCATCTCTTTTATGCAGGGACAGGCAAAGGCAAACAGAAATGTGTTGATCATTGATAGTGGCTGCTCCAGGCATATTACAGGCAATGAGTCCTTACTTCAAAACTTTGAAAGAATTGATGGAGGACCAGTTGCTTTTGGAGGAGATGCAGGAGGTTACATTACTGGTAGGGGCATGGTCTCAAATGGTAAGCTCAGCACTAAGAAGGTAAACTTTGTCAAGGAGCTTGGATACAATCTTTTGAGTGTGTTCCAATTTTGTGACCAAAAACATCACATGCTCTTTACTGAGCATGAGTGCATTGTTCTCAAGCCCGGGGTTGACATTCCTCAAGAGCATATTTTGCTCAGAGCTCCCAGGAAAGGGAACATGTACAAGATGGACTTGCAGGAAACATCTCCCTCTGGAGAAATTTATGGCTTTCTATCTAAAGCAAATAGTGATAAGTCTTTCATTTGGCATAAAAGAATGTGCCATGTAAACTTTAAGAACATGAATAAACTGATTAAGAATGATTTGGTAACTGGAATGTCAAAGAAAGAGTTTACAAGTGATGACCATTGTGTTGCATGCCTGAAGGGGAAGCAACACAAAGTGTCTCACAAGCCAAAGGAAATAAACTCTATCACTACTCCCCTACACTTGTTACATATGGATCTGTTTGGTCCCACCAGTGTAATGAGTTTAGGAAGGACCTCATACTGTTTGGTGATCACAGATGACTTCACAAGATTTACTTGGGTGTTTTTCCTTAGAACTAAGGATGAAACTCCTGAAATCTTAAAGAATTTCATTCTGAAAATTGAGAATCAATCTGATCACAAGGTCAAAATCATAAGATGTGATCAAGGAATCAAATTCAAAAACCAAATCCTTGATACATTTTGTGATGAAAAGGGTATTTCAAGACAATACAGTTCTCCCAGGACTCCTTAGCAAAATGGTGTTGCTGAGAGGAGAAACAGGACACTTATTGAAGCTGCAAGAACCATGTTGTCTGACTCTAAGCTGACCATCACCTTCTGGGCAGAGGCTGTCGACACAGCCTGCTATGTACAAAACAGAGTTTTGGTAGTTAAGACACATGGTAAGACTCCTTATGAACTGTGGCACAAAAGAAGACCATTCATTGGTTTTCTCAGAACATTTGGATGTCCTTGCACCATCTTGAATACCAAAGATCAAATAGCCAAGTTTGCTGAGAAATCAGATGATGGACACTTTGTTGGGTACTCTCCTCAAGCTAAGGCTTGTAGAGTATACAATCTCAGAACTAGAATCATTGAGGAGTCAGCCAATGTGACTTTCAATGAACACACACCCTGTGTAAAAGGTTCTAGTCCGGATTGGTTGTTTGATCTTGACTTAGTTACCAACTGTTTTAACAAATCTTGTGAGAATGTTTCAGGATCTACAGATAACAGGTCAACAGAAGATCCTGATCCAAGATTTGAGCTGAGAAGACCAAACAAGAAGGCTATTTCAGCTCCAGTGGTGACTAACCCTGCAATTGAAGCTCCCATCAGCACTAGCATGACAAATACTGCTGATTCAAATGAATTTCCTTCAAATTCCAGCTCAGAATTCAGGAAAAGGAACTTCAAATGCAGGAGGAGGAACTGGAGGTGGTGACAGTGATCAAGAATTTCTTGATGCTAAAAACCACTCCATTGAAGACAACATGAATGATGTTACACACTCATTGGATCAAGTCTCTCTTGATAAGTATGCTGATGTGGTGGGAGACACCTCATTGCCAGATCAGAATTTCTCAAATTTAGATCTGTCTAACCAACTTGTTGTGATTCCTCAACTGCGGATCCACAAGTCATATCACTCCACAAACATCATTAGAAATGTTGACTCAGGGGTAAGAACAAGAGGACAAGCTCATGACAGCCATGTTTGTCTACATTCTTGTTTCTTATCCCAGATAGAGCCGAAGAAGGTTGATGAGGCTTTGAAGGATGGAAGCTGGATTGAAGCTATGCAAGATGAGCTGCTTCAAATCAGAAGACAGAAGGTTTGGAACTTATGTCCTCTTCCTCAAGGGAAGAGTGTCATAGGAACCAAATGGGTATTCAGGAACAAGAAATATGATAGAGGGATCATCATCAAGAATAAGGCTAGACTGGTTGTCCAAGGATACACTCAAGAAGAAGAATTGATTACACTGATGTCTTTGCTCCAGTGTCAAGACTTGAAGCTGTAAGAATATTTATGGCTTATGTTGCATCCAAGGATTTCAAGATCTACCAGCTTGATGTGAAGTGTGCTTTTCTCTATGGGGTGATTGATGAAGAAGTTTATATTAAACAACCACCTGGCTTTGCAGACCCATATCATCCTAATTATGTCTGCAAGGTTGATAAAGCCCTTTATGGACTGCATCAAGCTCCAAGAAAGTGGTTTGAGACACTATCAACATACCTCTGTCAGCATGGATACAAAAAAGGTACTATTGATGGGACTCTCTTCATCAAAGAAACAGAAAATGACACATTGCTAGTTCAGATATATGTGAATGACATCATCTTTGGTTCAACTAATCCAAAGCTCTGCAAAGACTTTGAGATGCTGATAAAGAATAGATTTGAAATGAGTGCCATGGGGGAACTTAATTTCTTTCTAGGAATTCAAGTGAAGCAGGTTGAAGATGGCATCTTCATCAGTCAGTCAAAGTATGTACAGGACATACATACAAGATTCAAGATGACTGCTGTAAGGTTGTAAAGACACCCATAGCCAGAAACCACTCCCTTGGTCCTGATCTTGAGGGGGAGTGTGTTGATGAACATCTCTACAGGGCTATGATTGGGTCACTTATGTATCTTACTGCTAGCAGGCCTGATATCATGTTTGCCACATGCATATGTGCAAGATATCAAGCCAACCCAAGATGTCACACCTAATCACTGTCAAAAGGATCTTAGATATCTCAAAGGTGCTCCAAATCTAGGCCTTTGGTATCCAAAGAATTCAGACTTCAATCTGTATGCTTATACAATAGTGATTATGGTGGCTGCAACATGACTGCAAAGTCCACATCTGGGGGGTGTCAGTTCCTGGGTGGAAGGATAGTCTCTTGGCAATGCAAGAAGAAATCTTGTGTGTCTGCATCAACTGCTAAAGCTGAATACATCGCTGCTACCAGCTGCTGTGCTCAAGTGCTTTGGATTTAGAATCAGATGCTAGACTATAGGTTCAATTTCAAAGAGACTCCCATCCACATAGACAACAACAGTGCCATCTCCATTACAGAGAATCCTATGCAGCACTCAAGGACCAAACACATCAACATCAAGTATCATCTGATTAGGGATAATTTTGAAAAGGGATTGATAAAGCTAATCAAAGTTAACACAAATGAACAATATGCCGATCTGTTCACAAAAGCGTTTGATGAACAGAGATTTAAATATCTTGTATTAGCTATTGGGATGATTAATATGAGTAGATTTTTCTTAATAACTTAATCAATATTATTTCTTAAAACTGTGTGTCCTAGGTTGTCTATGAGATCACTTTATAAGCCCAGTTCTCTTTGGAAGAAAAACGAATTTTTAAAATGATATCTCTTAGAATGATGAAAATTTACCTTCGGAAGAAGCAAAAGTTGTCTTCGGAAGAAATTCATGTCTAAATCGTTTAAACAGCTTATCTGAGATTTACCTTCGGAAGAAATTCTTGAAGTATCTTCCAAAGCTTAAATTTGGTATAAGTACTTAAATGCATTTTAGGAACAAATTTCTTCCGAAAGCAATTTAGTCTCGGAAGACTCATTTATTTCTTCGAAGCCAAAATTTTCAAAACTCTTTGAAGTATCTTCCGAAGCAAAATTGCTTTCGGAAGCTTTGATTGCAAAGCTTCCGAAACCAAAATTGCCTTCGGAAGCTTTTTCTACTTCCAAGAAAACTAACTTTTGGGCGCCTTTTTCAGAAGTAGGACCCACTTGCGGATTTCAAAGTTTATCTTTTTATCATAACTTTGTCTCAAATCCAAAGTATATCTTTCCAAACGGTTCTATTTCATCTCACTTCTCTCATTGTTCCTTAACCTAAAATTACCCCCAATTTATTCTTCTTCTTCTTTCCTTCACTACAAAGCTTCTTCAAATGGCCAATCTTGATCGTCGTAACGACCCTGATTTCACCATGCACCTACACAGGCAACACAATCAAGTTGCTCTGTTAAACTCTGAGAAGGATCCAAGCTTCTCAGACGTGTGTAGGTATCTTTCTTTGTCTCACTACTTCACCTCCCTTACAATCGATCCTCCTCTCTATGAGGATCAGTTTCTTGAGTTCTGGCGGACCTGTCAAGAGGTCACCATGGACGGGGAGAAGGCACTGTCTGCCACAGTGCAGGGGAGGACGGTTTTCATCACTCCAGCCATTATAAACACCCATTTGTAGCTGGATGATGAAGCAGGTGAGCTGTCCTTTCCAAAAGCTGCTGTCAACCAATCCTTTATGCAGATGGGCTACGAAGGTGACTTTTCGGTCAAAACCTTCAGGAAGGGGAAGGTCTCATTCCAATGGAAATACCTCCTCCATGTCGTCATACATAGCCTATCCAACAAACATGGAGGATGGGACCAGATTCCAGAAGACCTCTCCTTCATTGTCCATGGGATGGTTCAAGGGGTCAAATTCAGGTACTCTCAGTTTGTATTTACAAATTTACTAGCGAATTTGGATTCCTTAGAATATTACATGTTCCCCCGGTATGTTCAACACATTCTCAACTGTGAATTGGGACCACAGTTGAGGGGAACAGGTAATGTTCTTAAACTTGCACATATGAGGCCCGGCATTTTCAAGATATTGAAAAAGCCAACTGTTGGGTTCTCAGGGGTAGAAACAGCCCTTGTCTCGAAAATGTTTGAGCTCATTGCTCAGGGTGACATCCTAGCAGCCCCAGCTAGTGGTGAACCAACACCCTCTACTTCTCACCCACCTCAAATACAACCCACCATCAAATTCACCTACCAAAGAAAATCCAAGCGAACCCCTGCACTTGTTACTAAGCATGTGCAGGCCCCCATATCACAACCCATACAGGTGGAAGTGGAATCTCGAGCTCCCACTTCCCCTGAGGAGAAGACCACCCCCATCTTTCAAACAATCAGTGCTGAGGTTCCTCATGCTCAGCCTGATGAGCTCACAACTCCACAAACAGCCTTAAGCCATCACTCTGAGTCTCAACACTCTAGTGATCAACCTTCAGGGGAAAGCTACCATCCCCAGCCTCTTGATCTCAACCGCCCCATACCCAGCCTTGACTTCTACTCTGATGAAGATTTGGGTTTCAGTGAGTATCATGACTCTCCCCTCTCTACCCACACTCAAGGGGAGATGAGTACTCCTGCTTCACCCCTGACTAGCCCATATCAGACACCCCAAACTGAGGTGGATCTTCCTGTGATTGTCCAGGAGATCCATGTGGAAGAGGCTTTCACTGTTGCCAGTGATTACATCTTTAAGACCTTAACCATGGCAACCCAGCCTCTTGACACTGTTATTGGGCAGGGGAAATACAGCAGCCAAGAACCCCATGCTGATGATGAAGGAACAGACCTCGGTTCACCTCCTTCATCCCCTAATGATTCTTCAACTGAAGATGAGGAGAGTCTAAAACTCAGGGTGCACCAACTCGAAGACATCTGCACCCAACTGGTCTCACAGATAGCTCACATTGAATCACAGGTGACTATCTTGCAAAGGAGGGTCCATGACCAACAACTTGAGATCACCGATCTCAAGGGCCAGTTAGCTGAGAGACCTATAGGACAAACTCATCCAGGTCCACAAGAACCTATGGATGTTATGGATCACTTCCCCAGCTTACCTATGCATGAGGGTGATGCTACCAAAAAGGGGGAGGAAGTTCTGACAGCCACAGAACCTGGGAGTTCTTCCTCAAGTATGGATATACAGGACTCACCATCCTATCTTATAGTTGTCCATGCTCAGCAACCTCCTCTAGACAGTGATCTGGAACTGCTCATTCAACAACTGTTTGAGGAGGGAGTACCAAGAGCAATGTCTGTCCCATCTGAGAACCCAATCTAGGGTTGGGGGTATGACAATGATAGAAAGCTCTTGTGATCTCTAGAGCTCAGGGTCAACAAGAAATTCTCAACATCTCCACCCTGAGTTTCTATGAGAGTATAAACTTGGTAGATCTGGCACTTGTCAACCCAAGCAATAACAGACAAGTTGTCAGATTAGCCAATCAAATTCAAGACTGGGTGCTGGCAGAATTCAAAAGAGAACTACATTATATAGACAGAGGCTAGCAGTTGAAGCCTTTGGTCAACTGGATGTTGAGGTAGACCCCAAGATTAGCTTTGAAGGGAAAGCCCTGACTGAAGGCCCAGAGGCTGAGACTGTGAACCTTGAGACAAGATCTCCTCCAGCACCCCATACCCTCAGTGAGGCACCAGCTGGTGATGGTGCTTCACAACCTCTCTCTGGCCAAAGCTTGACTGCTGAATCAAGCAATGAAGGCCAAAGCTCACCTCAGACTGAGTCATCAAGATCTGTAATTGACAAAGGCAAAAGGAAGATGACTCCTGAAAAGATTGAAGAAGAAAAGAGAGAAAGGAAGAGGAAGCTGAGGGGAGAGAGTTCAAGTGGTTCCCCAGGATTCATGCAAGCTGCAATTCTGGCTGCCCCTGTACCAAACACTCAAGAAGATAAATTAAGGGCAGCCCTCTGTACCAAACACTCAAGAAGATAAATTAAGGGCAGCCAAGATCAACTATCTGGGGACCAGGAACTACAACATAGATGAACTCATCTCTCTCCCCTTAGAGGAGTTAAATGAACTGGCTGACATTGAATTGTCAAAGAGAGGAAGGAAGCAGAGGATGCAGCCTTGACCCTCAAACACAAGGAAGAAATGAGGAGAAAAAGGCTTTACAAGAACATTCCTGTCCTCTCCCCAGTTCAAGAAAGTCCTGAGTCAGAGACTATGGCTGCTGAACAACCTCAAGTAGTTGATAAAGAAGAAAGATTAAAAATGATCAACTACCTGAGTGCCACAGGTCTCCATCAGGCACCTGCACTCCTTCCCTTGCCTTATGATTATATATTATTTGAATACAATAAGCAGCTAGAAGAGCAAGCCAAGAAAGAAAGGCAAGCTGCAAAGAAGAGGCAAAGGGAAGAAGCTGTAAAATCAAGAGCCATCATCCAGAAAAGTCAGAAAAAGTCTGCAGATAGGCAGAGGATGATGAGCTTCTTGAAGCTGTATGGGTTCTCCGGAAGGAAGCTTGGTCCCATGTCTCTATCCATAATGGATGAGCACATAAGGGTGATCAAGCAGAAAATTAAAAGGGGAGAGCTTGTGGACCTCCATTCACCATCAAGTCAAGCTCAACCTGAAGTTGAGGTAAAGGTGGAACCTACAGAGACAACACCACCTGCACTTGAAGCTGCACAATGGCCAACTTCATCTTCTAACCCACAGCAGGGTTCTCCTCCCTCTCATTCTGAAACTGGGAGAGAGGAGATCCCAACTGAGAGGGAATCCACTGAAGAACCTGGTACTGAAGACCACCCCTCTCAGTTAAAATCATCTGGGAGGAAAAAGAGGATGGTCAAAAGAAGATCATCTTCAAAGAAGAAAAGAAGAAAGGCATCCTCCTCCCAACCTCGGGATAAGTCAGAACATCCTGAGGAAGTGCATAAAGAGGACTCTCAACCAACTCCTATCATAGTAGAGCCTCTTTCTATTAGAAGAAAAATTCTATCCTGGACTTTTGCTAAAGATCCAGACAGATGGTATGTCACTAGAGATCAGGGAGAACAACATGTCTACTTCACAAGTGACATGCTTGAACTCCCTCTGTATGATCTCTATGACATGAGAAGGTACTTCATGAGTCTAAAGAATCCAGATCTACTGATCAAGAAAGGAATTCTAAAGATCCTCATATGGACTATCCCAGTCTGAAGAACCCCTCTGTTTTGGTAGCATCAGCCTAGGGGGAGTCTGTAGGAACCTCTGAAGTTAAGAGGCTGATGCAACCAAAAGATACCAAAACAACCAAGTCTTCCAACATGCACTTCGGAACAAAGGTGAACTAGCTTCGGAAGTTTTACACACTCAAGAGAAATGCTAAGTGTAAAATCTTCAGAAGCCAAAGTTCAGAAGAAACTGCTGCGGAATTCTAAGTGTAAAGTCTTTCGAAGCCATAGACTCAACTCTTCCGAAGGTAAAAGATGAAGTCTTCCGAAGCTCTCAAGACAAAGTCTTCCGAAGCTGTTTAAAGACAAGACTGATTTTCCTCTGAAGAGAGAGAAAAGATACCTTTTCCATCAACTTTATCATAAAGCAACCTACTTTCCGTTGCATGCTCTGGTAGTTCACCTGCTATCACTAGTTGGTGAAACTTTCATACTTTATGATAAAGTAGATAAGGTCTTCGCCTACAAGTTTCTGTTTTTGTTCTTTCTTGGCTTTTTGTAATAGGAAAGTCAGTGAGCTATGGCTTGTCATAGTCACTAGTCAAAAGGCAATCTGCCTTTTGACTTTAGGCTGATCTTGTTGTCTAGATTAGTCACTTCCAACTGTCTTTTTGCATATTGACGGTTGTAGGATGTAGTATAAGTAGTTTCCGGTTCTTGTATTTAAAATATACTTGTACAACACTTGTAATAGAACTAAAGAAGCAATATACAACTTCCTTGAAAACTTTATCTTGTGCTCTTGTTCTTGTTTTACTTGTGTTTATCTTGTATCTTCAGTAAAGGCTCATAGTTCCCTATTTGAATTGTTAAGTGATCTTAAGATCCTCCTAAGTGTGTTAACTAAGTGCAAGCTTAAGTACCCTTTAACGGTCCTGCACAAGGATGTCATGCCAACAGAACTACCAAAGAAACTACCTCCACGAAGAGAGGTTGACCCCCAAATAGAGCTGGAACCAGGGTCAAAACCCCCAACCAAGGCCCCATATCATATGCCACCGCCAGAGTTGGAGGAGTTACATAAGCAGCTTAAAGAATTGCTGGATGCAGGCTACATTCGCCCCTCTAAAGCCCCCTATGGTGCCCCGGTATTGTTTCAAAAGAAGAAGGATGATTCGCTTCGCATGTGTATTGATTATCGGGCCCTAAACAAGATCACAGTAAAGAATAAGTACCTAATTCCACTGATCGCCGATCTATTCGACCAACTTGGCAACGCGAAGTACTTTTCAAAGTTGAACCTTCGATCTGGGTACTATCAAGTAAGGATTGCTAAAGGGGATGAAGCTAAGACTACATGCATCACAAGGTATGGATCATATGAGTTCCTAGTAATGTCATTCGGTCTAACCAATGCACCAGCCACCTTTTGCATGCTCATGAATAAACTCTTCCACCTATTTCTGGACAAGTTTGTAGTAGTATATCTAGACGATATTGTGGTGTATAGCCATACGTTGGAAGATCATGTGGCGCACTTGCGACAAGTATTCCAGGTACTACGTGAGAACAAGTTATATGTCAAGCTGGAGAAGTGCTCGTTCGCCCAAGAGGAAGTTGAGTTCTTGGGACATCGGATCAGGGAGGGACAACTCATGATGGACACCACCAAAGTAAAAGCTATTCAAGGTTGGGAAGCGCCAACCAAAGTTCCAGAGTTACGATCATTCCTTGGGTTGGTCAATTACTACCGACGTTTCATCATGGGCTACTTCGCGAAAGCAGCCCCCCTGACCGACTTACTAAAGAAAAATAAGGCTTGGAGATGGAATGAACAGTGTTAAAGGACCTTTGATGAATTGAAGGAGGCCATCAAATCTGAACCAGTTTTGCGGCTACCCGATGTCGCCAAGCCATTTGAGCTACACACCATCGGACTTTGCAATTGGTGGAGTACTTATGCAGGAGGGACATCCAATCGCGTTCGAGAGCCACAAACTAAACGACACCGAGAAGAAATATACGGTGCAAGAAAAAGAGATGACGGCCATCATCCATTGCCTACGGACATTGCGACATTATCTCCTCGGGTCCAGGGAAAGCTAACTTTGTAGCCGATGCCTTAAGTCGTAAAGCCGAGTTTGCTGCTATCACAAGGCCTTCATTTGACATCCAAGACAAAATCAAAGAAGGCTTAGAACAAGATTCCTTTGCCAAACACCTAGTCTTTTTAGCTCGTGATGGGAAGACTAGACAGTTTTGGTCAAAAGGAGACTTGTTATTTACCACCGGAGACCGGCTCTTTATGCCTAGATGGGGTGATCTAAGACACACTATCATGAAAGAGTGTCATGACTCAAGATGGGCCGGTCATTCCGGAATAAAGCGGATATTAGCACTTATCGAAGGTACTTTTTACTGGCGCCAAATGAAAGATGATGTTGAAACATACGTAAGAACATGCTTAGTCTGTCAGCAAGACAAGATTGAGCAACGCCAGCCAGAGGGACTACTAGAACCATTACCAACACCCAATGTCCCATGGGAAAGTGTCTCTATGGATTTCATCACTTGCCTACCAAAGTCAAATGGAAATGGGAGCATAATCGTGGTGGTGGATCGATTTTCCAAGTATGGAACGTTCATTCCCGCACCTGCCGACGTAACGACAGCTGAGACAGCAAGGTTACTCTTTAAGCACGTGGTGAAATATTGGGGCATTTCCCAAGTCATTTCTGAATTTCTCGACAAGCTTCCATCCACAAACTGATGGACAAACAGAGCGGGTCAACGTATTGCTAGAGTTGTACCTTCGACATTATGTGAGTGCCAACCAACGTAACTGGGCAAAGCTCCTCGACGTGGCATAATTCTCTTACAATATGCAATGAAGTGAGGCAACTAGCAAGAGCCCTTTTGAGATAGTTACAAGACGTCAACCACTAACTCCAAACGCTCTAGCCGCCTCTTACAATGGAAGTAGCCCTGCTGCTTTCAAGGTAATTAAAGAGTGGCATGAGCAGGTGGATTTGGCACGAGCTTCACTTAATAAGGCGGCTAAAAAGATGAAGAAATGAGTCGACAATAAGAGAACGCACGTCGAGTTCCAAGTTGGGGACCGAGTCATGGTAAAGCTATTGCCCCAACAATTCAAGTCATTACGAAGTGTGCACAAGGGACTGGTGAGGAGGTACGAAGGTCCCTTCCCGGTAATCGCACAAGTGGGCAGAGTTTCTTACCGCCTCCAACTACCGCCCAAGCTAAAAATACACCCCGTCTTTCATGTGAATTTTCTTAAGCCATACCATGAAGACACGGAAGACTTAAAGAGAGGGGTATCCAAACGAGCACCAACCGCCATGGTTACATCTTTTGATCGAGAGGTTGCTGAAATTCTATCAGATCGTACTATTCGTAGGAGAGGCGTGCCAAGCTACAAGGAGTATTTGATCAAGTGGAAGAACATGCCAGATAGTGAGGCCAGTTGGGAACGAGAGGATACACTATGGCAATTCAAAGACGAGATCAATAAATACCATGAGGAAAGCACGACGAGGACGTCGCGAGCTTAGGTGGGGGAGAATGTCACGCACCGCTCATATTTCAAGCCACAATGCTCGGGATTCTGGAATTTTCCAGCAAGCTATCTAAGACTTCAAAGATTTAAGGCTTACTCCAAAATGTCTCAAGAAATATCTAGACTTAACCATAAAAAAATCTGGTTGATTAGCCTAGAAATTTTCTTGTAAAATATCTTAGATATTAACATACAGATATCTAAAATATTTAGCACTAAGATAGTTCTAGATTAGGAATAATCTAGATTTTTAGAACAAGTATGAATAGGTGGAGATAGGATTATTTCAAACCACCTCACAAAGAGTTGTAATCAAGCTTCCTTGTATATAAGTTATTAAGCAATACAAGTGTTCTTTCTTTTAAGTTTTCTTGTGATCATTCTTACAATCTCTAGAAGTCGTTAAATCGCTGCTAACTTGATGATCTGGTCGAGATCAAGGCTGACTTAATACGGTGATTAAGTGCCGCATGAGGGTTTGAGAATCACTCCTTGACAATATGCTGACCTCACAATAGAGTGATAGACGAGCATCGTGCTTAAAGTATATGCTGACCTCACAATCTCAAATAGACAAATTTCGTTTACAAGAGTTAAAAACTTTGTCGTTGGAACCAAATCAACACTTGAATTTCTAACTTCACAACTCCGATTAGCTCTCTTATCTGATAGACAAACATCAAACATGGTGCTTAAAGTATATGCTGATCGAATGTCTCAACCATCCCGTGCAGTTCTCATCTTCTGCAAGTAATTTTATCATCTTTTCCCCTTGTTTTTCTTGATAATTAAGTTCATTCATCCCAAATCCCTTTTATTTAATCACCCAATTGAAGTTTAGTTGATTCTCAGGTTTATTGTGCTGCTGTTCCTTGTTAATTTGGGTTTTCTATTCTAGAGTTTCTTTCATCAGTTTCAGCAACCCGTTTTGTGTTACTTTGTGTAAATTGAGTAGGGTTTCTTTCGTTAGTTCTAGTTATTTCTTCTAATGTTACTTCAGTTTTTGTAAATTTATGTGAAAATGTGTGTGCTGGTTTATGGGTGAATTCGGTTGGGTGTAATGGAAAAGGGATACTGTCTTATTGATCAATATGCATTGATGGAAACCAATTTGGTTAATTAAAGTTTAGAAAATGTTTCATTATCATTATTTTTGATGGATTGGTGTAGAACTTTTGAGAAAGTAGCCATTTTATAACATAAGAAATGATGAAAATCCGAAATCCAATGGTTTAATTAAGTTTTTTGACTAAATTGCTACTGTGAAAAGTATAATTTCTAAGCTTCTGGCATTCATCTGTTGTCAAACTGATTCCTAGTCCATTTAACTGTTGTATTTGTGTTTCCCTTTTGTTTTCAAGTAATGTTTAGCTGAGGTTTGCATAATTTTACGATTCTTATGGCTTTTTTGGATGTTATTTGAAGAATAAATGGGATAGATTTTGAGGAAATCCTGGTAGATATCTCCAAAAACCAGCAATTCTCCCCTGAATATAAAGGTTTGTTTGCTACCATCCTTGCTGATTTTGTATCGAGATGTGCAAATCTTCACTGGTGTTGTTTTATACAGCTATAAATCCGATGCATCAAGTTCCAGCAATAGTTGATGGACGGTTTAAGCTTTTTGAGAGGTTTTATACCTTTCTTGATTAAATATCGTTCTTTTTGCGTTGTTTCTTTTGTTTATAGATTATAAATGCAGCATAGTTTCGATCAAGATATCATTTTATGTTGCTTACTATTTAGTTTCATGATTTGCAGCCATGCTATACTTATCTACATATGTTGTGCATTTCCGGGAGTGGCTAGTCACTGGTTTTCTTCTTCTCTTATATCTATATACAAATTCTAAATTCTTTCCCTTAATCCCCTATAGGCCACATGCTTAGCGTAAGATACGGTTTACCTAGTCCCACCGGTTTGTAGGGTATTGGTAGAGTCCCATGAGTTTTCCCTAATGGGTTCTCATGGCTACCCAAAAAATAGTCTAAATTCATCAAACACTGTTCATATTATAACATAAATTAGCTTATTATATCTATAGGTATCCCAGTGATCTAATTAAAAGAGCTAAGATCCACTCAGTTTTAGACTGGCATCATGCCAATTTACGTCGTGGTTCAGGTGATTATAATTTTTAAACTATATTTTTATAGATAAAATTTAACTCCCTCTGTATAGTTAGTCATGTAATATTGTTGGTTTTATGCTTTTTAACTTTCAGCTGGGCTTGTTTTCAACATTCTCCTGGCACATCGAGACGGCGACCAATCATACCCTCAAGTAGTTAATCAAGCTGAGGGGATACTTTTGAGATCATTGTCTAAATTAGAAAATTTTTGGCTAAAAGACGGGCGGTTTTTGGTTGGAAGTTCACAACCGTCAATAGCAGATATCAGTTTAGTATGTGAAATCATGCAACTTGAGGTAAAGTTATATAATATATCAACATGTTTGATCAAGTTCTCTCATTTCTTCATCTTTTTGATATGTGCTATATAAAAATCACAAAATTTCATGTGTTTTCAGCTTCTGAGTGGGAAAGATCGTGATCGGATACTAGGCCCTTTCAAGAAAGTTGCTCAGTGGGTTGAAGATACAAAGATGGCTACTGCACCTCATTTTGACGAAGTTCATGGGATTCTCTTTAAAGCCCAGAAGAAAATTCGAGAGCGGATGAAAGCACAATTGAATCTGAAGGCAAAGTTGTGAGATCACACAATACATTCCATATTGGTAATCACAGTCACTTGAATCTTTACTTGATACAAATTGGTTTGACGTCTGCAATTCAGGACGTAATGTTGGAATGCTGCTATATGATCTTGTCTTATGAATATTTTCTAGATAATGTAACCATCATGACATTTTAATAAACCGGATTATTCCTGCATCTTATAAATATGTCTTCTACTCAACATGAAGAGGGCATTCAATAGCAGACCTTATCCCAATGTCTTAACAAATAAGAAAATTTATAAGAAAACCTTTATGAGATTACTCTTAGTTTAAGGAAATCCTTAGCAAACAATATCGTAACACAAATACAAAAGTTCCACAAGGTTATTTATTCTTATTCTGAGGTAACCGTATTATGCGTCAGAAGATTGTCTTAGAATTTTATCTTAAAAGATCATTAACTAGTAGATTACCTTAACACCACTCAACTCATCGTCTTTTGTTACATTATTCTAATGTTCAAGGTGTACCTCAAATACTCAATTGGTTTATGTTCACTTATATAAGTATGTAAATTAGATGCATTTTGCTCATGTAACATTTGTAGTGTAAAATCAAAGTTAGTCTGGCTTTTCAATATTATTAAGATTTAAGTCTCACTTAACATTGATATTGGTCATTTGAATAATAGATAGAACACATCAAATGCACAAGACTCCCATACGCATAGGGTCTGGAGGAGTTATCGAGCCATTTGGGCGTAATGTATGCATCTCACCTTCCATTTAGACAATAGTCATTTGAAGTTCAGATTCCAATTTCAGAAAAGCTTAATTAGTTTATGAATACCTTGGGTCAAATAAATTGCAGAAAACAGCTCAAAACTCATGAAATAAAGGACCAAAGCATTGATATATTGTACTTTATGTTTCTGAAGCAGTACACTACCTATTCATTAGCACACCAACACAAGAAAACATCACTTGATGGAAGCTCATAAACTTAAACGAAATCCCACAAAACATATACCAAAACACCAAACTTAACCTACGACACAAACACCCACAGTCACACTATTATCTTTAAGCTTCTTCCTCGTACCCTTCTTCATCTTCCTCGTACTCGCCTTCCTCATCAGCAGTTGCGTCCTGGTACTGTTGATACTCGGATACAAGATCGTTCATGTTACTTTCAGCTTCTGTGAATTCCATTTCATCCATTCCTTCACCCGTGTACCAGTGCAAGAAAGCCTTCCTTCTAAACATGGCGGTAAACTGTTCGCTCACACGCCTAAACATTTCCTGAATGGAAGTCGAGTTTCCAATGAAAGTAGACGCCATTTTCAGACCCGTTGGTGGAATGTCACAAACAGTTGACTTCACATTGTTCGGGATCCACTCAACAAAGTAAGATGAGTTCTTGTTTTGTACATTGATCATCTGTTCATCGACCTCCTTGGTGCTCATTTTACCACGGAACATGGCTGAGGCGGTCAGGTAGCGGCCATGGCGGGGATCAGCAGCACACATCATGTTCTTAGCATCCCACATTTGTTGGGTGAGCTCGGGTACTGTCAAGGCTCGGTACTGCTGGGACCCACGGGAGGTCAGTGGTGCAAACCCAACCATGAAGAAGTGGAGCCGTGGGAATGGGATCAGGTTGACTGCAAGCTTGCGGAGATCTGAGTTTAGCTGCCCTGGGAAACGGAGGCAGCAGGTGACACCGCTCATCGTGGCGGAGATTAAGTGGTTCAGATCTCCAACTGTACAGAAGTCACAAAAAACATTGGTTTATAAATTATAAATCTTATCATAAGTTTTGTAATATGTTGCAAACAATTCATAAGTCTTGTAAATCAATTAATTATTAACAATATAGTTATCTGACCCGAAAAAATGTGATAGTTGTTTTATATAAACAATTTATTTTTGTTTAAATAAATAATCCCTTCTTTGACTGGAAAACATAATCAGCACAAATTCTCAGAGTCAGATCTAAATCTTCCTATAAGAATGATGGATCTAATTAATGTGTAACTACCTTTTCAACTTTTTCAGATGGAAAAGTGTATTTATTAATTTTGGATTTCTGTTTTTTCAAGAAACCAACCACGTGAAAGGCTGAACTTGCCAATTCTTTTTCATGCCCACCAAAAATATAAAAAACAAGAGAATCTTTGCTTAAGATGGGAATCACATGACATTGGTACCCACATGACTTGGAGACTACAACACTATGATTTGACTCAGTGCATCACCAACTAGAAATCTAATCAACCCAAGAGTCGATCTAGGTTAGGTTAAACATACCTATTAAATTTTCATCTTACCCTCATGAAAACATCAAAGTTGAAAATCTTTTTTGTCTTTTAGTGTGTGAAAAAAAGGAAAATTTTACTAATATAAAAAGTTAAAAGTTAAGGAGGATGTAACAAATAAAAATAAAAGATGAGATGTGTTTAGCACATCCCAATTATATCTCTACACTAATTGCAGTCTTAAGTTAGACCAAAAGACCATACGAGTCAATAATGCAATAGACATACAGTACACATCTTTAATAGCATATGGACTGTGATAGAAGTTATATGTGTCACAACTAACAAAAATCAGGGAACAAGTGACCTTATTTAGTTACCTAATAAAGATGGTTGTTTTGATGCATCAAGAAACAAGTACAATTAGTATTGAATCATGAACCATGTGATCTGTATAAGTTTTTCTTTGAAATGTAGACTAAATGAAAACAACAAACTTACAGCTGGGAGTAGTGAGCTTGAGTGTGCGGAAGCAGATATCATAGAGAGCCTCATTGTCAAGAACCATGCACTCATCTGCATTCTCAACCAGTTGATGCACCGATAGAGTTGCATTATAGGGCTCAACCACTGTGTCAGACACCTTGGGTGATGGGAAGACCGAGAAAGTGAGCATCATCCGGTCCGGATACTCCTCCCTTATTTTGGAGATCAGCAAAGTCCCCATCCCGGACCCCGTACCACCACCCAATGAATGGCATACCTGAAATCCTGTTATGCATACAAACAACACAAGATCTAACACTCAGTTCAAAGACTAACATTCAATTCACAAAACAATCTAATTATAAATGGCACTGCTTCAAAATCATATTAATCATATTTTCATCTGTGAAGAAGTTTTACAGGATTTTGAAATGCAATATGACTACAAAATAGAAAAAAACTCATGAATCAATGAACGATAACAGCAAATGCCCTACTACAATCTTGAAATAAGAAAAGCACAAAAAAAAATAATAATAATAATAATAATATCGGTAACGGTATTCAACTTTGCCTAGTTTCAGTATCAGGTCAGATAAAAACCAAAAAGAAAACCAATTTGATACGGAGTGCCAAAAATTAGTTTTTTTTACTATTTTAATACAATTTATGGAACATTTTAAATGTTTTATGTTCCAAGTTTGAAATTACAAATGTTTTTATACAACTTTAAATGTTTTTGGTACTATAATTCACAAATCAGTCTTTAAAAATCACGGAAAAACTTATTTTTTAACCAAAAAACACACCAAAACATATCAAATACATAAAGTACCAAAAAACCAAAACTAAACTATTTGGTGGTGTATTCGGTATCCCATTTTCCACAAATTCAGTAGATCTGTAGCTATCGAATTGATGTAAGTCTGATCTTAAACACACATCAATACACACAGATCTACTAAAAAACCCTAGTTTTCCGACGTCAAACTCATCACATCATCAAAATCAACCAAACCATAGATCTATACCATCGACTCAAAACCTAACCGGATCCGATCAAATCACAAACACAAGAGAGAATTAGAAACACAACCTTGAAGACAATCACAATTCTCCGCCTCCTTCCTCACAACATCCAGAACCGAATCAATCAACTCCGCTCCTTCAGTATAATGCCCTTTGGCCCAATTGTTCCCCGCACCAGACTGGCCGAACACGAAGTTATCAGGGCGGAAGATCTGGCCACAGGGGCCCGATCGGACGCTGTCCATGGTCCCAGGTTCAAGGTCCATGAGGATGGCGCGTGGGACGAACCTCCCGCAACTGGCTTCGTTGTAGTAGACGTTGACGCGCTCGAGTTGGAGGTCTTGGTCGCCGTTGTAGCGGCCGGTGGAGTCGATGCCGTGCTCGGCGCAGACGACCTCCCAGAACTTGGCTCCGATCTGGTTGCCGCATTGGCCGCCTTGGATGTGGAGGATTTCTCTCATGGTGGTGTGTTAGGGTTTTGAGGGTTTCAGATGTTGAAGATGAAGATGAAGATGAAGATGAAGATGAAGATGAAGATGAAGATGTGAGTGTGGGTTTGAGTGTGGGTGTTGAGGGGAAGGGGGAGGGAGTTTATATGGGAAAGGGGGAGGGGGTTTTTGGTTGGTTTTTTTAAGAGGGAGATTTGAAGTTTTTCATTATTTTGAATCACATGGCCTATGCACATGAAAGAATATGGATATTGTTGAGGATTTTTTTTTCTTTTTTAATTGGTGTTTGGATGTGAAATTGTGACGGTATTTGATGTGATTTTGAGAATTGTTTGGTTATTGGGTGGTTTGTACATTTTATTTATGAAACTAGCATATGTGGTGAGATCGGGTATAGCCTGATGAGTGGGTGTTGGATTTTTTTTAAGATTTGTAAATGCTTAAATTAGATTAAAGAGATTGGTAAATCAAAGAAAATGATTTAGTTTATTCTATTAAAGACTACATGACAATGGCTACTATTTATAAAAAAAATATAGAAAAAAAGACATCAACATTTTGCTCATATGATGGTCGACTGCCCATCGATAACAATGTCTGGATATGTGAATTTTGACAACTTTTATAGACCTTGTGCCTTGTCTAATTTCACACTCCAAAGACATCGTCACTTATGTTATATGGTTTAATTTTATCAAAAGTATGCTTTTACCAGACTACTTCATCTATAAGATTAACTAGTGTTTCCTCCCGCGCTACGCGTGCGGGAGCGGGAGTTGATCTCTTTCTACTGTCGTATGTGACGTGATTTTGTTCCTTATTGGATTGGATTATTGGAAACCACAAAAGTGAATACCGGTATAAACATACGAATGAGAGATTTATTCTCAGGTTATGAGCAATGGGATTGGGTGGGCAACACCTCAAATTATTAAATATATCTTAAAATGAAAACCTGAAACATAAACACATGATTAGCCCTCACTGTGATCCAATTTTCAAAACTTGCATTCGATTCTATTAAAAACTATTTGACACTAAAATTAACTTAAAATTAACTGTGGCTCTAATAAAAAAACAAACAAAATCCTTGTGGCAAATTTGAAAAGTCTTGAAACTTTCTTGTAGAATTAGAGTTGGCTATTTAATATAGATAATAATTATCAAGATGAAAAGTTTATTTTTTTCATGATTTAAATTCGATTTTACCTCTAATGTATGGAAAAAATAGCCATTTTCCCTCCAGAAGTGGGATATGTTGTACTATAAAAGTTCAATATTAAGTTAGATGACGCTTATGCATATGTTTTTAAGTAGGACTAAAGGGGACATCTTGAAACTTGGTTGACTTGGTCAATAAGTGTGGGTTTGTTATCACTTTTAGGCACAAAAGAAAAGTCCAAATACGTGTGAAGTGTGTGTGGATGTTTTTGGGAGTGAGAAACAAAAGAGAGAAGGGTTTGATTAAGCAAAATTGAAGCCTTATAAGGGATCCACATCAAAGGAGACATCAAGACTTAGATTTTGTGTTTTTGAAGATCTTCTCCATTCCTCCATTGTTATCTTGAAAACATGCATGTGGGTATTGATGAATTTGAAAAGATTGGAAGTTATACAATGTTGTCTAGTTTAGAAAATAAATTGAAATCATCAATTCGATTGTCTAGCCTCCTTTTTGTTGACAATCAATTTTATGGTTTAGTTATTATATTTGTATAGATAAACGAATTAATCGAAGCAAACCAACCGACTTCAATATCAGCCTTTATATGTTTACCTTTTACAAAATAATATGTTATATATTAGAAAATTTTTATTATATTTTCTTAATAAATACCATAGTAGTTATCGCTATTTTCTTCTAATAATTAAAATGATGGTTAATATTTTATTTGCGCATAGATATAATCATTGGTTAACCGAATTAAAGATCATCTTTTTCAATTATTGAGTTAACCGAAACATTTATAACTGAAATGGATCGATTATAAAATTCTAAAAACCCAAACATCGATCACCACTGTTCCTAACCAATTCAAATCTTTTCGAGTGCCCAAAACGGATTCTAAATCCGAGGCTCCTTTCATAAAAAAATTATTTTTTTCTTAAGATCTTAACACATGGAAATATGATGATATAGATGCATTGTAAACGTTTTTTAAAACACACACATTCACACATATTAGAGTTGGAGTGAGTTTTATTAAAAAATATATTTCTAAATACACTAATTATTTGCTATTCTTGTCAAAACAGAAAATTAAACAAAAACACCGAATAACCTATTAAGATCTAACCTGTGAAACGTTAAAGAATCACAAAGATAAATGACAATGAGTCTTTATCCCAACACTTTCTCACATATTGACAATAAAAAATTACATAACCATATTCATATTATCAAAATATTAAGTATGATTTAGTATATAATCAAGAAAATTGAAGGTTTGTATAACATGTGGCCCTTAAGTCAAGACTTATTTTTTCATACAGTAAACTTACCCCTACTTATTTATGCATACACTTCGTTGATAAGTTCAAACATTATATGAAGTTTAAGATCTATAGTTTGATTAGTTTCATAATGTCACCATCTTCCTTCTAGATATAATTAACTTCTTACATTTGAAGCAAAAGTTTAAATAAATATAGTGTGTCTGTGAATAAAATGTTTTGTAGAAGGTGGGAAGTGGATGCAGCATAGTGAGTGTTAAGGCTGCACGCACCTTTTTGTAATGGTCAAGCTAAGTGGTTGGAGTAAGGGACAAGTGAACCTTCATGTGACTGCAAATGAACGTGACCCCTTTTTTTCTATATAGATATATATGCCGTATGTTATACTACATGTGATATCTTTGTGTTTTTTTCATAAATAATGAGTTTTATTCTTTTTAAAATAATAAAGTTAAACGAAAGTATTAAATAAATGCATCAGCAAAAAGATTCTGGGTTCTAATCATGTAAGATACATGATATTTGAAACATTTAGCCTTGAAAATTAAATATTTACCCTTGAATAATATTTGAATGGATCACTGAGATTTGCATCTATACTATAAATTCTACGTCATAAACACGATATTCCTACTTCATGTCCAAATATAATTAAAGGTACAATTTCATATGTAGTGTGAAATATCATTCATGTCAAATCCAAATTTAAAATAATATATATGATCTTAAAGATAGTTAAAACATCATATGTAACCATTTCGTTAATACAGTTTAAGATATGATAATGTTACATATCGAATGCCGAATCACACAAACACAAACCCAAACAAGAATCAAAGAGATTGAGCACGAAGGTTTAAAGTTGTTCAGTAGACGTGGCTCGCGTTCAGTGTGCTGCAACTAGGCTGTAGATTATTTAGGTGCTCAAAGGAATTACAGTACAAGATACTAGCATATATAAACTAGAGTTAATTACGCAAATGATCCCTGTGGTTTATCCAAAATAACAAGATTGGATACTAAGGGTTTCAAGTAACAGGTTTGAGTAGAGTTGCACAAATCGGGTTTGGGCCGGACCCGGGCCCGGGTACAAAACCGGGTTTGGGCCCAACCGGGTTTTTTGTACCCGGGTATTGCTGAACCCGGGTACGAACCCGGGTCGGGTTCAGCGAGATACAAACCCTACCCGGTATACCCGGGTAGGGTCGGGTCGGGTTCGGTTCGGGTATGAAACCCGGGTTCAACCGGGTTTTTGCCTTTTTTTTTTTTTTTTTCTTTTTTTCTTTTCTTGTGTGTGTGTCGAACACCGGGTCGTATGTTTTTTTTTTCTTATATTTTCTTTCCTTTTTTTTCTTTTTATTTTTCTTTTCCTAACCGGGTTCACTTGAATGACAAAATTTTAAACAACTTATATATAAATATATACAAATCTTGAGCAGAAAATGTTACACTTATAATATACAAATATTAAATACTTTTTATATAAAACATTTGAATGACAAAGAAATTTAAAAAGAACATGAAAGACATATAATATTAAAACAACTTAAAAATAACAATATCGTCTAATTTTATCTACTACGAGATGCTTGATCAAATGCTAATTCTTCATCGGATATGCCAGAAGATACTCCGTCTTCTACCTCTTCATCATGTACTTTAGCTTCGAGTGTAATCTCGTCTTCGAGGCTTGTTTGGTTTTGTATACGATCCGTTGCGTCTAAGTGATCCTTTAAACAAATGCACATCTCCACTGCTTCCGGAGTTAGTCTTGTTCTTCGTAATGATATTACCCTGCCACTAAGAGAAAAAGCAGATTCCGAAGCTACCGTAGAAGCTTGGACGCTTAGTAAATCACGGGCCATAGCAGAAAGAATCGGAAATTGAGATTCTTTTCCTTTCCACCAAGCCAAAATATCGAATGCACGATAATCTTCGGTAGTCATAGTGGAAATAAAATCCGTTCCACTATATCTACCGAGCTCACTTGTTGGGGTGTTACCTCTTTGACGTTTAGCCGTCACATCCCGAACAACATTCAACATAGTCAAAACAGGGTCTTTAAACGAGGTACTAGCACTTGAGGTTGATCCACTTGGCATGGTTATGTTTACGTTAGGCCCATATCTATTTAAATAAAAATTATAAATTGTTTTCAAACTATGATTAAAATTTTCTTTTGCCTCGTTTGAAAAATCAGGGTTTTCGTCATGCATATCCAAATTGTCATTTATCTCATCTATCAAACATTCAACCCCCGCAACATTTAGAAACGGATTTAAAGCGGCGGCACACGTAAAAACGGGTGGTAAGTCCTTAAAATATTTTTTAAACTTTTCTTTCATTGGTTCTATCATTTGATTAAACATATTATTTTTATTTTGAAAATTTTTAAAATTCAAAGACATAAAATATAGTTCTTGAAGCACCGAATAACTAGTGGAATAATAAACTCCCGATAATTTGTTGTTGAGTTTTTAAAAACCTCAAGAAACTCGGATAGACGTTGAAGATTTCCCAACCCGCATCCGGAAATGGGTCGGCTTCACCATTATCCGAAAGACTATTATGAAAAGCTTTCAAAGTGCCCTTTTGTTTTAAAGCACATTCAAACATGTGACAAGTCGAATTCCACCGAGTAGGTACATCCCAATTAGGACCTAAAAATCTAGAGTGCGTATCCTTACAAAGTTGTTTATAATCTTGATATCTTCTTCTACTTTTTTTAAAAACGTCATGTAACATTAATCGAAAAGATGTAATAAAGTTATTAACATATTGCCCGGATAGTCCGTCTTACACTACTAAATTAATAATATGTGCAACACAACGAGTATGGAAAAAATCACCGCTTGCAATCGGAAGATATTTTAATTTTAATTTTTCAACCGCGGTTGTGTTGTTAGAGGCGTTATCAAATGCAATTGAAAAAAGTTTATTTTCTAATTTAAAAGTACTTATTACATTATCTAAAAAGTAAAACAAAAATTCTCCGGTGTGTGGATGCGGAAAAAGATCAAATGCAATCGTACGTTTCATCAATTGCCATGAATTGGGATCCACCCAATGAGCGGTGACGCAAAGGTACGATTCGGGTAAACCGTGTGGAGCCGACCAAACGTCACTAGTTAAGTTTACACCGGTATTTAAATTTTCAAATAATACAATTAAATCATTTTTTGCTTGTTTCCATAATTTTAAACAATAACGTCTAAGTGTAGTACGACTTACGTGAGTGTAACGAGGTTGAAGCGTCTCTCGAATTAAGTTGGTCAACCGAGGATTGTCGAAGTGACTAAAAGGCAAAGCTTCTTGAATCACGAACTTCGCCATTCGATCTCGAACCGTATTAACATCGTAATTAAAGATTCCACCGTCTCCACCCAATTGTGTTTGTTGCGAATCCGGATTACTTTTCAACGACTTACAAAACTTCTTGCTAATGTGTTTGTTTAAAGTCGTGTTAGAATCTTTAGCAAGCAAAGCTCCACAAAACTTGCAACGAGCCTTTACAGACCCGTCACTCAACTCAACCATATCCCAATTGCACCAAACATCCATGTTACGATTGTGTGCAAGAACACGAACGACGGTTGGAGCGTTGGACGAACCTTGACCAACGGAAGATTTGAGTGAGCCATATCAAGATTGAAGAGAGTGAAAGTGTAAAACGAGAGAGTGAACGTGTAAAGCGAGAGTAAATGAGAGTATTTTTTGCATTTTTTGCGTATGTTTTTGCGTTTGAGACTTGGGTACTAAACCATATCAACCCACACCTATTTATACTAACTTATAAGCCTAAAAGTGACAAAAAAACGGTCACAAATCGATCCCAACGGCTATATAGCCGTTAAAAAACGGCCACTTTTTAAAAAAAAAAAAACGGTCGAAACCGGGTACAACCCGGGTTCAACCGGTTCCGGGTCGGGTCGGGTCGGGTTCGGGTTCTAAGAAATTCTAGAAAATCATACCCGGTTCCAACCCTACGGTTTTTTTTCGGGTCCAACCCGGGTATGCATATACCGGGTCGTACCCGTACCCGGTTCCGGGTCGGGTCCACCGGGTCGGGTCCGAACCCGGTTTTTATGCCCACCTCTAGGTTTGAGTATTGTGTTTTCAATTTGTAACGAGTTAAGGTATTAACACTAATAGGCGTTAACTTTTCCGTTAAATCTAAGGACATTTTTGTCTTTTCACTTTACAAAGACTATAATATAAATAGAGGAACTGGTTGTGTCATTTAATATAAATAAAAGATTGTTTGTGTAATTTAATATTATATATATATACACACACACACATACACACACATATATATACACTTTTACCTTCAGTGATTTCAACACCACCACCATGGACGGCCACCACCGCCGCCCACCAGCAACAGCCACCACCAGCCATCACCAGCCACCACCAGCCACCACCGCTATCATCTTCATCTCTTGAAATGAAACAACAACTGCACCACAACGCCATCTTCATCTTCATCTTCACCACCACCAACCACCGACCGTGCAACCAACCACCACCATTGAGTGCAACCAGCCACCACCATTGCCGACCATTAAACCATTTCCACCGTTTGATTTGTACGAACTACACATCATCGCATCGCCGTCATCATCATCATCGCATCATCACCACCATCATCATCGCATCATCGTCGCCATCGCACCATTCATCTCTGCTTCATCTCCATCGAACAACCATTAATGTTGGTTCTAACCCTGGGTTCAAAGATCTATCTATAAGCCGTAAAATCAAGTAACTCCAAATTGGGTTTTAGGGTTTTGAGAAAGATTTAGGTTTTAAGGATTTCGAGAAGCTGACTGTGATAAAGATTTAGGTTTTAGGTATTAGATGTGGTGTCGCCAGAGCTAGGAGGAGCAGGCGGTGGTGGGTGGCGCCGGCGGTGGTGGGTGGCGATGGGCCGATGGAGGAGTTGGGGAGGGGGAAAGGGTGGGCGGAGACTAGGTTTTTATATTTATTTACACAAATGGTCCCTAGAATAGAAGAGATATATAATTACAAATTAACCCCTCAAAGGGTATTTTAGTCATTTTGTTTAAATTTAACAGAAAACCTAACATCTGTTAGTGTTAATACTCAAACTCGTTACAAAATTGAAATTATAATATCCAAACTTGTTACTTAAAACTCTTAGTACCCAAACCTGTTATTTTAAATAAAACACATGTACTATTGCTGTAATTAACTCTATAAACTCTTTTAGGGGTAACAACTTGTGAAAAAAGTTGATCACAATTGGGCCTAATCGAATGAGCCTTGGTCCAGCCTTTGACAAACGGCTTCGAAACTCGATAGATTATTTTACCCTTACTTTTATAAAACTTTAAATCTTTTGTTCTTCTACAAATGGCATTTTTGTTTGTACATATGAAATATTTCATATTCTGAAGTTTGATAATGAATTATATGAGATTAATAAGATTTAGAGGGTATATGAAACTCACCTTATTTTTATATGTTTGTTTTAATTTTTAAAAAAATAATAATTATTTAAAAGGTTATTTAAATTCTTGTGTATGTAAAGAGACAGATATCGTATTAAAAAAATGATGAGAACTAGGGACATTATAATGAGGTCGTGATGGATCATGATTTTATTACCGATATCACTATTCAAACATAGATAACAAATGGAAAACAAATACATAATATTGTATTATGTTTAACATATAAAAAGAACTTTTATGTCACGTGCCACCGGTGTTAAACACCTAGATCCGTCCATATAAAAAGGTTCACATGAAGAAAATGATGTAGAAGATAGTAGACTAACCTGAGTTGAAACCATGGTAGGTTAAGGGAAAATAATACATATAAAATCACTAGAACACAGGGTTGTTCATATTAGAAACGTGCGAAAAATATGAAAATTCTAAATCAAAGCAAATTAGCTGGTTTGAGATTTGAACGATTCAATTCATGTTGTTTTGGTGATTTGATGGTTCATACTAGTTTGGAATTTGAAATCGGCCGTTTAGCCATTATTATTTTGTATCTTTTTTGTTTTTACAAATTACAATATTTAGTCATGTATATGTATTACAATAACGATTCATTTTTATAACTTTTATAGTTTTGATACAAATTGATGATTTAAAAGAAACTAGTTAAACATGTCAAACCGGAAAAATCAAACCATTAAACCACTAAACTGTCGAAAGCAAACCTTTATACCATCAAATCTTACCGTTAACTTGACTGGTTATCTTTCTTTCCCTAAAATCGTAGTTAGTGGTTCATTTTTCAAAACCGACCAAACAAGACCATAAAACCCATAAGTATGCAGACCATAAAATCGTAGTTAGTGGTTCATTCGTCGAAACCCCATTATTATGTGTCTTTTTTGCAACAAAATAATAAAAGTTAGAAAAAGTAAAGCTCAGATGCGTTGTTTATTCGATGAATCGAACGGCTGCGATGACCCAACATCACATCAAGCGCTACTATCTTCATCGCAGTGCACCAGCCGGGAATCGAACCCGGGTCTGTACCGTGGCAGGGTACTATTCTACACTAGACCTTTGGTGCTACATGTTTTGATTAACTGGAATTAGCCATATGACAGAAAAATACATTAGATTAGATCATCGTGGGACACTACAAGTTTCTTTTTTTTACCAGCAGAATTCACTAAAGGTGACTCAAACATAACCTAATCATATATTACGGATAATGATATATATATATAAGGATGACTCGACGAAATAAAAATATATAGTTAGTTTTTTTGGTTGGTTAATGTAACGTGATTAGTATATATTGTGTTTTGTTGAGTTGTTTAATGACTTTGATTTGTTTGATAAACAGGTCATGTAAAAATTAAAAATACAAATACTTTAGGTATGAGTTCATTTACAACTTACCAACACATATACAACTTTTCTATAGCTCTCTTCAATCCGGTGTCTATTTTCTGCAGTTGGATCTTCTTCATGCTTGTTGTCAACCTCTATATCTTCAACATTAGAGTTATCATCAGAATGAACATATCTCACGTCGATAAGAAGACAGAATAAGGGATGGGCCTCTTCATATTGACAAGACGTCGATATATAGTTACAACCAATGCTACCAATGCCTCCCTTGCTCTTATTGGGATGTTGAATAACACCATAGTAACCACCCTTGAGATTTTTGTAGACGTTTTAGTCACTTATGATCACGACACATTGTTCTTCAAAGATCATGCCGGTTCTACCAAGGATCATGTTATGTTTGTTGATCCTAGCAGAAAGACCCTCACATACACGACATAAACCATCAACCTGATGATGTCCACCATAACAACAAGGAGATTGAAGTGACCGACATATTAAGTATTAACTACATGTTTAAATGAAATTGAAAAATGTAACCGAAATATTAATCTTGGTCAAAATAACCAACACGCAAGACTTAATAAAAGTATAAAGCTAAAAAATAAGAACCAATATCTAAATAAACACTAAACTACTACAAAGGTTTTATGATGATTACTTATGTGAGCTGTGAATTGTTTCTAAACTTTTCTTTCAGATTCCAGTTAATCCATTAGGAGTCAAGGAGTCAGTCAACATGTCACCGAAATTTACATGTATTCAAGTGTTCATCATAATATTTCAAAAGTTTATTTGTGTTCGCTTTATGAGATTGTAAGAGTTATAAGCGTGTTTGAGTGGCCCGACTCTAGTTTAATTGTCAAGAAGGAGAATGCACACAATTTTCTCATGAACTAGGTGGCTGGGGCGTTTTGCATGAAATCTAGGTGAATATTAGAGTAGTTTTTGTTTCTCGATGATCCGTTAGTTGTAGTTAGTGTCATATAATGCCATGTAGGTGACATCCGCTATTAAGAATAGGCGAATAGCGCATCAAATAGATCCAAAAATAGATTCAACTTTCATCTAGAAACCATACATGTGTGGCACACCCACCTTTACACGAGAAAATTCAATGTACAAGTTAGGATTGTATTCAACTAAATAGATAAATATATAACATTATAAAGCTTTGAAATACTTGATATTATAATTTTCTTCTTCAAATATGAAGGGTATGTATGTTAGGCTCATAATCAAAAACACAAGACAAAGATGTATTTTTTGTTAAAAACAAAACCACATAATATAATGGCCTCTAACCATGTATTTATACTAACGCATAACCTGCTAACCAAAACTTTTGATTAGACTCAAACTAGGGAACATTAACATATCTTTATTTGACTCAATATTCTACCAAAATAAATATGCAAAACAAATAATCATCTAGACCCAAATAATAAAACTTAATAATTTTATTTATAACTAACTCATTTTACATGCGAAATCAAGATTAACTCGTATATAACCACCTTTCAAAATTAGAAAAACTGAAATTATAGTATTGAAATTTATCTATTGAAAACAATGACACCGGTTTTTATTCAATCCGGTTTTTATTCAATGGTCATGAGTATTAATCGTTGTTATTTTCTCAAATAAAAGATAACCTTAACTTATTCCGTATAAAACTGATATAAAAACTTTATCAATTTGGGTATTTAAGCACCACTCCTTCCATTCATTTTTCATTGCCCCCACAATCACATCTTCTTATCACCCTTTAAACATATATATTCTATAAATCAACATCTTTTTCAGTTCTTGAAGGGTATTATGATAATTTTCCACCCTCATATGCATGCATGTAGACTTATATATTTTCCTTTTATTAAAGTGTGCATTGTTATATATACATGATGTATGCTATACATCGAGTGGATGAGTGATGAATATTAACAATATTTATTGACAATTTTTAGGCTAACGCAGCATCTGGAATGGCTGTAAACAACGAGTGCAAGCTCAAGTTATTGGAGTTGAAAGCAAAAAGAAACTATCGATTCATAGTTTTCAAGATCGAAGACAAGACACATCAAGTTGTCATTGAGAAGTTGGGTGGCCCAAATGAAAACTACGGAGATTTTCAAAAGAGCTTGCCCGCCAATGAATGCCGTTATGCCGTTTATGATTTAGATTTCACCACTGTCGAGAATTGTCAAAAAAGCAAAATTTTCTTTTTTGCATGGCAAGTACACAACACTCGTTTTAATTGTCATTAAAGTGTTGTAACATAACATGCTAATGATGGATAACTTAACCGGTTGAAACAAGCCATATGTTAGTACATCTGATTGTGCATAAACAATCATATGTACAACATTACTGGTGTTTATATCATATTGAGATCCACATGATAAGAAAACCTTAAACGTAATATGAAATATGACCAAAATGCCCTTATGTTTGTAAATCAGGTGTCCAGATTCATCAAGGGTGAGAAGTAAGATGATATATGCAATCTCCAAGGAGACGTTCAAGAGGGAATTGGAAGGGATCCAATTGGAACTCCAAGCAACAGACGTTGGTGAGATGAGTATTGACATCGTCAAAGCCAGGGCCTTGTATCTATTGTGTTGTTGCAACAATATGTAAAATCTTCAAAAATAAATCAATAAATTGTGGGGACAATTAATAATAATCGTTTTATAATGCATACACACATACATACATATCCACGTACGTACATGCATACGTAAACACTTTTAGTTCATAATTGAACATTTCTACTTAATGAAATAGAGAAGGAGAGTAAATTATACCACATAAGTAAACATATTTTCAATTTAATTCAATTTAATATCTACTAATTACTGGTATTTTAATTTAGTATTTAAAATTAAGATTAAATGTGTGTTTGTCGTTTAAAAAATTTATATAATAATGCTATTAAACCAATCTACCTACTAATGAAGTCGCCTAACTATCAACCATAACTTAGTATCTTCTATATTTTTTGCATAATATGTCAACGCATATATAAACACTGTTGCCTATGTGAAGAGTATTTTTTTATTACTTGGTTAAATTAAATAAAGGACATTAAGATTTCAACACAAAAGCAAGGTTGGGCGCAATTATTGTTTTCCTTTGTACACATATATTCCTTATTTTTAGTGTTTTCGTAATTTAACAAATATTATAATTTTATAACTTACTAAATAATTTAATGTTTAAAACATTTGAAACAATTCAAGACATCAACTTTTGATCTCAATAACTACAACAATGGCTCGAGTCGGCTCAAAACATTTTAAAGCAACTTATTATTCATACGAGTAGATCTTTTCTAGCAAATTGTGTTTTGTGGTTTGATGAACAGAAACAGGCAATAATCTTATGCAAGTTCTAAATCAAATCTAGATGCAATAAGATATTAAAAAAGATGCTACTAAACTTACCCCTCCTCTCATGCACTTGATGGTCCATCCTCTATTAATTAAAAAAGTAATATCCCTCTTACAAAAGGTGTGTATTCAGTACATTTGAATACATTTAGTCACTTTCTATCATCAAAGTGAATCCAGCCATAACAGCTTTTTATCACAGAAGGAAGCACAAACTCGCAATTTAAACACGCTCTTCTAGAGAAAGAAGTAATATTATCATTTTATATGGTACACCTAAATTTAACAGATAACACCAAATATTTGAACAATTACAAATGAGCTCTGCTCATACACATCAGCCTACACATTATAAATACTACACTTGATCTTAGTTTATAAGGCCCATACACATCATACCATATTTTACCAGAAGAATGATCAAACAAACTATACAAGAGCCAAATGGAAATATAGAGGCAAATCATTCAACTCTATTGGCACATGTTAGAATCGCGGATTTCATCTCTTCTTTCCCCATTGATGTCTCAACGATCACCTGTCGCAAGAACAACGTATTCAGTTTATTACATTTTTAAGGTCTAAATTTTAGTAGTTCGACAAGTAAAGTATTATTTTTTTATAACTATGAGACCCGTCACAGAAAATCTTGGTCCCCATCAGTGCCCTGCCAACCAATAGGGAGCAGGTTGCACTGAACGGATGACGTTCAAGGAGTTAAATGTAAAACCACTAACAAGAAACTTATTCATACCTCTTGTACTTTGTTTCCAGCTCGTGCTAGCAACTTATACTCGTTCTCAACCACGGATGCCATATAAACCTACACATAATTCATAAAATGTGAATTCATCTGAAATCCCAACATTTAAGGATCACTAATTGTGCACACAAGATAAAGAACATAATATAAGGAATCTGATCTTCTCTTGCCAGAAAACTACCTGAAATGTGGGGGCCAAACCCGGGCTCAAGAAAAACCCACCTTTCTTTACCCGATCAACTCCTTTGTATTGCTGCAGTTCTTTCACAAGTGATTCAACTTCGGCCCACTGTGTAATTGAATATGCAGTATGCAAGATTCATCAAAAATGATATCTACATTGTAATATGAATGTGCTTTGTGTGTGCATGTGTGGTTCAATGTGTGTGAATGCTGGAAGATCAAAAACTGTAAAGCTAAAAACCTCCTCAGTGGGTTGGGCTGCTTCTAATCTACCATCCAAGCTAGCTTGATCACCAACAACAGCCTCTAAAGACTCGATCAACGGATCTGGCTGCCACAAGATGATGGTTATTACAGTTTTATAGCTATCTTAAGTTCATGATATTTGTTGATCCAAAAAATAAAATTGATGTTTTTATGGATATAACTATTTGTACCATGATAAACACAGATTCAAGAAATATGGATGATAGATTACCGTAATTTCCTTCAACGAGAGGAATATACGTTCAAGTGAAAAATCCAATTGATGAACCTTTGCTTCTACAACCTATGAACAAAAGATTATTATTATTATTACTATTGAGCATGTAAAGAGATTCAGAATATATATATTTAACATGAAAATGTTGTGTTACAACAAAACTGTCAAGGTACCTGTCCAATTTTAAAATGAGATATGATGTCCAAAGTATCATCCCACGACACCTCGGTTTGGTGAATCAATGCAGGTACTCCTTCAACCTACATTACGAGATCAAAACCATGAGTTGAAAAGTCAAGTGAAAAGACAAGTTTACCCTTATTTGTTAAGACTTGTTAAGGGCATTAAAGTCTGAAAATGTTTGTTTTGGCTTAAGAATCATGGGTGAAGATTAAATAATCTAAGTAGTAGAACAAAACTGTAATACCTCAACGAAAATACCATAATAAGTAATCTTTTTAATGCAACACTTCACGACATCGCCAACACTAAGTTTTGCCTGTACAAGGACATAAGAGCTTAAATTACTTTACATATTGTTATATTAAAGAAAGAAATTAAGAAATATAACAAAATCTTACCATGAGGATTTTCTTTCTCTCAATCATATCATCCTTCTCTTTCGGTTTTCCAGAAAATATTAATTTGTTCGTATCTCTATCCGCTAATACTACGTTCACTTTTACTTTCTGCAACATGAATATCATAATGATTTTTGTTATTATAAGTTTAATGAACTTTAATAAAAAGTACCCCCACTGTCCCAGCATTTATACTTTTGGTAACAGTTTTAATTCATAAGCAACTTTTGTATCCACATGATTTCCAAGATTGACAGATTTTTTTTCATATATTCAACTAAAAACAAACAATTTTGTTTGAATACAAACCCTGTTTCATGGAATTGGTGATCTTGTTTATCAAGAAGTGCAAGCCAAGTACCAAACACCACCTTTTCCCACTAAAGGAGTAAAGGGTGTTTGAATGTGGGATTTGAAAGTAATTTTGTGATATTGAAGAATTAGAATCTAATAATAAGTCTTTAATAAAACAGGTGGTAGAATACAGTGTTTGAATGTATGTTGCCGTAAGTTGTAATAATCAGATGTTTGATTGTTTGGAGAATTCATATGTCTGAAGGAATCAATAGATAAAGTGACAAAATTGGTCAATTTGGTTATAATAGGAGATAAGTTTCTTGAAATAGGAGTGGAAGTCTGGAATTAGATTAAAAGAAGGGGCGAAAAGAAAACTCACACCTGACCAACAAAGGATGACAAATATTTGAGTTTTTCATGGTCATAAATAGCAAGAAGATCCTCAAGTTTCATATCAGGTGATATTTCACCCTCGAGCTTTTTAGGATCTATGGTTGGCTTAGGAGTTGACTTGCTTGTTGCATCATAGCCTCCAATAACACTGAGGCTTTGCCTATACATTGCAGGATCCAACCCTTTCTTTCTCAACCAAGACTCAAAAGCTAAGTACTTCCACTTGGTGGCAAGATTTCGGTAAGGCAAAAACCCGATCAAAGAACCAAAAGACGCCTACACAACAAGGGCAAAAAAGGTAAAATCACCAAAAGGTTGATCCTCAACATAAAGAGAAGCTTTCTTATTAGCACTTACAACGAACCCCCGAGTGCTAGAGTTTATGAGTTCAACTTCTTCCCTTCCTTCTGTTTTCATCAAATCTTGAGCTCTCTTCCAGTCGGCATCTTCACGATCCTATAGAATGAAATAAATGTGACCGTTAACAGAGAACACAAGGTAATATTGTCACTTGACCATAGCATAAAATCAGTCATTTACCTTCAAAAGTGGTGTTGTACGTAAATTTTCACTGTTGATAGCATTAGCAGAAGGTATTGGATTCACTGGGGTTGAAACTTGCTTCTCTATCTTTGATGTATCTTTGACGGGTTGATCTAATCTATTATAACACACCAATGATTAGAAAACATAGGCATGACAGTAGACCAAAGTTTGAATTGTTCATAATACATCACAACTTCTTACTACAAAACATCATGTAGAATAGTTTAAAATACCTTTTAGGTGGTCCTCTCAGGGCGGCTGCTATATCAGGATCAGTACCTGTCTCTTCAAACCCTATGTCTGTTTGCTCAGAAGGCTGTGATCCTTGAGAAAGAACAATGATGTGAAGAATTAATGGCCTATTCATGAAAAAACACAGTATTTAAAACACAACTAAAGTTGTCATATATGGAAATGCTTGTTCGTTGAACATTCAAGAAAAGTCTTCCTTCAGACAATATTCAGTGCGATTTTTTTTATAAATACTACAGGTGGCAAGATGGGGGTTCAAACCCGTTAGGTAATGGGGTCAAACCAAGGCGAAAAACTTTTGTCCACCTCTTACTTGTAATGAATAAATATTGTGTTAATTATGATTGCAAAAAACAATTAAGACACTAAAAATCTAAATCTTTGAATAAAAAAGTGATTTTAGGAGGTTGTATGCACTAAAAATACTCTTGGGGCGACTTTCAAACCATTTGATCATTCCACTTCTAGCTATTTCTCTTAATTTGGCCCGTTTGAGATAAAACACAAATCAAGACGACCATGTTATAAATAAATGAGCCGAAACTACTACTTTATAATAAACAGTCAAAAGCAAATCCAATCTTTGATATGAATGCATTACCAGTTAAAAAATCATCCTTGTGACTAATCTCTTGCGACTTCACAACATCCTCCTTTCCCATCTCAAAAGCCAAGTCGACACTTCTTGAATCATTCTTCATTTCATCAATCTCAGAGCTTGATTCACTCTGATCTCCAAAATCTTGATTCACAAGGATCCCAGGCTTTTCTAGGAGTGAAACATCTGTTTGGATTTCACTTTGACTTAGCCTTTCACTATCTTTATCAACAACTTCGGTTTCTTCTTTTTGCAAAAATGGTGCAGGCTTCCTCACCATTGTCATATCAGTATACCTGTCTTCTTCCTCTTCTTTATTTACTTTATATGATAAATTTGGTCTCTGTCTCATTGTGGTTAAATCATCATCATCTTTATAAGTAGTTGGTTTCCGTAATTCGACATTTGGGACCCTTGGCATAGGATTACTAGGAGCCTCTGCTAAGGGTTGAGTTGGTCTTTTTACTATGGGTGCTACTGGTTTATCATTTGTTTCGAATTTAACTCCTTTTTTGGGTACAGGCCGGGTCAAATTTACTCCATCAGATGAATTGGTAGTTTCAAATTTGACCCCATTCTTGGGTACAGGCCGGGTCAAATTCAATCCATCAGATGAATCATTTGTTTCAAATTTGACCCCTTTCTTGGGTACGGGCCGGGTCAAATTTAGTCCATCAAGTGGTTCATTTGGCTTTTTCCTAACATCGGATACATCAAATGGGAGCTCCTCTATGTCACTAAAGGCTTTAAGACCTTTCTTGTTGTATAATTTCTCGATTTCTAAATAAGACATTTCTGGGTTTGTTTTTCTACCGAGTATCTGCAGAAAATACAGAATTATATACAAAAACAGAAAAAATGTGCAAGGAAGCTTATCATTTCTACCTAGTGAATAGTTGCATATGGTTCAAACATTTATGTACACGAAAAGAAGAGGTACTTTAGATCATATGGGATGGATTCTGTTGAATCTGAAAACAGTTATGGTATGTGGCTGCCTTCTTTTTACTTCTCATAAGTAAAAATTTTATGACTTCGATGTGAAAGCTAGACCTAATATATATCTTTTATATGAATGCACACATATAGGTGCGTCTTTAATACAAAACCAATTTTAAGTAGAGAACCACACAAGTACATGTACATTGTGCAGGCCAGAATGCCAGTTATAGTGGGAGAGAGAAAGGCCGGTGGTTATGTGCTTTTAATAGTTCTTTACTTCAAATTGGTTTTGAATTCGGAAAAAATATACATACGGTTTTCAGTTGTACTTTTTTATAAAGTACTTCTGTAGTTTAATGTATATATGTGTTCTTGTGCATAAAACAGAAACTATACAAATCAAAGCTTAAAACAATGTTTACTTGACGGTCTTCCACAGGTGGGGACTAAATAGGGAAAGAAGTGTAAATTGACCCAAATCAAATGGACCCTGAATGTGATACTTTATCATTTCAACATTCAGTTGAAACATTAAATGTCTATCTATGTATTTAAAATACAGTTTGTTACGGTTTATGACTTTCGGAACCATTACGTTTGGCTTCTTCACAAAGTAATCGTCATTCTTTCAAAAAAGTACCAACAATTGGACACAAAAAAGAACATCGCACGTGGCATTTGTAGGGACTTGGGAGTGTAAAGTTTTATTCTTTTATCAAACTTGCAAGAACGGTTTGTTTGCAACAGAAAGACAGGTATAATAACTTGAAACATCAATAAACCGTTTCCTCAACACTAGAAATATGAAGAAATGAACGAAAATGTGGTTTAATTCCTAGATCAAATTCGCATGACAAGTGTACTTATAATGCAATTGTTCAATATACTATCTGTGTTGTACTATCTAAATTATCCTTACCGAAAGGTTCTAATTCCATTTTTATCATTCAACAAAAAGAAAGTAAAAAAAAAAAAACTAATAATTCAAGACGGTATCTTTTTATCCTATCTTATCAGAATCAAGCTTAGCAACTCACAATTCCAACACCACCAATCAGAAAGACCACCTTGAAATTCTACTTCTTCTTTCAGAATTCAACTCAAATGTCAAGAAACTAATCACTTAAAATTCATACTGTTTGTATGGCAACAAATCAGAATTCAACTACAAGCTCATAATCCCTTTTAAGTAGCAAACTGAAACTTTGAGTCTTTGAACAACACCCAAATCAAATCCACCTTCAAAAATCCTTTAACTTTCATAATTCAACTAAAAACTCATAACCCCTTTCAAGAATCACACAACTGTCAAAAAAGACTTCACCTTTTCAACCTGTTATCTGTTTATTTCTCATCATTATCTCCACAACTTCAAATATAACACACTGCAAACACAAAAACACAACCACAGAGACAGAAAGGGACCTTAGCAAGGGTAAGTTTGGGGTCTTCACCAATCAACCTCCCAAACTTAATCTCCATTTGATCATAACTATCAAAATTAGCCTCATCTTTAGAAGCAAAGGCTGCAAATTTCCTGTGTCTTTTGTGATTGAAAGGAAGATTCCTATAAATCTTGGGACTTTTATAACAAGGGATAGAGAATCTGAACTTAGAAGTGTTTGTGGTAGCGGTGGTGGTGGTTAAAGAGAGAGACTCCATAATTCAAGAAAAGGGTATCACACTCATCAGCTGTGTAGCTGATAAGTGATTGAAGATCAGCGTATGTGACTGTGTGTGTATTTGTGGGTGTGTGGGAGAGAGGGGGGTCTATCCTGTGTTATGGGTGTTTCTTGGTTATTAGTGGTGGTGATGGGGAAGGTAAAGTTTGAAGAGACTTATAAAGGGCTGAAATGGTGATGGTGGAAAGTTGAAGTCATGATTTGTAAATTTTTGGGATTATAAAATAGTTATTTGAAATTGAAGCGATAATTAGTTTGTTAAGAGTTAATTACGACTTTTTTTCTTCCTTTAGGGTAAAGGGTTTATTTCTGTAATTCTTTATTTTTTATGAAAATAGGTTTTAGTCTCACGACTCCGTGTTTTTCTAAACTCTTTTTATACACTATTAAAAGTCTTTTTATTTCGGTTCGACTAAAGGACTGTTTGATTGCATCTGACTGATCCTCTGACTGCTGACTCGGTCAAGCAGTCAGCGCGTTTGATTTGCAAAAAATAGATTCTGACCGAGTCAGTTCTTCTGACCCACCCTTGTTTTACCCTCTGACCCAATCAGTTTTTTTGAGACTTCTGGCCCAGTCCCCACTGCTGACCACATCAAACAGCCCCTAATTGAAAATGACCTCTACCGGGTCCAGTTGGCGTGAGTAACACTAGCACCGGTTAGATAGTTCATTTTTGATGAATGGCTATTGAACTGATTTAAGTTAGACCGTAATCTTATTATAAAAACTAGAAAGAGTGACCTGTGCTATACATTGGGGTTACCATTACAAATTTAGCCAACCGATTTCAATACGCTTTTTGTTTAACAAGTCAACGGTAACATATTTTGGGGAGAAATTTAAATGTTTGGAATTGCTAATACATTATGGTTGGAAAAATACCAATAGCTATGTAAAAACAAGAAAAAAAATTACATTAGCATCTCGGCTATCATGCCAAAACACAAATATTGCACACAAGACAAAAGCAGTGCACCTTTTGATGCATCATCACAACCTTTCAATTTTATAAATCGAGCCTATTAACACAGGAGCGATTCTAACAAGACTATGATCAAATGGTTGTAACTCATTATCATAGCACATACAACTCAACATTATACAAAATAACATTTACCAACTATTGTTAGCATTATTATTTCAATTGGTTCAAACGGGTAAAAGTCTATGTGATCTCAACAATTAAACACATGGACCAAAAGAAAACGACGAACAACATAAGCAGTAGTTACTAAGAAATTTAACGGCTTAGAAATGCTAATTGTTGTGGATGCAAAAATATCGGTTGCTATACGAAAACATAAAAAAATTCACATTAGCATTTTTGCTACCGTGCTAAAACAATAAATATTGCACACAGGACAAAAGCATTACACATTTTGGTGCATAATCACAACCTCCTAATCTTATAAGTCAAACTGATTAGAGCAACACCATTTCAAGTACAATGGTGCTCAAATGTGTTACAACTCATCATTATATCATGAAACAACTTAATATACATAATAGCATCTATCAACTACTGTTAGCATTAGGATTTGAAACGAATTGGTGCTATGATGAGTTTCCAATTATCATTATAAGACGTATAGACACCAAATAAATAATATGTCATCGAACATCAAAATGAAAACAATAGAACAACATTCGTTCAACCGTCCATGACACCTTCATATGGGTCGAAGCTTAGATGCATCTTAAGAGATCACCATAGCCCTAAACAAAGACATATGTAATGATTTCAACTATGTATATTACATCAAGAATATCAGCTTTTAAATGAGTTCGCATAACCGGAAAAGAAGGTAAACATACATGTCCCTAATGAGACTAACATCATCAAAGCTTATAACACTGATAAAATTTAAAAATTTAAACCCCAAATTTGAGTAATTATAAAGGATAAATTTTGTAATTTACTTTAGTTTTTAATAAATGATTGTTTTGCCCTTAACAAGGACTAAATGTGTAACTTTTATTAATATTGCTTTTTTCTATTATTAACTTTACTTTTTTTTCTTTCTCTTTTCTTTCACCATTTTGTTTTATAAATATTATCTTAACTATTACTAATTAATTACGTTTATTTTTTATATAAATATACATTTCCTTATAAATGTTCTAATTAATCACTGTAATTTATAACCTAAATATAAGTTATTACATAAAATCTATAGTAAAACAACGCAAAGGTGTTTGAAATTTCAAATGAATTTTTGTAGGTCTATTGTAATTAAGTCATTTAGATCATTGTTAATGAGTTATTTGAAATACGTCATCTATGTTCTTATCAAAATATCGAAAGTATTAATTTAAAATAAAATTGGTTTTACTAAAACATGTATTTCATAAATTTTACAATCTTTATTTGTATCTAAATATTGAGTAGCATATATGTCTAAAATTTTAACTTCAAAACATATCTTTCTAAAATTTAGTTTGTTTAACATTGAACTAAATCTCCAAATTTAAAAGAAAAATATAAAAGATATAATTTTAAATAAGGTTCTTTTAAAAAAAAATGTTATATAACTAATTTAATTAAAATTTGGGTAAATATCATAAAAAACCAACATACTTTCACTTTTTTCTCACTAAAGTCCATGTGCAATTTTTTGCACGTAAAAAATCAACGTATTTCCTTTTTGTCTCATAAAAGTCACTCGACAATTTTTGCACATAAAAAACTAACATACTTTTTGTTTTTTCACAATAAAAACCCTGATATGTGTAAAGTATATATATATATATTTTTGATATGGAAATTCACATAATTTGTTTTAATTATAAAGAAACGATTATCACATTTAGACTAACTACACACAATAGGCAGACGCACCTATCGTATAGTAGTATAGCTTGAGGTAAAAACTGAGTATCGATCCGTGGACATAATGGCTCTCAATACTAAATCATCATCACTATTTAACCGATCAATTTAGATTTGTAAATATTATAATTAACCAAAACAATTAGCAAATTAAACTAATAAATTAAGGAAGTAAAGACAAAGATACACAATCAATTAAAGATACCACTTGGACTTTGATTCCACTTAGCATAGAATTAACAACTAGTACAAACTCGAGGTGAGACCATTTAAATACACATGATATAAGGAAGTAGCCTAAACCCCGTCAAGGATATCTAGACATATAACCATTCAGAAAGCTAGAACGATAAACATGCAATAGCCACCTAAAGTTATGTCATGAAGAACTAATGACACAATTATACCAATGTTAAAGATGAATTAGACTCCCGTTAAGGTTACCTAATTTCACAAATTTTTCGAAAGTTAACACGATAAACACATGACAACCACCTCAACTTGCGTAAAATAGACAAAACTATAACTACCCTTCAACTCATGAACATCAAACCACGATTACAAAATCAATTCATAACCAATGACAAGACAGATTCATGACATACACTATGGTATTCTCAAACATAAGCATAAGGATGCATATTTACCCAATTTTACTAAACCCCAACCTTTATTCACCATTCCTAGTCAAATATCATATAATTACATACAAAAGATGCAGTCATATGCATAAATCTTGTAAGAACATGAGGTTTTTCCACATAACATGCTTATAACACTCACAAAAAACTAGAACAAATACACATAATCATTGAAGAATAATCAAGTTTCATCATGACATTAACAAAAACAACACCAAAAATCATGTACAAGTTGTTAAATCATGCTAAGTTTCATCTAATCCAAGTGATAATAAGAGTTTAGCCCATAAGGCTTACAAAAAACACACTCAAACTCAAGAACATGGAAGAACTCATAGTAGATCTAGAGGAATTCAAACCAATTTTGAGTGAAAATGGGGTGGATGATATTAGATTCTTTTTGAAAGTGTAAAATCTTCAATCTTGGCCTTCAAATCTTCCAAAAACTCTTGAGAAATGCTCAAAAATACCTAGGGGTTTGAGGGAGGCTAGGGTTTTGAAAGAAATGAAAGTTATGTTATAAATGAGGTGTAGTAGGGTTATAAACTCGTTTTCTGCCCGAATATGGCCATATCTGAAGCGATAGGACCATATTCAGCTTCAAAAATAAATTATTTAGATTTTGACAGCTTATATGGACATATTTAGCTTCAATATGGTCATTTCAGAAGCATTTTTCCTCTTGAATTTCTTCAAATATTGGGTTTTCTTCATAAAAATCATCTTTCATCCGATAAGTACAAAATTCAAATAAAATACAAATAAATGTTTAAATTATGAATTTTGTATCAAAAATAACTTAAAACGCAAAGAAATATATATTATAAACATATATAATTATTAACATATTAAATCATTCAACATAAAAGTTTCTAAATAATTTTTTGCATGCAAAAAAGCCAATTTACTTTCTATTGAGGGGTTTTTATGTAAAAAAAACAAAAATTATGTTGGTTTTCTACGTGCAAAAATTGTTGTGTGACTTTTATGAGACAAAATAAAAAGTATGTTGCTGTTTTACGTTCAAAAAATTATATAAAAACTTTTGTGAGAAAAAACTGAAAGTATATTTTGAAGTATTTGGCCTTAAAATTTTAACAACTTAAATTTATTAAATAGATTACATAAACCAACAAAGCCATGAAAAAATACGACGGCCATTATTCTTATTTAAATTTCTATTTATAAATCTTCGTTAGAAACTTGAAGTTTTAAAGAGAAGTGCAGTTTGATTTATCAATTTAAGCTCATCAGTTGGAATTAAATGTATCAGAGTATTATGGCCGCTAGAACTTGCCAGAAAATTATATATCACAAAGAGTAGATGGAGAGTGATAAATGATTTTTGGGCCTATGTTCGAGTCATGGTCGCATTTATAAAGAAATAATGTCGAAATTACTTATATTTGATTCAATGTTTAATGGTTAGCTATGTTTATGTTTATGTTTTAATTACTTACATTTTATTAATTTATGTACTTTTATTTTTAGTTAAAAAATATTGTGATTTCTCTAAGTTTTATTGATTTTATTAGAAAAGTAAATAATTAAACTGAACAAATAATAAATTATAAATCTATATATACAAGTATATTTTATAAAAAAATTAAAATTAGTTAATAATATTTAAGTTAAGCTTGTAAGATAAAATGGTAAGAAAAAAGGAAAAGTAAGTAAATAAAATAAAAGAAAGAAAAAAAAAATAAAAGTATAACTTACATATGTTGTCCTTTAAAGAGTAATGGCAAAAAACAATCATTTATAAAAAGTTAATAAAAAAAAGTTAACTTTCGTTAGTGTTAAAGGATATACAGTGTGAATATTTTTTAAATAAAGGGTATTTAATGTATTTATTAAAGTTCAAGGATAAAATTCATAATTTTAATAATATTTAAAGGACAAAATTTATAATTTACTCTTAAAATGATACTAGTGGGTGAAACCCACGCGGTGCGAAGTGGGTATAAATATTTTTAGGACTTTGTGTCTTTAGCTAGCTCTCTCTTATTGTGCTAACTAATGATTTAAATGGATTGGTTCAACTGGGTTTAACCGATAACCACCGGTACCGCCATTTCAAAAACCAAAAAGATATTTTTATCAATTTGATTTTATGTTTAATGACATACAAGAAGGCATGCATGTGAAATACAACTTTTTTTCTTTGAGAAAAAAGCTACTTATATAGAAGTTGAATGCTGCTTTGGTTTCTCTACACAATCGATGTCAGATGGAAACATTAACTATAGTAATTAGGGACAAAATTGTAAATGTAGAACTAATTATGCATTAACATTTCTACAAAATGCAACCTCATGTTTCTTACGTGTCTTAAACTTTTGAGCAATAATATGTGAGATCACATGATGCGGCGAGGTATAAAAGTTTGTAAAACTTTTTATCTTTGGCTAACCATCCCTTGTTGTGCTAACATTGATTTAAAACCAAACCGGATTGGACTGACCAATTCAATCGGCAACTGCTATGTTAACAGGGACTCAAGGATAACTGAGCTCAAACCCAACCATTTATCGATCAAATCCATGTATCCTCTTTTATAGGTGTTGAGCTCTCATTTTGCTTTTTTGGTTGATCAATATGAGATAGCAAACATATCTATATTATTTGTAAATAACAAGTTGTTTATACATAATCACTTGTACCAAATGCAATATATTGTTCTTAAATATCTTAAAAATAAATTAAAATTACAATGTTGTTCAAAAAGTTGTATTATATAGTAATATTGATATAGATAGATTAAAAAACCTTAAATGTAATAGTCATACTTTAAATTTAATTAGGAAATGACGGAGTACAAGTATTTAAAGCTTAAAAGGGGTATAATGAGAATAAATCTTATGACATTACACATTAAAAATTGAAACTATTCATATGTCATCTTAAAATTGATGTAAAATTACAAATTTAGTCATAGTTTCTCTATTATATAGTAGTAGAGATAGAGTTTAATATTTATAAACACAACAAATACCATATTTGTAAATTTTATAAACTATAATTTGAAGCAACTAGAGTTTAGGGGCAGTGAATCATGTAGAGAAAATAAGCGCCCCGTGCTATTCTACTAGTTAATATAACACTTTTATAATAATACTATAATGATATACTGTTTAATAATATTAGTGTTTAATAATATTAGTCCTAGAATCGTGATTTTAGATTGTTATGCGTCATTTTATTTTGAACGAAATTGTACAAACCTTCAAAATTAAACCGCCAAACCATATGACAGTTTGGCTTGCGTCTATACATAATCACAAACCATCAATTTGTTCAAAAATCTTGGCCAAACTGGCCGAACCGGACCATGAACAAACCTGGGAATTCTGGTTCTCAATTGACTTCGTCGGATATTTAATAGATTTTACTGTCCCGGCACCAACACAAGCTCTAGGAAGGGGAAGTTATGGAGTTCTGTTGCAACATTAACTCGTATTGGTTTGAGTGTACGATTAGGTGTTTAAATGTTAAGCAGTTGAAGTTATGATATAATGTCTTATTAGTAGCATTGACCCATCCTGATCCAAACTCATCGTGACTCATACCCATCCTGACCCAAACCCATCCTGACCCAACAACCAACCCAATCCAACCAACCCACTTTGCCACCTCTAGTTACGAGCATTGTCTGTTTTGCCTATAAAGAGTTCACATATTTGTTTTTAGTTGCCCAAGTAAAAACTTTCAAGGGGTCACTCTTCCCTAGATTGCTCCCATTCAAACACCTTTAACTATTAAACTCTCCTCTCATCCATAGTCAATGCACACAATACATGTTGATAATGTTTGATGCATAACATTTCTTATGAACCCAACAACGTGTACATTAATGAATTCATAATTCTCATGGAATGTTCCATCACAAGTTCAAGTCATGGCTTCTCACAAACATTTGGTGTTCAAAAACTCAGCTTGTTACATTACAAATCTTGCAAGCCATTGATAAACCATTGGTGCTTGCACTGTGCCACTACAACGACGACGATAGCTTGCATATTTAGTGTGTGGTTTATGTTCTAGTAAATTGAATTTAACGGTTTGAACTTAATAAGAAAATGGCATCATCTACCGAAACATGATCATCATATCAAGGCCACCATTCATAGTAGTAAACATGTTACCTTGATCTTGACTATTTATACATTGACCAATTTGATTGACAGCATTTATCATTTCAGGGTTTTGAGTTTAAGTACAAGTTGAGATAGGTTAGGTTGAATTTTCTCAACCTACAAACACATTTTTGTTTAATTTTTTATAATTTTTTATAACTAAATATAGTGTTAATTAGTACATCTATTATTAAATTATCTGAATAACATGGTTTCGGAGGTTTAAGAGGTTTTATGCGCTTGAAAATACATTTTGGATGACTTTATACCCGTCTCATTTGTTTCTACTTTAGGTAAAAAAATTATTTTATACATTAGACCCGGTTATAAAACCTAAAGAAAAACAAGATTGACAAATACACCAAAAACATTTATCGATCAAGAAGCCAACAAATCCTCAACTGATATCATCAACCTCACCGGCCAAAAACAACCAAACCCACATAAAAATGGTAAAAATGGAGGGAAAAAGAAAGAGTTGTAATGATCATCATCTACTGAAGTCGTCTAGAAATATCACGCTTCAACATTTCAGTAAATTCCTGCAAGTCCAAATACAACTGAATCAAACTTAATATTCATGTATTCTTCACGAGCTGAAAGTAAAAGGGTGGCCTTAGTGCACCAAGGATCCACTCTTTAATGCAGTCTTCTCCTCACATTAGTACAGATTTAATCGGGTCGGGCCTGGTTTGATTGACTCATAAACACTTTTGTCCATTTAGTAATGTAAAACTATAGTGTTAGTTATGTTATAAAGTAAAATTACTAAATAAACAGCATTTAGAAGGTTGTATGCATTAGAAAATAAACTTGAATCAATTTTTAACCCGTTTAACCCATTCCCCTCTTAAATAAATTTTATGATTTGACTCATTTGGCCCGTTTTAGACTAGACATCCCAAGTTGACCCATGCATAAATAAACTGGTCAAAATTACTTTGCATGCAATTTTCCCTCATCTTCTTGGCTCAAAAGGGTAAAACCATTAGCAAAAATATGGGAACCGAAGATGATAACCTGAGCAAGCTCCTCTTCCATACATAACTCATTAATAGCATTTGTGTCATAAACATTGTTGCGTAAAGCAGCAGCGGTTTGGACCACTGATGAGAATATTTCTAGAGGTGGATAATGTTCCACTATTTTCTGGGCCGCGTTTTCAAGGTTCATCTACATATATGAACCAGTTCACCACAATAAGTATCAGTCCAATAACATCAACACAAACCAACAAGCAATAGAATGCAAAATGCAAGAAATAAATTGCATACAAGTACCATGGAGCCTTGGACCAGTATAAAGTAGAGGTGGAAAAATAGACTGGTCCAGACTTTTGGCAAAAGATTTTACATTTGTCATAAATTATTAATGTGTTAATTCTGTTTCATTAATAAAATGATTCAGGATTGAAAAGAGTCTTTGAGAACTTTCAACCCATTTAGCCTGGTTCATTTTTGGCTAACATTTTTTGATATACTCGTTTGACTTGTTAGTGATAAAATATAACATGAATCAACCCATCTATAAGTTAATGGATTTAAAATTACCACCTCTAGTATCATGTAATATTTTTTATTAACCTCATGAGTGGTGGAACCAGAAATTTCCAACTAGGAGGCCACAATAAAATTTGTTCTTTTACATTCGCTTTAACCACTCCGTGAACAGTTTGAAAGAAAGCCGTTGTTCATGCATATATTATAAACCATTAAGTTCATGCCTTTAATAAGTCAGAACAAACCTGAAAATCATTTGGTCTTTCATTAGTGTTAAAACTCTTCACACTACTAGAACGTCGATGGAGTGTGCCTTTTCTAGATGGTACCGATTTAAGCGTTTTTGAACTTGAACTTGAACTTGAACTCGAATTCCCACTATTCAGAGCTTGAGAAACAAATGGCATCATCTGTTGAACCAAACTTGACATATCAAGGTTTCCACCACCACCTCTGCCACTTCCACCAGACCCACCCATGCCTGCCAACATGCTAGTTAAATCTTGATTACCATCCATCTGTTGAGCAAACTGATTGACTGTGTTCATCATTTCAGGGTTCTGAGCAAGTTGACCCATTAAATTCCTAAAGAAATCTTGAGATCCAGCCCCGTTTTGATTGGAAACACCAGCTAAAAGATTATTAAAAGCAGGATTTTGCATAACTTGGTTCATGATTGAGGCAGGATCCAATGGACTACCAGCAGGTGGTAGGTTCTGATTAGCATATGGAGTAGAAACGCCACTACTACCTGCCTCTGATCTTGTCTGTCGATGCTGTCTCTAATGTCACATTAGTACAGTTTTAGCATGTATTACATGTCTAAACAATTGCAGCAATAAGATGGCAACAGCAAAACCGATAATGATATTAAAACATAAGAACTTTGGAACATGGGCAAACCTTAGGTTGTAAACCTCCCGAGCCAAGTCCAAGGGGAATGTTCCTTCGACTGGATGATGAACCGCCTTCTGTTTCACTTAAAGATTTCATACTTGTGCTACTAGAAGTGGCGTTTCCTGTGCCTCCTGCATCCTGTTAGATACAATGTAAGTGACATTTTGGTAATTATAGTTTCGATAAATCTAAAAAAGAACACAAGAGAAAGCAGTAGTAATGGAAAACTTGGCGGGTTTGGTGTGTTGGGTAGCAGGTTAAAATAGGTACCAAACTTAACCATTTGTTTTAGTACGGGTCGGGTTAGACCAAATACACTTACCCTTGTATTTTGAATTTATTACATATATAACTAACAGGTTAAATACGGTTTTTAAAAACTAAACTATTACGATAATAATCTGAATTTTTTATTAAAAATAAAAATTTCTTCTTAGATATTTATTATTTAAATTGTTTGAGATAAAAGGTAACCCAAATCGACCATGGGCCGAAATTGCCACCTCTAGAAAACAAACATGAAACGTACCGTCCGAACCTCTGGAAGACCAGCATCTGCTTGGCCTAGATTTGCAAAAGAACAAACTTTAACACAAATTTACACACTAAATTCATTAAAAGCTTAAAATCTTAACGTATCAAATATAAACATACCAACAGAACTCTGATTTCCACCACTCATGTTATCACCAACGCCTCTGCTTTGTGAGCTAACTCCAGCTGTTATCATGAACGGTAATCAAAAGTTTCTTGTAGAACAGATTCAACATAAATGCTAATTTTTCATGGAAATAAGTAGGAAAAACTTACCATTTATGTTTGCATGCTCTCCTTGGTTTGATTCAACATTAGTTGCCCTTGGACCTATTCATATAAATAACATAAAAAAGAGCATGATAACAAATGTAGTGGTTAGGCTAGCATGAAGGCCATGGAGTCACCATGTGTTAGGTTTTAGTTACTGACCAGGGTGGATATGTATGTTAAGGTGTCGTGGAACGGCTCCAATTCCAATAGGACCAAAAGGCCCATGGTTCAGTGTAGGAGTAGCACTACCACTGAAGAGAGAATTAGTTTGCAGAGGAAATGGCTGCAAGGAGAAGGTACATTCCTTATTCATTTATTGGTTTATATATAACCACACAGTGAGAGTTGACAACCAACCTGAACCATAATAGGATTAGGACCAGAAGGAGATATGTAAACAGCAGGCCCGGCGTTCACAAAAGATTCAGCCTGAAATGCTTACCATAATCAGTTGTTAATGGTAATTTTGATAAGATTATATTTTTGTAAATAGAAAAATAATATGACATACGGGAGACTGTCCAATACGCAATGTCAACATTGTACGACCTAGCTCTAGCAAAAGAGCACCTAAATGTTGCATGGCGAGCCCAGATTGCATTGCTTCTGTCAGAATCTGAGTTCTTACTGTGACATCACTAGAACCCTCCTCTTCCTCTAGCCTTCTTGCTGTGCGCTACAACATTACATAGTAAAATTCAGTTTAGTTCTCATCAGAAATATGTTAAGTAGTTTTAAAAGCCAGGGAATAGAGAAAGGTAAGTACAGATAAAGAATCAACAGTGGGCCCGATAAGAAGACGTTGTGCATGTCGCATTACAAGTGCCAAAGCTGCTACTGATGGCAAGCCACTAGCATTGGATGGCAATTCTACTGGCGGAAAGCCTTCTGTACTATCTGAAGGTTGGTAAAATACAGGTCATACAAACAATGCAAAGAAAAAATAGGCATGTTAATAAGAAAATAATTCTTACTGCCATTTTGAGATAATGCACGCTCCATGTGGTTCATAAACTCAGAAAGTGTGTGTAAGGACTCAGGAATTGGCTACAAGTATACAGCAGTAAACAGTTCAAAATAAGCAAAGCTTGTAGTACAAGATGAACTTTAGCGTGAAATAGGGAAGTTTGAAACATATTTATTACCGTAGCAAGAGTAGGTACAGCTGGCATTTGAGACCCTCGAGGCATTGATCGACTAGGACTTCTAGGCTGGGACTGGTTTCCTGGTTCAGTTACATGGGCAACTTGCACGGGAATACTAAACTGTAAACAAGTCGACGATCACGATATATCAAGTAGTAATCTTATAAAATTGCACACAAATCATCATAAAAGATTACTTAGAGGTCACAGTAACATAAAGAGAAAGAAAGAAAGAAGAACACAAAGTCACCTGCATATGTGGTTGTGTTGTGCCAGTACCACCAATGGGGCCCTGCCCGCCAGTTCCAATAAAATTAAGAACTGCCCCAATCACCTTGAATGATAAAAAAGATTTTAAATTATAATCACCAATAAAATGCACACTATTGCTCACTTTATAAAAAAATAATATTGTAGAATCCAGAACCTGATTTACATCTGGATTGTTGCCTTCATCTTGATCTCCAACACCAAATGTCCCAAGAACTACACTATGTGAAACATGCCCAACACGAGGACGTGTACCAGTAACATTATCATTTTGTCCTGGGACCAAAATCTTAATTTAACTTCTGAAGATATATAATTTGAAAAATGTAATGCATACGTCATTAGATGTATGTATGTGTGTGTGTTATAAGGGTATCACCAAAATTCACCTGCATTGCTGCTCCTTGCAGTTGTCTCCACATTGGGGGAGCCAGATGAGAGTTGAAATTCAGATGGTTGTCTATCCACTAGATGCAGTGTATGTCCACTTTCAACATCTATAAACCATCAAGGCTGAAACCATAGCACAAACTACATGGAAAACTACTGATATGGAAAAATAAACCGCAGATGATAGTATTCTATCAAAATTCATATCGATTGGTGTTGTTTCCTAGATTAAAAAAAAAAATTGTAATATGTTATGCACATGCGTTGAAACACTTATAAAAACCAACACGTGTTTACGCATGGTCATAGACTATGTTCATGAAGCACATAAATCAAGAAACAATATAATAACAGCTAAGATCTTAAAATATAATAATGAACATATATATTCTACACTTGATAACTTAATGTTATGTAAAATAATTATAGGATACGGTATTCTGAAAGAAGGTCATCATCTTTCAACACCTTGCCTCTAAAGATCAACCGTTGCTGTTCCACTGGCAGGCCAACTTCACTAGCTATAGTCTCCTTGAATATTGAAACTGGCATCTGAATTTATTTATTTACTTGCAAATAAGATACATTCAAAACTAGCAAAAGATGTAAGGTAGGGACTGAAGAAGAGTGACACGTCTATATAAAAAGGGAAAGAGAGAGATACATTTTTGTCAACAACAAAGTTGTGTAACTGTGAATCTAGCGTCTTGATATTAATCTCCACTGTTGATCCAGAAGCCATTGAATCAGAATTTTTAACGGCAGAACTAGTTGCTATTGCACCTTCGTCTGAATGTTTATCTGCAACACCTTTTGATTTTACATTTTCAATTGCAACTTCAGCTTTATTTTCACCTTGATCCATACATTCATCTGCAACACGTTTTGAATTTAAAGCTTCAAGAGCGACTTCAGCTATACTTTCACCTTCATCTAAATGCTTATCTGCAACACCTTTTGATTTCATATTTTCAAGAGCACCTTCATCTGAACGTTTATCTGCAACACTTTCTGATTTCAAGCTTTCAAGTGCAACTTCAGCTATTCTGTCACCTTTATCTGAATGTTTATCTGCAACAAGAGCAACTTCAGCTATAGTTTCATCTGCATCTAAATGTTTGTCTGCAACACCTTTTGACAAACTTTCAAGTGCGACTTCAGCTATTCTGTCACCTTTATCTGAATGTTTATCTTCAGCAACAGCAACTGTAGCTAAAGCTTCACCTTCATCTGAATTTTTATCTGCAACACCTTTTGATTTTAAACTTTCAAGAGAGACATCAGCTATACTCACACCTTCATCAGAATGTTGATTTGCCGGCCCAGTTGATTCCGGTCCTAAACTTCTAACAGAAATATTATCTGTACTCACATGTTCATCAGCATGTTCATCTGTCACACCTGTTGAGTCAGAACTTTCAACAGTACCATGAGCTCTACTCAAACCTTCATCAGAATGTTGATCTGCCATGAGCAAGTATCTTGAACAAGAATAACTGAGCTGATACGGCTATCTAATCTTCAATAACATCTGCATATCCAAAACATGATGATAGTAAGAATAAACCAAAGGATCGTGGTGATACCAACAATCATGCATTACTGAGACAAATAGGACAAATGGGAAAGAGAAACAAACTTGAGTCTTTAACTACAATCTTCATCCTAATTCATTAGCATACCAAAAGAAATTCAGAAAACTTTCCCCAACAATGACACATCAGTAACTTTGGGCCTTACCCAGTATTTCCGCAAGAGGTTGTTTCCACGACTTTTACCTGTGACCTTCAGGTTATATGGCTGCAACTTTACCGTTGCTCCTAGGTCTGCCACTTGTACTAGTGAGAATAGAAGGTGTAAATCTTCTTTTTAATTTTATAATTGCACATACGTTCATCTAAAGTTGATTCTTTCATTTTCTAATTGTCTTGGGGTTAACATAATCAGATGTGATAGTACAAATTAGTCTAGGCTCAAACAAATTTTATTAATCCTATAAATATAGATTAATGCAGTAATCACTTTCAGGGGAAGCTCTATCATGCTGGGGGCCAAAGCAAAGATAGTCATTTGGAAGCCAAGTTTCAACCGTTCACATAACGCATAGATAAAAAAAAGTGAAAGTATCTGGTACACATACACACATAGACTCAATCGTAAGAACTTCAAAGTATGATTCCTTCACCATAATACACACATATGCAGTGAAAGTTTTATCTGTTTAGGAGGACTATAACAATGAAAGGTAAAAGTGTCACATGTTAGCCACTTAGCCATCAATGTATGTAGCTTATTTTGTTATCAAGTCCAGTTCATGTCACTCTGCTCTTAATTTAGTGCAACTCAATTCACTACTATACTTATATCTGACATCATAGGTCACCATCTTAGGCATTTCTATAATACAAATTTTGAATCCATCAAGAGGAAAGCTATCAATAACAATCAGCATAAACTTGCAGGAAAAAGTGTTGAAGAAATGAATCTTAACATACATAAATAAGAATCTAATATTAGTTCTTCATGTGAAAATTTAAAGAAACATTTACAATACATAGAAAATTAAACAGAAACCTGAAATTTGGGAACATAACAACAGAATTAGGGTTAAGATTGAATTCAATAATGTGGGTAGGGCAATTACTACAAATCCAATTCACTCATTTGATAATTCAGCAACACGTAAAGAATATATTGCGATCAAGTTTATAAAGGTAAAAACTTGCCTGAAAGAGGGGACGATCAAGACGATCTAATCAAGCTGTTGGTCGTGTTTTTGAAATTGTGAATTGCAATTTATGAAGGTCATTTGGGCGACTTTAATCTGGTATCAACTTTCAAAATCATCAAAACCTAAGAACATCATCCCTTTTGATTTTCATCTCGACAACCCATCTGCATGTGCATGTGTGTTTCTGCCCAAATTGTTTGCCTTTGATTAAAGTAATTAATTGATAATGAGATTTTGTGTGACATTCAAAACTTTGATTAAATAAGATAATCACTATTTAGTGTTTGTGCTATGATGGATTTTGATAAATTAATTATGGTATAAATTAAATGTTCTCGTGAGTTGTCGTTTTAAAAAAATAATTAATTTTAAATATTTCAAATCTTACATTTTATAATGACAAATACTCGTTTTAATTTTATTAATGTCAGTTATTTTAACTATGATCATGATGAATTAACGTTACATTGAGACTTAACTTTAAAGTTGTATGGTAAGTGATGACTTTCCGGTAATTATTTTAGGGTCGTGTGTTTCATACACCAACGATTTGACAGATCTCGGTAAACAATCGTTTGACCACACGCAGACGGTCGTTTGACTTTCTCTAAACGGTCGTTTACAGTAACACTAAACGATCGTTTACTTTTTCAGACATGCTTTTCCAGAACATCGATTTCGAGGCTTTTTTTTCGTTAGATTCTCGGTAAACGGTCGTTTAGGTGTCTATAAATGGTCGTTTTCTTTTATCTTTGCAAATCCATTAATAACACAACCACTCACCACCACATTTACTTACCACCCACCATCCCCTTATTATACGCGAATATACCATCACATTTATCACATTTCACCAACAAATTCATATTCCTATAAAAAATTCAACCATCCTATTCATCACATTTCACCAACAATTCATCCCCTTCTTTTTCTCGTTAAAAAGTTTTTAAAGTTCTCAGTATTAACAAATGTTAGATTGTTATTATTAGTAAAATTTTTAGTTAAACATATTTTCTTTTGTTACTGGTTGTAATTATTTCATGTAATCGCTTCAAGCTCATATCAAGATACGACGTTAGTTCGTGTTTTGAATCACTCTTGACTTCAGTTCAGTCGAGGATCAGATAAATATAAAAGGCTTCAAAAGCTTTTAGATAAAGAATTCGAGCCTTCACGTTCGATATCTTGGAGCTTGTTATGGGACGTCTGGGAATTTACCCGTGCTCGTAACATGATGAACTAGCCATGAAGAAGGTTTTTTTTTTCTATTGGCGGCCCGCAATATAAATAGCTTTGTTTGAGTTTTTCTCCACGTTTAATTTCGATGCGAACAACCATAAATATAGGTATGCTAATTTAATGAGATTATATTTTATTAATGTTATTGATGTCTAATTTATTTTAATTAACTTATACTTTTTTTGTCATTTAACAGTGACGAAGATGGTATCACTTTCGTGCTCGGGGGTGGGGGGGGGGGGGGGGGTGCCACGTAATTTTTCTTTGGCCAAGTTTGGTGTTTTGATGGGTTTATAAGCCTAATAATAAAACGAAAGCTACTAGAATGAACGAACCGTTGTATAGATATCTTCACCATGTTATTGGTCATATTATAGGTAGACGTAGGATAACCAGTGGTGGGATGACTAAGAAGGAGGATTTTTTTTATTTGATTAACAGGAGGATGTGCAACCTGGCATATATGCTTTCTAATTATTTTACTAGTTATACGGGGATAAAAAAAAGCGGACATATTTGTGGTGGTACATATGTTACTCGCCTCAATGAGTTTTTACAGGTTCTCACCCCTAAGAATTTGGCAAGGTTAAACGGACCGATTCTTATGTCCGGGTTTGTTCATCGTGAACATCTTATACGGGTGGACATGATTGCAGATTATCCGCAAGTTAGGTGAAAGTATAAACACAATAATCAAATGTGGATATTTTCATATCAAGACCCTCCTAAAGACTCGTATCAATAGAAATGTTTTTTTTTTCATTTGTGAAAATGTTATTTTGTTTTTATTTGTATAATAATGTAATTTTCTTTTAGTTATATAGAATTGTAATTTACTTTTATTTTGTAATAAAACAAAAATATATTACAAAAATTAAAACAAAAAAAATAATATGAACATTTATTTGCAATTTATTTACAATAATGGTAGACAAGAGAGGATGACAATATTATCACAATAATTACCGATAAGAGAGCATGGCAATATTATTATCCATAAATGTATTCAATCTGATTGGAATTTCACAATTCATAATTCATAATTCATAATTCGTTGGCTGATTTGATATAAAGTGAATGCCAATATATCTATAAATTCACAATTCGTGATTTACAATTCACAATTCACAATTCATAATTATTCACAATTCTTTCGTAATACAACTATATAATGTCTTAATTTTATAATGATTGGGTATACCAAACAAGAGAGAAGTTGATGGATTGGGTGCAAAACACTGCACACACTCTTGGATACGTTATTGTCACACAAAGAACGAAGAAGATTGTATATAGCTTCGTCAACAATGCATTTCTTATGTGCAATTGTGGTCGTGTATACAAGTTAACATCAGATTCAACCACACATTCAGGCACAAAGAAGATAGGATGTCTATTTTAAATTATAGCAAAATATCATGAAGAAGATGGGGGTTGGAAAATACATGTTGTGTGTGACCAACATAACCATAAACCTTCTAAATATTTGGAGGGTCATGCTTATGCAAAAAGATTGTCGAAAAAAGAGTACACATTGGTGGAAGACCTTACAAGAAAGTATACAACCATGTGTTATTCTTATAGCATTAAAAGAAAATAATGATAAAAATATGTCCACAACTGAAACCTTGATGATGCATGGACAAGGAAACAAAAGTTGGATAAAGTTGGAAGCACCCCAATGCAAACACTTCTCCAATCATTGTAGATGGGTGGATACATCTATGATTTTACTACAGATGACGAGTCAAATAAATTAAATGGTTTATTTTTTGTCAATCCCACTTCATTAAAAATATGGTGTGCTTCCCCGCTTGTGATTATTTTAGATTGGACGTACAAGACAAATAGTTGTCACCTCCCTTTTCTTAAAATTGTTGGCTTAACTTCAACAAAGAAGACATTTGTATTGCTTTCGTGTTCATACAAAATGAGAAAAAAGAGAACTTTAAGTGGGCTTTAAATTATCTGAGAAAGACATTGGTTGGCTATATGTTACCACGTGTCATAGTCACACATAGAGATTTGGCTCTAATAGAGGCATGCTAAGTATTTTTTCCAAAATCAATCTGACTACTTTATAGATATCACATACAGGAGAACATCAGAAAGCATCGCAGGTCATCTTTCAAGTCTCAGACTGAGTGAATTTATGTATTAGTGGAAATTTTTGTTTCAATCTCCAATAATTGAGGCTTACTATAAAAATCGAACACAATTAAAGACAAAGTTGATGAACAAGCATCGAAGTATTTTCGTGATCTATTCAAATTATTGCTTTATTTTAAATATTGAAACTAACATATTTGATTTAAATTTTCAGATGTATTTAATTACTTAGATGTCAACTGTTTGCAAAGTTATAAAGAGATGTTCATGTTTGCGTAGATTGATCAACATCTAAATTTTGGAGAATGAACAACAAACAGAGTAGAGAGCCACTTTGCTTTGTTAAAGGAACATTTAAATTCCGACAAGTCAAATTTAGATAAATTTATTAGACTTATAAATAATATAGTCTGTTTATAGGAAACACAAATAAAGGCGAGTTTCGAGGAAAGCTGGATTAAAATAAAACATGTACGCAAAAATAATTTATTTGTTTTATTCATATCTAATGTTTCTCATGAAGCTCTAGATATATTAGTTGGGGAGCTGAGGCGAGTCAATGAGATTCAAAGCCAATCATAAAGCCGTGAATGTCATATTCGTACTAGTTGCGGTTTACCATGTGTTTGTGAAATCTCACAGTATTTAAATGCAGGCGAACTTATTCCACTGCATTCGATAGATATATTTTGGAGGAGGCTTGACTTTTCTCCGGTATCGTTGAACCAAGTTGAAGAAGATATTCAATGTGATGACGGACTTGACAATTTCAAAGAAGTTTACCAAAAACAAAAAAGCCCCACGATGAAAAGGAATTTTTTAGAAAGAATAAAAGGCATAAGGGATCCTAGCAGCATAAATCTTAATGAGCCTACAATGAAAAAAAAATACTAGTGGAAGGCCAACACTCAAATCTCAAAAACAAAACAAACCAGACCCTTCACCTGCTAAACGTACCCTAGGTCGTAGCTACATGACGACATATGATTTTGTCAGCTATAGTTTTATGGGGTTGAGCCCCCCGAGACATAGTTCAGACGTAGATAACAAAACTCAATCATCTATATATCACAACCCTTTACTAACATAAATTCCAAAAAAGTTTCCATCCGTACATAACACACAAAGAGAGCGTAACGAGTGATGATAACAGTGGGTTTTGTTGGCTGAACATGAGGTATCAGCTTTTGAACGAGTTACACAACAATTCTAATTTATACAGAATTGTTCTTTCTGACTCATATGATGTGACAGAACGTAGTTTATCATGACTACAACCGGGTCCGACTCCTAATCAACACTGGATGATCATGCCTTACATATGAATTTTGATAGCCAACCAATTTAATGTAATTCTTCAATGCTTATTTCCCACTGAAACTACTACTTATCTTCTGCTCTTAACAGGTCTGCATGAACTCATATACCACCAATTCATTACTATTGCATATGTGTATGGATGCTACTACGTCTCTTTACGCTTAGTGGGTGAGTATCTGCCTTTCATAACTCTATTGTGGAATTTTTACAAAAGTAATAATGCGACTGCGTGGGAAAGAATGTATGATGAAAGACTTCAAAGATATAATCAATATATACTTCAAAATAAATCTGTTACTCGTTTCAATATAGATTAGATTAGTCTCATTTGTAAATTTTAGTATTTATATTATAAAGTTCTAAAACTATTCATTCATTTATTTATTTATTTATTTTGATTTCTAATAATATAAATCAAATATTTTAAGTTATATAGTTATATATATATATATATATATATATATATATATATATATATATATATATATATATTATAAATTATGAACTATATACGTTTTATTTGTATTTCTAAGTATTCATATTATAAAGTTAAAGAATCAGTCATTTTTTGATTTATTTATCCATTATATTTCTAATAATATAAAATAAATAAGTTTATAATTTTTTGATTTATTTATCTATTTCATTTCAAATAATATAAATCAAATATGTTAACTTATATAGTTATATACATATATTGGTTAAATTTTATAATAAAAGATATATAATATAAACTTTATAAATAAAAATTCTACATAATATATACATATATATATATATATATATATATATTTTGAATTATATATTGTAATATATGTACATACATTAAGATTGTAATAAATTATATAAATAAATATATAAAGTTATATATTATTTTTCTAAATTTATAATAATATATATCATATAAAATATATATATAAATATACATAATCAAATAGTCTGTAGAAGAAACCCAAACGGTAAACGATCGTTTAGGGCTTTGAATTCGGTCGTTTATGGTCTTTAATGCGGTCATTTACTATGTTTAGTCATATCACCGACAACGAACTATAAATTGTCGTTTACAGAAGCTATATACGGTCGTTTCTTTCTTGAGAAACAATCAGTTTGTCTTTGTCTGATGTAAAATGTGGAACCAACGGTGTATGAAACAACGCTCCCTTATTTTAATAAGCTATAGAGGGTTACTCATCTTGTAAGGTTTTAGGCTTTTTTCTCTTTCCTTTACAACAAACTTTCTACCAAGATTACCTTGAATATTTATTGTAGCAGCTATGCAATATAGAATCTTTATTAAATAGATAGACATCTTCAATTTATGTGTTTTAACTTGATTGTTGTTGTTTCTTTACATTCTTCGTAGTTACTTCAATTGCAACTAGAGTTTTTTTGTTGTCGTCCAACCCTTAATTTGAACATGAACCTTTGTTTCATATTGCCTTTTGACATTGGTCACTTGACCATCAAAATAGAACAAACATCTCGTACTGTCTCTTGCATCCCTTCCTGTTGTTATGAGCGTGTCATCCTTAGTGATTTCAGTATGAATAGGAGGATGTTTGATTTAAAACTAATAATACTTAAATTAAATATCACTAACGTCCTGCTAAAGTGATTTGCACTAGTCTAGAGCTACAATTGAAAGATCACTAATAGCATAAGAGCAAGTGCTAACCGAACACTTTTTGTTGCTGACGACAAGATGCAACTAACTAGAACTTACAAATGAAGGAGTTGCGGCTAAAAGTATCTTGCCATTGAAGTTGTTTTGCAACTGAAAGAACAAGTTGATGATAAATTTGTTTGCTACTAAAGCCTACTCGCTACTAAATACTATAACTGAATGACTTTACAATTGAACTTACATTATTGATGCTAAAAAACAATTTCAACTAAAGATATCACTTTTCAAGAACCTTACTAGTATGTCATCTATCAAAATCTACTAACATTAACATCTTTCTATTCGTAATTTCTTAATGTGATGAAATCTACTTTACATAGTTTGTGAGTCTGAAGAAACGGTAACTTGTGTTTGAATGTGTAAAGCTATACGAATTGAGAAAAAGTGTATATTTTTGATGAGATCATTGTTTAGGGGCGGAATTTAGTCTTAGAGTAAACACCTAATATATATCTATATTATATATAAAACATTTGAGACGGACACATTGTAATTTTGCTTAAAGTATATACGACATCTAAAATAAATTTTTAAACATAGAGTACAAGTGTTCTATGCAATAATTCCTATTTTGCCCCCATTTAATAATTTTTTCCTAATTAATACATTATTTAATACACATTAGATTATTTAATTTAATTCATTAAGTATTATCTTATATATAATATTTTAAATTTAAATTTAAATTTACATGTGCCTTTTATATATTTTATTTATCTTATTTAATATTTAACTATATAACGACTAAATAATAATAATAATAATAATAATAATAATAATAATAATAATAATAATAATAATAATAATAATAATAATAATAATATAAACAAAAATAATTAGTGTTTAAGTTAGGTCGGAAAAAAACCTCAGTGACACCTATCGCATCATGTCGACAAACCTAGTACAAATAATAAATGGAAAGATGATGAACGGTGAAGTTATAAGTTTTCTCAATGTTAACATAATAGTTTTCTTTTCCTTCAAAGTAAACAAAAACCAATTTTGTTTTTTTTCTATAATTTTATACTTAAAAGCCATTGAAATCCTTTGAAACTAACCCCAACATTTTTTTTTTCAAAATTAATTACCTACTCATATAGTACTTTATGACAAATTTACACTTAATCTTTTACACTTTAATAAAGTATTCTTCTATTTTCTTTAACTAATTTACAATATAGTCCATTAACTTTATTAAAACACCCGTTAACTTTAATAAAGTTACTATTTACACATTCTGTTTTTTTCTTTTCCTTTGCTTCGATGATTCATTTTAACAATATTTTTCTTGTTATACTTTTTTTTATCAGCATTTCACGTGTGAATTTTTTACGACTGGTTAATACTAACGTATGACTGGTTAATACTAACGTATAAATTGATAGAATTAACACTTTCAAAGTTTACAACACCCGTGCATAACACGGGTCACATCCACTAGTTTCAATCAATACACGATGAGAAATTGAATATTAGTTTATTTGTTTTGTCTTTAATTCCATTTCTACTTTGATTTAATTGTTCTATCTTTATTGTGGTTCAATCTATGTATTATAAAAACAAGTTGAGCTTGAGCATATATTCAAGATTACACCAAACATCAACCCAACAAAGGAGTGGTAGATACATTTTAAGCAAGATCCTCAGTGGAGACTTAATTTGTTAGAATTTAAGGATATTAACTTTGACTCACATGCATTTCTTCTTCTTCATCTTCTTCATTTTCATGTATAACGAGCTTTCTTTTACCATAAAGATGCTTCTTTTAGGGTTAATCTTCTTTGTTGACACTTTTTTTCTTCTAATTCGACTTCCTTGTTGTTTTTCTTTTCAATGGACTTGCAAAGTATTCACTTTGATCAAATTCTATTGAGAGTCCTACTTTGTCATAGGTTGTGGAGATTTGACTTAGGGATGTGATCCTTAACCATGGACCTTTTTAGGTCTCCTTAAGGTTATTGTCTACTTCACGTATTTTTTTTGGTGTCAGCACGAGGAAACTAAGGAGCTGGTGGAGCTATACTTGTAACGTGTGCAAGCTGAGCCATATTTTTTATATCCCTTAGCAACTGTCCCATTTTGGATTCAAAAAGCAAGTGGTGTTTGGCATAAGTATTTTAAATGCAACTTTGAAAAGCCCCATTAATGTTATAAATCATAAAGGCATGGGCATTAGATTGATCATTGTCACACCCTCAAAATCCACATGCGGGGTTTTACCGCAAGGCGTGTGACATACCAGGATCTCAGTCATTAGTTACTCAGAACGACTCTATATGAACAAACAATCAAAATCAGAGTTTAACTTTAAAACAATGCGGAAGCGTTTAATAAACCAGAAAAACCAAAGTAAAACAATATAATGTAAAATGCGTAAACACACGCGCCCAAAGTAATACCAACAAATACTTAAATGTTTAATAACCAAACCAAAACAAGTTTCAATCATGCTGAGAACTACAATGATGCTGACCCGTGCACGTGCTCCTAGGCAATGGTAACCTCAACCTGAGAATAGCATACTAAAAGAGTCAACACAATGGTTGGTGAGTTCAAGAGTTTGCGTTAATCATTAAACAGTAACAGTTGCAAAATATAAGAGGTGTATTGAAATAGATAGCTAGTCTATGTTCATCAGTTTTAATCATAGTGATTTCGCGATTGAAGCTGACTGTGTTTCGTTTGTTGCCTCCCGTCACGACTTACCAGGTCGTGACGATGTTCATTAGGAAAAAATTGCACCCGTTTGACCTCGAGTCACACAGGTGGGGCTCGTCAGACCTAGTAGTACTACCCAACATTTCCCGCTAATCACCATTATTAACAATCCGAAAGTGTGAGGACTTTCATGGTATTCAGCACTATATCATACTATACACAACTCATATAAAGTAAGCGTTTGTAAAACCAGTATGCTATCTCCCCCAAAAGAGAGTACGTAAAAGAGTGGGACATGAACTCACCTGGTGTGCACAACAAAGACTTAAGAGCTTAACTTGAAAAGAGAGTGGAAAGACAACCTTCAGAGGTCACCTAGAACACGCAAGTACATAAGTACGTGTACACAGAATCATAATGAAACCCTAAGTGCTCTATAAACCAAAGAACTCAAGGTTTTGGAAAAACAAGACACATTGACCCAGTTGACCCGTTTGACCCGTTGGTGACATTATTGGTGAAATTCCATTCAATCAAATATAATAGTTCATCACACATGATTATCATACAAGTTGTTCACGTATGCCACTTCATTAACTACATGTACTACCTTGATCATCATACAACTAGATTATCATAAAAGTCATGCGAATCTCAAGTAATCATCATGTTTAACATAATTATACCATAGCTAATGCATCATACAAAGAATCAAATCATGCACAACATGCTATGTGAAGCCACTCACGACTTCACACCCTAAACCCTGCCAATCCTACTAAGTAGGGGCCTCAGATTCGCACGCATGTATAACAATCATCATCACACTAATCAACAGAAATCATACCAACCAAAATGTTCAACCATGATCTATTACAACCCAAACAACGCATTCTACCACATTAGAAATCATCTATGAACATGCTAACATGGTCCTAAAGTCACAAACATGCCCAAATCATCATATTCAAGATTTTGTGCAAATAAAGTTTCCCTTTTGGGAAAGTGCACTCCAAATCTATTCTTTCATGAATTACCCACATTATCATCAATAACATGCCCAATCTAGCTCATAAAAATCATAAACATTCATCAAACACTTGCAAACCATCCAAACACAAATCTTCATACACAAAAGTTTCCACTTTGGCAATGTATGAACTAGACTACCTAATTCATAGATTTCTTGCACCAAAATCATAATCCAATACTCATGTATCATTATCAACCACATTACATCACCAATTCATCATAATTCATCAACATTCAACATCAAAAGTTTCTACTTTTGGTAACCTATGAACTACAACATTCATTCTTAGGTTTCTAGCATTCATATCATCAATCTAACATCCATATACCATCACAAACACTTTAACAACATCAATTCATCATCAAATCATCATATTCATACAAATAAAGTTAGTATTATTAGTAACCTAGGAACAACGCATCAAAATCAAAGCTTTCTTGCATAATCGACGTAAACTAGCATCAATATAACCTAACTAACATCATAACATCATCAAACAATCAAGAATCAACATTCAATTGTAGATTTTGACTCTAGGGTTTCGGCCATATTCAAATACATGTAAAGAACACCAAAAACTAACCTTTAAACGTGAGTTGGCTTGGAATTGAAGATTCTAACGTTTATCTATAACTTGAAATCGACAAAAACCGAATGCTAATCACTTGTTCTTGCTTGAAATCGAAGTGTGGGTGTGTGAATGGAACAAGTCGCGGCCGAATGAAGGTGTGGCTAGGGTTTTTGATTTTGTTTTATTTAATTTATCCATATTACCATTTAAACCCTTGTAATTTATATTTTATAAAAATTAAGCTTTTAAACTTTTTTTAAAAAGGTTTTTAACTAAAATAATAAGCATATCAACTAACAATAACAATTATATGTTTTATCTTTACTAAATACAAAACATAGGGATTATGTCACACCCTCAAAATCCGCGTGCGGGGTTTTACCGCGAGGCGCGTGACATACCAGGATCTCAGTCATTAGTTACCAAGAACGACTCTATATGATTAATAAACAAAACCAGAGTCAACGTTTAAAATACTGCGGAAGCGTTTTTAAAACTGGAAAACCCAAAACAAGTAATATGTAACGAGAATGCGCAAAACAAACGTGCCCCAAACACAAATGTATAAAATGAAAATAATCCCAATTTGTAAACAATGCAAATGTAGACAACTCAACAATGCTGACGTGCGTGCTCCTAGGCAACTGGCAACCTTAACCTGAGAATAGCATACTAAACAAGTCAACACATGGTTGGTGAGTTCAAGAGTTTGCGTTAAAATATAAACCAATCAATAGTTTTCAGAGCATAAGTAGTGTATTGCAATAGATAGCTAGTCTATTAACATAAAAATATTAATCATAGTGATCTCGCGATTGAAGCTGACTGTGATACGTTTGTTGCCTCCCGTCACGACTTACCAGGTCGTGACGAATATGTGATAGGACAAAATTGCACCCGTTTGACCTCGAGTCGCACAGGTGGGGCTCGTCAGACCCAGTAGTACTACCCAAAATTTCCCCGCTAGTCAATATTAACAATCCGAAAGTGTGAGGACTTTCCATGGTAAACAACACTATATCAATATTATACACACTCATAAATAAAAGCGTTTGTAAACAGTATGCCATCTCCCCCAAAAGAGATTTATGTAAAAAGAGTGGGGCAAGAACTCACCTGGTATGCGCAAGAATTAACTTAGAGTTTAACTTGAAAGAAAGAAGGAAAGACAACCTTCAAAGGTCACCTAGAATACAAGAGTACATAAGTACGTGTGCACAAAAACAACACGAAACCCTAAGTGCTCTACAAACCAAGGAACTCAAGGTTTAAGAATACAAGACACATTTGACCCAGTTGACCCGTTGGACCCGTTGGTGACATTATAGGTGATAATTCATTAAACTAACACAACAGCATATCATACATGATCAACATACCACTTGATTACATATAGCACATCACCACCACATGTACTACCTAGATCATCATATAACTAGATATCATACAAATCATGCAAATCACAACAGGCCAAAACAGATAACAACCCAAATCAACATTCATACAACATAAACAACACATTTAGTCACCTTAGAACCCATCCATGAACACACTAGCATGATCCTAATATCCCAAACATGCTCAAATCATCCAATTCAAGGATTTGCACAATTAAAGTTTCCCTTTTGGGAAAGTTCATCCCAAATTCATCAAACTCACACAACATTCATGAATTCATCAATTATATACTATTTCAAGTCCATGACAACATCTAAACATGATCAACAACACCTAATCATCATGATTCATCAACTTTCATACCCAAAAGTTACTATCTTTAGTAAGGTATGAACTACAACATGCATTCTTGAATTCCTAACATTCATATCAACCATCTAGCATCTAATCATCATCACAAACACATCCATAACATTCACACATCATCCAATCACCAATTCATGCAAAATAAAGTTACTATTATTAGTAACCTATGAACAATGCACCCAAATCATGGCTTTCTTGTAAAATCGACGTTAACTAATATATATACAATACAACTAACATAATCACAACATCAAACAACCATTATTCAACATCCAATTTGATCCAAAATTGCCTCAAACTCACGGCCAAGATAACCCTATGAACAAACAACCAAAATCCAAACTTTCTTGCATAATCAACGTTAACTAGCATCAACACAACCTAACTAACATCATAACATCACCAAACGAACAAGAATTAACACCCAATTGCAGATTTTCGAACTAGGGTTCGGCCACCATGAAAAACCATCAAAAACATGCAAAAAATCTAACCTTTAAACGTGTAATGGCTTGCAATTGATGATTCTAACTTGTTGTATGCCTTGAAATCGACCAAATTCGAATGTGATTGCTTGTTCTTGGGCTGAAATCGCAGGTTTGTGGGTGTGGGGAGGTCGATCGCGGCCGAGGGTGGGATTAGGGTTGGAGTTTTTTTTGTTTTATTAATTCAATTTTGCATAAATACCCTTTAACCCTTGCATTTTGTATTTTATAAAAATTAAGCTTTTTGAATAGATTTTAAATAGTTTTTAACTACTAAACACAATTATTATTAATCACAAATAACAATCATGCATAATTCCCATTTATCACAAAACACACGAATAAATATGCACGTTTTCACGTTACGCGATAACATTACAGTTAACATTCAAATCACATAAGCATAACTTAATAATCACATTGTTAACCTAATTATCATCAATTTAACATTACTGATTATTGTTAAGTCACCAACGTTCAACGACAACCAGTGTGTGCTCCCAACACGTGTATGCAAGACTTAACGGAAACTAACGGAGTTTGGTAACGGAAAATTACCGGATGTCACATTATCCCCATGTTAAAAGAATTTTCGTCCCGAAAATTGCGTTACATGGTGAGTGTTCCATCACTGGTCTACTGCATTGGCACAAGGAAATCGAAATCGTGTGAGTTTTGGATGAGTTGTCACATCATCCCCATGTTGAAAGAAATTTCGTCCCGAAATTTAATCAATACCTTCGCCGGCTGGCATCGTCCTTTCAAATAGCTGAGGATACTTAAGCTTCATTTGGTCTTCACGTTCCCACGTGAATTCTGGTCCACGTCTCGAGTTCCAACGAACTTTGACGATGGGTATCTTGCTTTGCTTAAGCGTTTTCACCTCACGATCCATCACTTCGACCGGTTCCTCAATGAAACGTAATTGTTCATCTACTTGAACTTCTTCCAGTGGTACGACCATCGTTTCATCCGTTAAACATTTCTTTAGATTTGAAACATGGAATACATCATGGATTCCACTCAATGAATCAGGTAAGGCTAGTCGATAAGCCACTGGACCAATTCTTTCCACTATCTCAAATGGTCCAACGTATCTCGGATTTAGCTTTCCTCGCTTACCAAACCGAACTACGCCTTTCCATGGTGAGACTTTTAATAAAACTTTGTCACTAACTTGAAATTCCAAAGGTTTTCGTCGCTTGTCAGCATAGCTTTTCTGTCTGTCTCGTGCTGCTGCCATGCGGTTTCTTATCTGAACAATCTTCTCAGTTGTCTCGTGTACTAACTCAGGACCCGTTAATTGACTATCACCAATTTCAGCCCAGCAAACTGGTGATCTACACTTTCTCCCATACAAAGCTTCAAAAGGTGCTGCCTTTATACTAGTGTGATAACTGTTGTTGTAAGAAAATTCCACCAACGGTAGGTGAACTTCCCAGTTATTCCCGAAATCAATCACACAAGCACGTAACATGTCCTCCAAAGTCTGTATAGTACGCTCGCTTTGACCATCAGTCTGTGGATGATAAGCAGTACTCATATCCAATCGTGTACCTAAAGCTTTCTGCAACGACTGCCAGAAGTGTGATGTGAAACGAGAATCGCGATCAGAAATAATTGAGATTGGTACTCCATGCCTCGAAACGATCTCCTTCAGATAAAGTCGGGTTAACTTCTCCATCTTATCTGTTTCCTTTATCGCTAGGAAATGAGCAGATTTTGTCAATCGATCCACGATAACCCATATTGTATCGCAACCCGTAGAAGTACGAGGTAACTTAGTAATAAAATCCATTGATATTTGATCCCACTTCCACATAGGGATCTCGGGTTGTTGTAATAATCCAGATGGTTTCTGATACTCCACTTTTACCTTTGAGCAGGTCAGACACTTGCTCACATAAGTAGCTACATCTGCTTTCATGTTAGGCCACCAATAGTGCGCCTTCAAATCGTGGTACATCTTGTCAGATCCAGGATGTATAGAATACTTGGACTTGTGAGCCTCACTCATCACCAAGTCTCTCAGGTCTCCGTGGAGAGGTACCCATAGTCTATCCATGAAATAACGAATCCCATCCGGCTTTACTTCTAATTGCTTTTCCATTCCTCGTAACCCTTCTAAACTCATATTTTCTACTTTCAGAGCTTCAGTTTGAGCATCACGGATTTGTTCGGGTAATTGCGTACTAATCGTTAGTTGCAGAGCTCGCACTCGTCGAGGCTTAGCAGTCTCTTTTCTACTCAGCGCATCAGCAACTACATTTGCCTTCCCCGGGTGGTATTTAATAGCACAATCATAGTCGTTTAACAATTCCACCCAGCGTCTTTGCCTCATATTCAACTCTTTTTGCTCAAAGATGTGCTGAAGACTCTTGTGATCGGTGTAGATGGTGCATTTGGTACCGTACAAGTAATGTCTCCAGATCTTTAAGGCAAAAACTACCGCACCCAGTTCCAAGTCATGGGTGGTATAGTTCTTCTCATGAATCTTCAATTGTCTAGAGGCGTAAGCTATCACTTTATCCCGCTGCATCAGGACGCATCCAAGTCCTTGAATAGACGCATCGCAGTAGACTACGAAGTCGTCACTACCATCCGGTAACGCTAATATTGGTGCGCTACACAATTTATGCTTCAGCAACTGAAAAGCAGATTCCTGACTCTCACCCCATTTGTACGTCGTTCCCTTGTGAGTCAAGGCTGTGAGAGGTTGTGCAATCTTAGAGAATCCTTCAATGAATCGTCGATAATATCCCGCTAATCCAAGGAATTGTCGTATCTCACTCGGTGTCTTAGGAACAGACCAATTCTTTATCGCTTCAATCTTAGCAGGATCAACATGTATTCCCTTCTCGTTGACAATATGACCCAAGAATTGTACCTCACGTATCCAGAAATCACACTTAGAAAACTTTGCATACAGTTGTTCCTTTCTAAGTAATTCCAAGATTAAACGTAAGTGCTTCTCATGTTCTTCCTCGGTCTTTGAGTATATCAGTATGTCATCAATAAAGACGATAACAAACTGATCAAGATAGGGTTTGCACACGCGATTCATGAGGTCCATGAATACTGCTGGTGCATTCGTCAACCCAAATGGCATGACCAAAAATTCATAGTGACCATATCGTGTACGAAAGCAGTCTTCGAGATGTCCTCTTCTCGAACTCTCAGCTGATGATACCCAGACCTCAGATCAATCTTGGAGTAATAGCTTGATCCTTGCAGTTGATCAAACAAATCATCGATACGAGGTAAGGGATATCTATTCTTGATAGTAACCTTGTTCAGTTCCCTATAGTCGATACACATTCTAAATGTACCATCCTTCTTCTTCACAAATAGAACTGGCGCTCCCCAGGGTGACGAACTCGGTCGGATAAACCCTTTATCCAACAGTTCTTGGAGTTGGGCGGATAATTCTTGCAGTTCGTTCGGAGCTAACCGGTATGGTGCTCTCGCAATTGGAGCGGCTCCTGGAGTCAACTCAATCTGGAATTCAACTTGACGATGAGGCGGTAATCCAGGCAGATCTTCCGGAAACACCTCAGAAAACTCACGAACTACGGGAATATCCTCTATCTTCTTTTCCTCAGTCTGTTTATCCGTGACTAGTGCCAATATGGCCAGTCGACCCTTTCGTAACAACTTCTGCGCCTTCATGAATGAGATGATGCCTATCACCGCACCACTCCTATCACCTCTGACCGTAAGGACTTCTTCACCAATGGGAATCCTTATGATTTTCTCGTGGCATATGACTTCCGCTTGTTTATCGGAAAGCCAATCCATGCCTACTACCACATCAAAGCTTCCTAACGTAACAGGCATGAGATCTATGGTGAACGTATGACCAGCAAGCTCTATCTTGCAGTCTCTAAGAATATGCGTTACGTGAATCTGTGTACCGTCAGCTAACTCTACGGTGTATTTAGATTCTAAGGTTGAGGGCATATCACTTAAAAGACTACAGAACCTAGTGGACACGAAACTTCTATCGGCTCCGGTATCGAATAATATAGTAGCAAAACGACCATTAACCGAAAATTTACCAGTTACTGTTGTAGGATCGTTTAGAGCCTCACCTGAGCCAATGACGAAGGCTCTTCCTTTGGCTCCATTGTTGTTATTGCCTCCATTGTTGTTGCCATTACCATTGTTGTTGTTATTGTTCCCGTTGTTATTATTGCTGCTGTTCCCATTGTTGTTACCATTACCATTCCTCTTAAGTTGGGGACAGTTGCGTTTGTAATGACCTTCTTTTCCGCACTCAAAACAACCTTTCGGAGTTTCTTGCGATTGTTGAGGCTTCTTCATCAGTTCACCCCGACAGTCTTTGGCTGCATGACCAATCTTCCCACAACGTTGACACTTGAAGTTATCACATCGGCCCACATGGTGGTAGTTACACCGGTTGCACTTCGGCAGTCTTCCACCATACCCACCGGGTCCTTGATTTGAATGAGTCGTCTGGTTGAAGCTTCGGTTGTTATCGAACTTCCGTTGCTGTTGCTGATTTTGCTGCTGTTGTTGAGGTTGAGATTGGCTACTGGATGACGATCCCTTGTTGCTTGAACCATCCCACTTGCGTTTCTGGTCGGGCACGCTTGCCACCGCACCCCGTTTAGGTAATCGTCCTTGCTCAACTGCCTGATCAGTCAGCCTGTGGGCTGTTCGGATTGCTTGTTGTATGGTAGTGGGGTTAGAAGCAGTTACCATACTTTGAATTTCGGGCACCAATCCCCGTATATAATGCTCCACCCTCTTGTGCATTTCATTCACCATCCCTGGACATAAAGTGGCTAACTCATGAGTACGAGTCGTGTAGGCTTCAATTTCTGAGCCTTGCATTTTGAGTTGCCAGAACTCAATTCCAGTTTCTGCACTTCGTTTCGGGGGCAATATTCTTCAGTCATGATTTCTTTGAATTCATCCCAAGGTAGTTCATTGGCCATGGCTTGACCCAACATTTGTACCTGGGCATTCCACCAAGAGAGTGCTGCGCCTTCCAACGTCCCTGTGGCATACTTCACCTGATCAGCAGGCAGGCAGTTGCATTTCGCGAAGACCGACTCTGTCTTCTCAAACCACCTTACAAGCCCTACAGCCCCTTCCGTCCCGCTGTAGGTATGAGGTTTACAGTCCATGAAGGACTTGTAGGTACATGGTGGTGGTCCTGTTTTGACAATCCCAACATTAGTCGGATATCCTAGACAAATAACTAGGATAATCAGTTTAACCTCTTGCTATCATTTACCTGCTGGTTGTCCAGGTTGGGCAGCAGCCACTGCCGCCTGAACGTGTTCATTAATCAATGCCGCCAATTCCGCAGGCGTCATGTTTATGGCTCCGGCTCCATGGCCTCCGGCGCCACGTCCACGACCACGCCCACGTCCTCTTCCACGTGCGTCCATATTTCACTTTAAAATTCACAATTACAATAATGAGTAACATCCAACACATTAATCTCATCAAAGTACAGTAAACAATAAGAAATAATGCATTCACCACAACCACAACATTTATAACAGAAATAATAATCAAAGATAAATAATTTGCAATTGAGTCACAAAATATTCCATCAATGTCAAAATTTAAGTTTGTCAGTTGGGTGGGAAACAACCCTTCCCACATAGGTTTCAAAGAAAAGAAACACTACATAGTCTAAGTCATTTAAAAGTAGGATCAGTCCAGTATATCAGATCCATCACTGTCCTCATCCATCTCTACTGGTTCTTCTTCGGGGGCTTCCTCGGGTTCTTCTTCTGGGTCTTCCTCATCAGGGTCCACCAAAGGTGCAGGAGCTTCAGCAATCTGAAGTGCTGCTAGCTGTGCCTCTAAACCAACGAACCTATTATCAATCTCCATGTTATGGTGATCCTGTGCATCCATGCGCCCACTAAGTGCTACCACGTTGCCTGCCAGAGTATGATGTCCACCAATGGCCATCGAAAGTCGCTCCTGAAGTGTATCTACCTGGTAACGCAGCTGACGCATCTCAGATCGTATCGCAGAGTTCTCGTCAGTGAGTCCTCTAATCCGCTGTCGCTCTGTGTCCAGTGTGGCTACTAGGGCTGCAAATGCCTGCTCCAGAGGGATGCTCAAGGTAGGAAGTGTAGGCAAAGTAGAGGCGGTTGATGACCTAGTCCTAGGTCGTGTAGGTGCTACAGGTGGTACGCGTTCTCTATAAGCCATACGGTTAATGTAAGTGGGGTAGAAATCCCAGTTACGCGGAGGATCGAGCTCAGGAGGTACGAAAGGCTGATCCCAGTCTATCTCGCCGCGAGGATAAGGATGTCGTGGCCAGTTAGATCCCCTATCAGGTACGGGAGATGTAGGAGGTGATTCAGATCGTGCAGGTCTCTTGCCTAAATTCCTGGACGACGATGCCATGCTGCGAAGTACGTGTTGCGTATGCCAATGAGTATACAGTAAGGAGAGTAAGCGATAAGTAACTAACAACTGTGCGGTTATAGTCTAGTGTGTGTATGCAACCTAGTTCCCTATAACCAATGGCTCTGATACCAATCTGTCACACCCTCAAAATCCGCGTGCGGGGTTTTACCGCGAGGCGCGTGACATACCAGGATCTCAGTCATTAGTTACCAAGAACGACTCTATATGATTAATAAACAAAACCAGAGTCAACGTTTAAAATACTGCGGAAGCGTTTTTAAAACTGGAAAACCCAAAACAAGTAATATGTAACGAGAATGCGCAAAACAAACGCGCCCCAAACACAAATGTATAAAATGAAAATAATCCCAATTTGTAAACAATGCAAATGTAGACAACTCAACAATGCTGACGTGCGTGCTCCTAGGCAACTGGCAACCTTAACCTGAGAATAGCATACTAAACAAGTCAACACATGGTTGGTGAGTTCAAGAGTTTGCGTTAAAATATAAACCAATCAATAGTTTTCAGAGCATAAGTAGTGTATTGCAATAGATAGCTAGTCTATTAACATAAAAATATTAATCATAGTGATCTCGCGATTGAAGCTGACTGTGATACGTTTGTTGCCTCCCGTCACGACTTACCAGGTCGTGACGAATATGTGATAGGACAAAATTGCACCCGTTTGACCTCGAGTCGCACAGGTGGGGCTCGTCAGACCCAGTAGTACTACCCAAAATTTCCCCGCTAGTCAATATTAACAATCCGAAAGTGTGAGGACTTTCCATGGTAAACAACACTATATCAATATTATACACACTCATAAATAAAAGCGTTTGTAAACAGTATGCCATCTCCCCCAAAAGAGATTTATGTAAAAAGAGTGGGGCAAGAACTCACCTGGTATGCGCAAGAATTAACTTAGAGTTTAACTTGAAAGAAAGAAGGAAAGACAACCTTCAAAGGTCACCTAGAATACAAGAGTACATAAGTACGTGTGCACAAAAACAACACGAAACCCTAAGTGCTCTACAAACCAAGGAACTCAAGGTTTAAGAATACAAGACACATTTGACCCAGTTGACCCGTTGGACCCGTTGGTGACATTATAGGTGATAATTCATTAAACTAACACAACAGCATATCATACATGATCAACATACCACTTGATTACATATAGCACATCACCACCACATGTACTACCTAGATCATCATATAACTAGATATCATACAAATCATGCAAATCACAACAGGCCAAAACAGATAACAACCCAAATCAACATTCATACAACATAAACAACACATTTAGTCACCTTAGAACCCATCCATGAACACACTAGCATGATCCTAATATCCCAAACATGCTCAAATCATCCAATTCAAGGATTTGCACAATTAAAGTTTCCCTTTTGGGAAAGTTCATCCCAAATTCATCAAACTCACACAACATTCATGAATTCATCAATTATATACATTTCAAGTCCATGACAACATCTAAACATGATCAACAACACCTAATCATCATGATTCATCAACTTTCATACCCAAAAGTTACTATCTTTAGTAAGGTATGAACTACAACATGCATTCTTGAATTCCTAACATTCATATCAACCATCTAGCATCTAATCATCATCACAAACACATCCATAACATTCACACATCATCCAATCACCAATTCATGCAAAATAAAGTTACTATTATTAGTAACCTATGAACAATGCACCCAAATCATGGCTTTCTTGTAAAATCGACGTTAACTAATATATATACAATACAACTAACATAATCACAACATCAAACAACCATTATTCAACATCCAATTTGATCCAAAATTGCCTCAAACTCACGGCCAAGATAACCCTATGAACAAACAACCAAAATCCAAACTTTCTTGCATAATCAACGTTAACTAGCATCAACACAACCTAACTAACATCATAACATCACCAAACGAACAAGAATTAACATCCAATTGCAGATTTTCGAACTAGGGTTCGGCCACCATGAAAAACCATCAAAAACATGCAAAAAATCTAACCTTTAAACGTGTAATGGCTTGCAATTGATGATTCTAACTTGTTGTATGCCTTGAAATCGACCAAATTCGAATGTGATTGCTTGTTCTTGGGCTGAAATCGCAGGTTTGTGGGTGTGGGGAGGTCGATCGCGGCCGAGGGTGGGATTAGGGTTGGAGTTTTTTTTGTTTTATTAATTCAATTTTGCATAAATACCCTTTAACCCTTGCATTTTGTATTTTATAAAAATTAAGCTTTTTGAATAGATTTTAAATAGTTTTTAACTACTAAACACAATTATTATTAATCACAAATAACAATCATGCATAATTCCCATTTATCACAAAACACACGAATAAATATGCACGTTTTCACGTTACGCGATAACATTACAGTTAACATTCAAATCACATAAGCATAACTTAATAATCACATTGTTAACCTAATTATCATCAATTTAACATTACTGATTATTGTTAAGTCACCAACGTTCAACGACAACCAGTGTGTGCTCCCAACACGTGTATGCAAGACTTAACGGAAACTAACGGAGTTTGGTAACGGAAAATTACCGGATGTCACAGATTAAATACACACGTTTTCACGTTACGCGATAAAATTCACAATTAAATATTTAAATCACGTAAACATATAAGCACATCGTTTCAAGCGGTACGATCATCGTTTCATCCGTTAAACACTTCTTCAAATTTGAAACATGGAATACATCATGGATTCCACTCAATGAATCAGGTAAGGCTAGTCGATAGGCCACTGGACCTATTCTTTCCAATATCTCAAACGGTCCAACGTATCTCGGATTTAGTTTTCCTCTTTTACCAAACTGAATCACGCCTTTCCACGGTGAGACTTTCAATAAGACTTTGTCACCAATCTGGAACTCTAGAGGTTTCCGTCGCTTATCTGCATAGCTTTTCTGTCTGTCGTGCGCTGCAGCCATACGGTTTCTTATTTGTACAATCTTCTCAGTGGTCTCATGTACTAACTCAGGCCCCGTTAGCTGGGTATCACCAATTTCAGCCCAACAAACTGGTGATCTACATTTTCTCCCATACAAAGCTTCGAAAGGTGCTGCCTTTATGCTGGTGTGATAACTATTGTTGTAAGAAAATTCCACCAATGGTAGGTGAACTTCCCAGTTATTCCCGAAGTCAATCACACAAGCACGTAGCATGTCCTCCAACGTCTGTATCATACGCTCACTTTGACCGTCGGTCTGCGGGTGATAAGCAGTACTCATATCCAATCGCGTACCTAAAGATTTCTGCAACGACTGTCAGAAGTACGATGTGAAACTGGCATCGCTGTTGGAAATGATTGAAACCGGTACACCATGTCTTGAAACTAACTCATTCAAATAAAGTCGGGTTAATTTCTCCATTTTGTCTGTTTCCCTTATTGCCAAGAAATGAGCAGACTTCGTTAATCGGTCCACAATAACCCATATCGTGTCACAAACAGTAGGAGTCCGAGGTAGCTTGGTAATGAAATCCATTGAGATCTGTTCCCACTTCCACATAGGAATCTCAGGCTGTTGCAATAACCCAGATGGTTTCTGATACTCCACTTTACCTTTGAGTAGGTCAGACACTTGCTCACATAGGTAGCTACATCCGCTTTCATATTAGGCCACCAATAGTGCGCCTTCAGATCATGATACATCTTGTCAGATCTAGGATGTACAGAGTACTTAGACTTGTGTGCCTCACTCATGACCAAGTCTCTCAGATTTCCATATAGAGGTACCCAAAGTCTATCCATGAAGTAATGAATTCCATCCGCTTTTACCTCGAGCTGCTTGTCCATTCCTCTTAAGGATTCGGAGCCAATGTTTTCTGCTTTCAAGGCTTCTGTCTAAGCCTCTCGGATTTGTTTCGGTAACTGTGTGCTAATGGTAAGCTGCAAAGCTCGCATGCGTCGAGGCTTAGCAGTTTCTTTCCTACTCAGCGCGTCAACGACTACATTTGCTTGTCCCAGATGATATTTAATAGCATAATCATAATCGTTCAACAATTCCACCCAGCGTCTTTGCCTCATGTTCAACTCCTTTTGCTCAAAGATGTGCTGAAGACTTTTGTGATCGGTGTAAATAGTGCATTTGGTACCGTACAAGTAGTGTCTCCAGATCTTTAAGGCAAAAACTACCGCACCCAGCTCCAAGTCATTGGTGGTATAATTCTTCTCATTAACCTTTAGTTGTCTAGAGGCGTAAGCTATTATCTTATCCCGCTGCATCAATACACACCCAAGTCCTTGAATGGAAGCGTCACAATAGACTACAAAATCATCACTTCCATCCGGTAACGCTAATATCAGTGCGCTACACAATTTCTGTTTCAGCAACTGGAAAGCAGATTCCTGACTCTCGCCCTATTTGTACGTCGTTCCCTTGTGAGTCAAGGCTGTGAGGGGTTGAGTAATCTTAGAAAATCCTTCGATGAATCGCCGATAGTATCCCGCCAGTCCAAGAAACTGTCGTATCTCACTTGGCGTCTTAGGAATTGACCAATTCTTTATCGCCTCAATCTTTGCCGGATCAACATGTATTCCTTTCTCGTTAACAATATGACCCAAGAATTGCACTTCGCGTATCCAGAAATCACACTTAGAAAATTTGGCTTACAGTTGTTCTTTTCTAAGTAATTCCAAGATTAACCGCAAATGCTCCCCATGTTCTTCCTCCGTCTTGGAGTAGATCAATATGTCATTGATAAAGACAATAACAAACTGATCAAGATAGGGTTTGCACACGCGATTCATGAGGTCCATGAATACCGCTGGTGCATTCGTCAGCCCGAATGGCATGACTAAGAACTCATAGTGACCGTAACGTGTACGAAAGGAAGTCTTTGAGATGTCCTCCTCTCAAACTCTCAGCTGATGATACCGAGACCTCAGGTTAATCGTAGAATAATTGCTTGATCCTTGCAATTGATCAAACAAATCATCTATACGAGGTAAGGGATATCTATTCTTGATCATGACTTTGTTCAGTTCCCTATAGTCAATGCACATTCGAAATGTACCATCCTTCTTCTTGACAAATAGAACTGGCGCTCCCTAGGGCGACAAACTGGGTCGGATAAATCCTTTATCCAACAGTTCTTGGAGTTGAGCAGATAATTCCTGCAGTTCGTTTGGAGCTAACCGGTAAGGTGCTCTCGCAATCGGAGCGGCTCTTGGAGTCAAATCAATTTGGAATTCGACTTGACGATGAGGTGGTAGTCCGGGCAGGTCCTCCGGAAACACCTCGGAAAACTCACGAACCACGGGGATATCCTCTATCTTCTTTTCCTCTGGTTGTTTGTCAGTGACAAGTACCAATATGGCTAGACGACCTTTCCGTAACAACTTTGTGCCTTCATGAACGAGATGATGCCCATCACTGCACCACTCCTATCACCTTTAACCGATAGAATTTCTTCACCGTTAGGAATTCGTATAACCTTCTCGTGACATATGACTTCCGCTTGCTTGTCAGAAAGCCAATCCATGCCGACTACTACATCGAAGCTCCCAAGTGTGATAGGCATGAGATCTATGTCGAAGGTATGACCAGCAAGTTCTATCTTGCAGCCTCTAAGGATATGTGTCACATGAATCTATTTACCATCAGCTAACTCTACGGTGTACTTAGATTCTAATGTTGAAGGCATATCACTTTAAAGACTACTAAACTTAGTGGAAATAAAGCTTCTATCAGCTCCAGTATCAAATAATACTATAGCAAAGCGACCATTAACCGAAAATTTACTAGTTACTGTTGTAGGATCGTTTAGAGCCTCACCTGAGCCAATGACGAAGGCTCTCCCTTTGGCTCCATTATTATTTCCACCATTGTTGTTGTCATTACCATTGTTGTTGTTATTGTTGTTGCCGTTGTTATTATTGCCAGTGTTGTTCCCGCCATTTCCATTTCTCTTAAGCTGTGGACAATTGCGTCTGTAATGACCTTCTTTTCCGCACTCGAAACAACCTTTCGGAGTTTCTTGTGATTGTTGAGGCTTCTTCATCAGTTCACCCCGGCAGTCCTTCGCTGCATGCCCAACTTTACCACAGCGTTGGCATCGGAAATTATCACACCTGCTGTTGTGGTGGTGATTGCATCGGTTGCATTTGGGACTTTTCCCCACATAGCCTCCTTGTCCCTGTGATGCCGAGGATGACTGATTAAAATTTTGGTTGTTATCAAACCTCCTTTGTTGCTGGGGATGCTGATGCTGCTGAGTGTGCTGTTGTTGCTGCTGATGTTGCTGAGATTGGCTGTTTGACGAAGATCCCTTGTTGCCAGAGTTGTCCTACTTGCGTTTATTGTCAGGCACGCTTGCCACAGCGCCTCGTTTGGGTAGCTTTCCCTGCTCCACTGCTTGGTCAGTAAGCTTGTGAGCCAATCGAATAACCTGCTGGATAGTGGTGAGGTTCACAACAATCACCATGCTTTGTATCTCCGGAACCAAGCCACGCTGATAAAGCTCAATTCGTTTGATCGGCGGATCAATCATGCCTGGGCAAAGCGTTGCCAACTCGTGAGACCTTGTGGTGTAAACCTCGATCTCAGATTCCTTCCATTTTTAATTGCCAGAAAGCCTCCAACTTCTGGACTTCATCCAGTTCTTCCTCCGGATCTTCTTCTGGTTCTTTCTCATTAGGGTCTTCCCCAAAGGTGTAGGGGCTTCAGCAATCTAAAGTGCTGCTAGCTGTGCCTCTAGATCAGCAAACCTATCATCGATCACTATGTTATGGTGATCCCGCATGTCCATGCGCCCAGTAAGTGCTACAACGTTGCCTGCCAGGGTATGATGTCCACCAATGGCCATCGAGAGTCGCTCCTGAAGCGTCTCTACCTGGTAGCGCAACTGACGCATCTCAGACCGTAAGGCAGAGTTCTCATCAGTGAGTCCTCTAATCCGCTGTCGCTCCATGTCTAGAGTGGCTACCAAAGCTACAAATGCCTGCTCGAGAGGGATGTCCAAGGTAGGAAGAGTAGGTAATGCAGAGGCTGTCGATGACCTAGTCCTAGGTCGAGTAGGGCTACAGGTGGTACACGCTCTCTATAAGCCATACGGTTTATGTAGGTGGGGTAGAAATCCCAGTTCCGTGGAGGATCGAGCTCAGGAGGTATGAAAGGCTGATCCCAGTCTTTCTCGCCAGGAGGATAAGGATGTCGGGGCCAGTTAAATCCCCTATCAGGTACGAGAGAAGTAGGAGGTGACTCAGACCGTGCAAGTCTCTTGCCTAAATTTCTGGATGATGATGCCATGCTGCGAAGTACGTGATGCGTATGCCAATGAGTATACAGTAAGGAAATAAGTGACAAGTAACTAACAACTGTGCGGTTATAGTCTAGTGTGTGTATGCAACCTAGTTCCCTATAACCAATGCTCTGATACCAATCTGTCACACCCTCAAAATCCACGTGCGGGGTTTTACCGCAAGGCGTGTGACATACCAGGATCTCAGTCATTAGTTACTCAGAACGACTCTATATGAACAAACAATCAAAATCAGAGTTTAACTTTAAAACAATGCGGAAGCGTTTAATAAACTAGAAAAACCAAAGTAAAACAATATAATGTAAAATGCGCAAACACACGCTCCCAAAGTAATACTAACAAATACTTAAATGTTTAATAACCAAACCAAAACAAGTTTCAATCATGCTGACAACTACAATGATGCTGACCCGTGCACGTGCTCCTAGGCAATGGTAACCTCAACTTGAGAATAGCATACTAAAAGGGTCAACACATTGGTTGGTGAGTTCAAGAGTTTGCGTTAATCATAAAACAATAACAGTTGCAAAATATAAGAGGTGTATTGAAATAGATAGCTAGTCTATGTTCATCAGTAATAATCATAGTGATTTCGCGATTGAAGCTGACTGTGTTTCGTTTGTTGCCTCCCGTCACGACTTACCAGGTCGTGACGATGTTCATTAGGACAAAATTGCACCCGTTTCACCTCGAGTCGTACAGGTAGGGCTCGTCAGACCCAGTAGTACTACCCAACATTTCCCGTTAATCACCATTATTAACAATCCGAAAGTGTGAGGACTTTCATGGTATTCAGCATTATATCATACTATACACAACTCATATAAAGTAAGCGTTTGTAAAACCAGTATGCTATCTCCCCCAAAAGAGAGTACGTAAAAGAGTGGGACATGAACTCACCTGGTGTGCACAACAAAGACTTAAGAGCTTAACTTGAAAAGAGAGTGGAAAGACAACCTTCAGAGGTCACCTAGAACACGCAAGTACATAATTACATGTACACAGAATCATAATGAAACCCTAAGTGCTCTATAAACCAAAGAACTCAAGGTTTTGGAAAAACAAGACACATTGACCCAGTTGACCCGTTTGACCCGTTGGTGACATTATTGGTGAAATTCCATTTAATCAAATATAACAGTTCATCACACATGATTATCATACAAGTTGTTCACGTATGCCACTTCATTAACCACATGTACTACCTTGATCATCATACAACTAGATTATCATAGAAGTCATGCGAATCTCAAGTAATCATCATGTTTAACATAATTATACCATAGCTAATGCATCATACAAAGAATCAAATCATGCACAACATGCTATGTGAAGCTACTTACGACTTCACACCCTAAACCCTGCCAATCCTACTAAGTAGGGGCCTCAGATTCGCACGCGTGTATAACAATCATCATCACACTAATCAACAGAATTCATACCAACCAAAATTCTCAACCATGATCTATTACAACCCAAACAATGCATTCTACCCCATTAGAAATCATCTATGAACATGCTAACATGGTCCTAAAGTCACAAACATGCCCAAATCATCATATTCAAGATTTTGTGCAAATAAAGTTTCCCTTTTGGGAAAGTGCACTCCAAATCTATTCTTTCATGAATTACCCACATTATCATCAATAACATGCCCAATCTAGCTCATAAAATCATAAACATTCATCAAACACTTGCAAACCATCCAAACACAAATCTTCATACACAAAAGTTTCCACTTTGGCAATGTATGAACTAGACTACCTAATTCATAGATTTCTTGCACCAAAATCATAATCCAATACTCATGTATCATCATCAACCACATTACATCACCAATTCATCATAATTCATCAACATTCAACATCAAAAGTTTCTACTTTTGGTAACCTATGAACTACAACATTCATTCTTAGGTTTCTAGCATTCATATCATCAATCTAACATCCATATACCATCACAAACACTTTAACAACATCAATTCATCATCAAATCATCATATTCATACAAATAAAGTTACTATTATTAGTAACCTAGGAACAACGCATCAAAATCAAAGCTTTCTTGCATAATCGACGTAAACTAGCATCAATATAACCTAACTAACATCATAACATCATCAAACAATCAAGAATCAACATTCAATTGCAGATTTTGACTCTAGGGTTTCGGCCATATTCAAATACATGTAAAGAACACCAAAAACTAACCTTTAAACATGAGTTGGCTTGGAATTGAAGATTCTATCGCGTTCTATAACTTGAAATCGACCAAAACCGAATGGTAATCACTTGTTCTTGCTTGAAATCGAAGTGTGGGTGTGTGAATGGAACAAGTCGCGGCCGAATGAAGGTGTGGCTAGGGTTTTTGATTTTGTTTTATTTAATTTATCCATATTACCATTTAAACCCTTGTAATTTACATTTTATAAAAATTAAGCTTTTAAACTCTTTTTAAAAAGTTTTTTAACTAAAATAATAAGCATATCAACTAACAATAACAATTATATGTTTTATCTTTACTAAATACAAAACATACGGATTAAATACACACGTTTCCACGTTACGCGATAAAATTCACAATTAAATATTTAAATCACGTAAACATATAAGCACAACTTAATAATCACATAGAAATTATTTGTTTCATATTATTAATTATTATTAAGTCACCAACATTCAACGACAACTAGTACGGAACTAACGGAGTTTGGTAACGGAAAATTACCGGATGTCACAATCATAAATAGTATCATGAAGATATGAGGGAGCGAAGACGGGTTAGTTCTAAGAAGCCACAACGGGAACTTGTGGATCTTACTATTGTTAAGCCTGGTTGTTATTTTTTAGTGGGTTGAGTGCTTAGGATTTGTGCTAATATGTGGGATGTTTCTTGATGTTACTATCCCTGTACCCATAACCATGTTGGTGAGAGTATCCTTGACACTGCATACCCTAGGCTCGAGTGTATTTGTCTCAGTGATTAAATCTATACATTGGGATTGTTCACCCTTTCATAAAGGATTAATAGAATCCCGACCATTGATTATTTAAGGTGTAGATATTGTCTCATTATCAAATTCTCTATACTAGGGACCTCTTGGCTCAAGTTTGGGACCTTCATCACCAAGTTCTAAGGTTAAGTTTATTTTATCGCCTAGCCAACTTTCTTGACTTGCAACTAATAACGTATTAGTAGTTTTCGCCCATTCCATACTCTAGGATGTGTAACTATGCAAAGAGACAAAGGTGATAGCGTATGAATTTTCGAAAATTAAAGTCTCATTAAACTAACTACCTGACTCACGACCTTGAGTTAGTGGCGATGATTTTTGCCTTAAAAGTGCATTGTATATATACATACAATAAGAGCTTGAAGTACTAACTTAATGAGATATACAATGAACATGAATCAACGTCAATGATTATAATTAGTTAAAACTATGATTATGAAATACTTTATCATCTTGTATCACTAATTTACTTGAATTATGTGCTAGGTTATACTTCTAGTCATTTTTGGATGATTTGAACTCTTAGTTTGTTTAAGTCTCTTCATGTTTTTCACTATGAACATTAGGTCTTAACTAAAGTTTAGAATTTACTAGGTTGTTTAAGTTTAATGCTGCTTTTATTGTTATTTAATTCATTGTATTAAGAAACACATGTAAAAGATGATACTAGTGTGTTTACCCCCGTGTTGCGGCAGTTGTGTTGAAATTTGTAGGGTTTGCTTTCAACGACTGGTATATTAGTATTCTATCTTGAGATTTTTAAAATTTCGTATACATGTTTTTTAAATTTTCCTACATTTTACCTCATTATCTTCTATACTCTTGTTTACATGATAACTATACTTATAAGTTATATCAACCTAACATTATTGATTCACTCGTCTTTTTCAATTTTACACTTAAGTTTAAGGTTTTTTTTTTTTGTTTTATAGTATTTAAACTTGAATTTGAGAGTAATTTTGCATCTATTTTTCCATTAATATCCAAAATTATTATAACACAGTTTTATCTTTTACAATTTTTGTTTTACTGTTTTAAAACATTGTTAATTTGAATCCAGTAATTGAAGAGAAGATGGAACATGGAAGTATGTAAGCGTCATATTATAAGTTATATGAATTACACATAATTTATAGTTAGAAAAACTCTTATTTTAGAAAATACACATTACTTTTTTAGGGAAAGTTTACGGCACAAAGTGATTAATTCGTCTGAAGTGTACGAAGTGATAACAACCATTAATCTAAACGATTAACGGTTCAGATTTAAAATGAAATAATCACGTAAAGAATGTGTTTGGAGGGGTATATTTAGAAATAGCCTACAATTGTTGATTTTTTTGAAATTCCCCCCGTTTTTTTAAACGTATATAACTTTTTTATATAACATTATTTTTTTAAAAGAAATACACCATAACATCGAGCATTTTATCATCTTTAATATGAGTATAGTATTGCTATACTTTTTTTATAAAAAAAATCAACATGTTTTTTAAAACGTCTATATGTCATGCGAATAACTTGCGTGATTATGAACATAACTTGCGTCATTATAAATATAACTTGCGTGATTATTTTTTATAATGTTAGTAATTTTTCTTTGCGTAATAATAAATATAACTTGCGTAATAATAAATATAACTTACGTAATTAGGAATATAACTTGCGTAATTATATACCTTTTATGCGTAATGTAGTACAGACGAAAGTATCCCTCCACCAAAAAACACGTGTCACGCTCTGACGGGACTTCGTACACGCTTCGTATGAAAATTACACTTTGTATACAAACGGCCACTACTTTTTCAAGACTTTAAAATATATGTGTTTTAAGAGAGCTTATATCGCTATAAAGTTAGAAATAATGAGCGTTAAATATTTATTTGGGTCAATCAAAGTCATAATTATTATTTATAGGAATTATTTCAGCAGATATTCGAGTTTTTTTAGGCTTCACGAAAGTTACTTACATTAATTTTAGAAAATCATATAAGTTTCAATATTTTTCTATTAGTTTGATTTTTTATATTAAATAACTTAAAAGAAACTATATGAAATTTAACTTCTATTTAATGGATATCATTTTTAAGTTTAAGGTGAAATAAGAGATAATTATACATAAAAAAGACTAAATAATAACTGAGTTTCATAATTATTCTGTTTAATAAACTTGAAAAAAAATCATACAATATTTATCAAGTTTTTCATACATATTATTGATTGATTATATAGTAAACTAGCTTATAAACCCGTGTGATACACGGGTGGAAAAAAAAAAAGTTAAACTTAACAAATTGACATAATTGTTATACACTTAAACTAATATTGCTATATAACAATAAGTTATAAATTGTTGAATACTTCATTACATATAACATTTATTGTTCTATTAGTAATCTTACATTCTCTATCTAGAAAGAAAAAAAAAGCTAAATAGACAATTTAATGTAATTGTTATACATTTAAATTAAATGTTATTATATATAACAATTTAGAATGAAAATATATAACAGTTTTTGACAATTTTTTGAATAGATCATTACATACAACATTTATTATTCTAATAATAATTTTACTTTCTTTGTCTTAGGTAAAAGACATGTCAATTGTTTTATTTTCTAGATCAGTTCTATTGTTAATGTTATTGTATAGAAAAAGTCCATAAGACGACCCAAAACACTCATTGTGTTTTACAAATTGGTATAATAAAAAATACAAATCTTTTACGGACTATTAACATACTTTAAATTATTTTATGTTTTATTGATAATAGGACAACTAATATTAAAATACATTCATTGTTTTAAAAAACCTAAACCATTTACTCAAGCAAGTTGCATACACAAATGTACTATAAAAGATATTTATAAGTAATGAAGTAATAATTAATAAATAGTTATGCTAGTTGCTAAAATAAAGTTTTAGATGGAAATAAGAAACCTATTGATCAACAACCATCATTTCAACATAATAGGTTTCATTGGAGTTTTGATTACTTTATTGTATTTAGACTCATATTATACGGACCTTAATGCTAAAGTTTTAAGCTTTAACATCAAAGTTGTTCAGTATGATCATCTTATTTGACTCTATCAAAATATGCAAAAACTAAATGAATCGAAGTTAATTAGATATCATTTTATTTATAAAAAGAAAGAACGATATAATAGTGAACAACTTATTGAAAGACTGATGACTTTCAAAGTAAGAATTGAAATTCGAAATCCACAAAAGTAGACAATGATTAATAAAAAATATAGAAATCAAGTAAAAGCTTACACCTTTTAAAAAATAATTTTCATAATATTATTTAAATTTTACTGAGAAGTTGGAAACATCATAAATTTGTGAATATGATTTAAAGTTAAATAGAAATCAAATGTAATAATTTGAAAATCAAGAATATACAGATAAATGGAAACAAAAAATTTTGATGAAATATCATGATTAGTATAATTTGAAATAAAATTCTTTGACTTATTAAAATTGAATTTCATGTTAATTTTAAAATTGTAGTTGTAGATAACTTATAAATGAAGCCAATTGTTAGTTATGATTAAGAGATAAAAAAAGAAACATATTTTAATTTTTATTTAAATAAATATGTAGATATTTTAATAAACAATTGTGACAAATTCAAATAATACCATGAAACTAAGATGGTTCTAGAAAATAACATGTGATACAAAAAATGTTTGTATATTATACCAGTAAGATAGTAACTTTCTATTGCTAGAGAGGAGTAGTGTAACTATCAGTACTCCACTATATGTTATATGCATATGGTACAAATCTTGCTGTCCTCTTCTACCCCACACAGACACCATATCTGATGCAGTAGCTCGCAGCTGGTTCACCTGATTCTCAACAAAAGGGCAACGGAGCAAAAGAGAACGATGGCTGTTTTTGGGTTTGTATGCTTATGTGAGGGAAGAACTGTAGCAAAAGGTACCTCTTTATCACCTAATGTACGCTTCTTTTTGTTGTCATCAAACTTGCAAGGGAAATAAGAACAACGGCCAATATCGACGATTGAGGGATCCGATATAGACGTATTCGATGACTACGATATTCGCCGAAGGTGGCCGACTTTGATGATGATGGAAGTGAGACTCATCCCACTTTCGGCGATCTTCTTCACGAAGTATGGATTTTCATGGTCTGTGTATCATCACTTTGATTAATATCTTTTGCCGATTAGAAGGTAGTCAAATGCAATTGTCAAGTTTTAACCTTTATGTTGCTCCGGAGCAATAGAATACACAAATGCAAGTTCTATATAGATCACACTCAATCAGCGTGAAAACAGTCCAAATATTATGATTTAAGTAATGCCTACATTGAAGCTCAAATCGCGCAGCATTTTCATAGCACCTAACTATGTAAATACCCTTTAACTTGTCAACATTTCTCAAACTGTTAAGGAAAAAGCTACTGCTTGACGTGAGAAAGTGAAAATAGTGGAAGATAAAGATCAAATTACAGATTTGGGAGGGAAAGCTTTGAGTTTTCCCTGATGTTTTTTTATTATTTTTTGAAAACTTGTGCTTAAGATTTGAGTGATCTATATGGTTTTTGTGGTATGCAGTGGTTGAAAAGACAAGGAGGAAGCCTCTGTTAGCTTCTTTGGAGAACGTCAAAGAAGTGTGGTCGTCTCAATTTTGCGCTGAGAAGGTTATATTGATTGATTTTTGAGTGTAGTATGTTGTTTATAATTAGTTTAATTATGTTTATATCGTGGGATTTTGTTGTAGGGATTCATCTCTTAGTTGAAAAGCTTTGAGAAAATTATGTTGTGGGGATTCATCTGACCATCTCTAAGTTGTAAAGGTTTGGGGGTCAACAACTTTTACCACAATAAAAGTTTGATTCTTAATATGTATGCTTACAAATTTAACTGTGGACTTTGGTAAGTGATATTTAAATATGGAGAATGTTTAAAGAATTTAGATTCTAGGACTTCAAGTATTTACAGGTGGGACGAATAGGTGGTTGTGGTTTGTGGGTATCTTTCCTCTGATATAGCCATTGAATCACTGTGTTTGCAGGTGGTCGTGCGGCTAGGTCTCCTGTTGCTGCAAGCAATGATTTCAAGATACGATTTCTCTACTCCTATCTACCACTGAACTGCTATTTTAGAAGTGGGTCGACAACTATAGGCAACCCCATTCACTTGGGGGATCTTTATAGTTCTCCCCAGGTGCAGTTTGTGCTTTTGTTCTCTGATTTATTAAGCCTTTTTGTTTCACTTTGAACTGTGAAAAGTTCTCAAACTTCGTTAATCTGCGGTAATTTTGTTAGGATATACTAATGATGATGATTTCTATCATAATAGTTAGTTTCAGGTTTTGTTTAGCTTAGCCCAATTTGGTTGCTAATCGTTTTGCTTTGAAGCTGGATGTCTTCCTGGTGACCTCCCAAGGCACACCCTGAGGAGCGTTACGCATTGGATATACAGAACACACAGTAATCAGAGCATACATAGCGGAATTCAACTTATAAATTATAACGTATTATACATTTGTCTTCTAATACAATACTAATATTACATCAGTTTAACTATAGCAGGGATTCAAAATCTTCGGCAACACTTTAGTCTTTTATCTCCTCATAAGCTTAGTCCATAATCTCTTATTCCTGTAATCACCTGGCACCTAGGATGTGTGTCCATAAAATAAAAACATTTGGGACTCAGCATAAAGCTTGTGAGTTCATGAACATAACATTCTTTAAAATTCAAAACATATTAATATTGACTATTGCATCAAGCAGATACAACCATGACAAACAGATAGGAACAGAGTAAGCACAGTATAAATTCACATAACCAGGCTATGTATACAAACTCCACTGGCTAAAGCAGAATCATACAAGCAGCCCTCAAGCATCCTATCAAGCATTGCCACATATCACAGATGCTATTGATAGTAAATTCTTCAATTATTACCGGTTATCAAAACATCACATCCCGTTTTAGAAAATAGTTAAGAGGAACTCACCTATTTAGCAGTTGTCCAACAGTTGATAATATTTCCTAGTATAATCTGGTAATATCCCTAGGTCCTGATACAGTTTAAGTAATCTTAGGTTAGGTAATAGTACAATTAATTGGTTATTGTAATGATTGGATATTGGTTTACGCTACCTTATTTAAGCATGGGTGATGAGTTCATGCCTAACTAAGGCTAGGCTACCCAATAGCCACTCCTAACAATAACCCTAACACCTAAAAATAATAATACTAATAATACTAAAACCACTTCTAATACTAATAATAATCTAAAATAAATAATAATTAATTTGACATAAACTTAAATGAGAACATACCTTAAAACTATCTACGGCAATCTGATGTGAGTCTCCCTACTCGCGCTCCTACCCGAGCTCCAAAAACGACTAATAACAATACCCAATGGGGTATCGATTACCTGGAATTCTCTTTATAATAGAGCGTTTCCAAGAAAACTTATAATCTAAACTCAACCTTAAGGTTTCTATTTATAATGGCTTCTGAAGGCTCTCCTTTTTTCTTTTGGTCGATGTGGGAGGCATGTTGAGGTGCCTGCTTGCTTCAATTCGTTCCATTTGATATCTAAAGTTTAATATTATATTATTATAATATTATATTATTATAATTAATTCAGCTGCTTAACTTGTTTTTCTCTTATAACTTCTAAAATATAAGGGTCTATAAAATTCTGAATTTGTCGTTAGAACGAGCTTATTTTTCTCTATGAATCCACCTAAGTTTCGTTAAAAACAAAGCACATTTAAATATAATATATTATTATATATATATATATTTAAACGGTCTCTTATGATACTAAAACTCGTCTAAAACTTTAAATTTAAAATAGTCCTTTCACTCATTAGTTACTCGTTTAACAATATACAAAATGTAAAGTTTATATTTCTTTTATTTTAACTATTACATATGACCCAAACGCTCGGGATGTTACATTCTCCTCCCCTTAAAAGAATTTCTTCCTCGAAATTCGGAGGCTACTCAAATAATTTAGGATATTTGGCTTTCATTTCTTCTGTTAATTCCCAAGTCTTCTCGGGCCCTTTTGACCTTGCCACTGAACTAATACTAATGGAATTATCTTCTTTCTTAGTTTACGCTCTTGAAAATCGAGAATCTTTTCTGTGAAGTTTAGTTTCTTATCCACTTGCACGTCCTCCAATGGCACTGCTTGTGTTGGATCTACCAAACATTTCCTTAGGATTGATATATGAAATGTATCATGAATACCTCTTAAGGTTTCTGGTAATTCTAGCCTGTATGCAACTGTACCGATTCTTGCGATGATTTTGAACGGTTCAATATACCTGGGACTTAACTTTCCCCGTTTACCAAATCTCATCATTCCTTTCCATGGTGAGACTTTTAGCATTACATAGTCTCCTTTTTGAAATTCTAAAGGCCTCCTTCTGTTATCAGCATAACTCGTTTGTCTATCTTGAGCAGCCTTTAGTTGTTGTCTTATTTGTTGGATTTTCTCTGTTGTCTCAAGAATAATTTCGGTTTTGGTCAACTGATCATCCCCTATTTCTATCCAACAAATGGGAGTTCTACACTTTCTTCCATATAATGCTTCAAACGATGCAGCTTTAATGCTGGAATGGTAGCTGTTGTTATAAGAAAATTCGATCAAAGGCAAATGATCTTCCCAGCTACCTCCAAATTCAATCATGCAAGCACGCAACATATCTTCTAAGGTTTGAATTGTTCACTCGCTTTGACCATCAGTTTAAGGATGATATGCAGTGCTTAAACTGATTTTGGTTCCTAGTTCCTTTTGGAAACTTGTCCAGAATCTGGATGTAAATCGGCTATCCCTATCAGAGATAATAGATAAAGACACTCCATGTCTACTTACTATTTCATCAATATATATCTTGGCTAGTTTTTCTATTGGATAGCTCTCACTTATGGGTAGCAAATATGCTGATTTGGTTAGCCTGTCAACCACGACCCATATAGCATTATATCCTTTTCGTGTTCTTGGAAGTTTCGTGACAAAATCCATCGTCACTCTATCCCATTTCCATACTGGCAACTCCAATTATTGTAACTGGCCGGCTGGTTTTTGATGTTTAATCTTAACTTGCAGACATGTTAAGCATTTCTCAACGTATTGGGTTATAGATCTTTTCATATTAGGCCACCAGTAGTGATTTCGAATATCTTTATACATTTTGCTTGCTCCCGGGATGTATTGTGTATTTGGACTTGTGGGCTTCATCCAATACTTTGCCCTGAATACCTCCAAATTTTAGGATCCAAATTCTCTGACCAAATCGTAGGATTCCATCCGTTCCTTGAGTCAGTAATTTTTGGTTACCCATCATTCTTTCAGCCTGAATATTCTCATCTTTCAACGCTTTAGTTTGAGTATTCTTGATTCGGTCTTTCCAATCAAGCTTGACATCTATCTTTAATGTTTTTACCCTAATTGGTTTAACTTTTTCTTTCCGACCTAGAGCATCCGCAACTACATTAGCCTTTCCTGGATGGTACTTGATTTCACAATCGTAATCATTAAGAAGTTCCATCCACCTTCTTTGCCTCATGTTTAACATCTTTTGATTAAAGATGTGTTGTAAGCTCTTATGGTCTGAGTAGATTACACACTTAGTACCATACAAGTAGTGTCACCAAATCTTTAAGGCAAACACTATGGCACCCAATTCAAGGTCGTGCGTAGTATAGTTCTTTTAACGAACTTTTAGTTGTCGTGATACATAGGCTATAACCTTATTTCGTTGCATCAACACACAACCTAAACCATTATATGAGGCATCACAGTATATCGCAAAGTCTTCATTACCATCTGGTAATGCAAGTATGGGAGCACTGCTAAGCTTTTGTTTTAAAAGGTTGAAAGCTTCTTCCTGCTTTGGTCCCCAGTCAAACTTTACATTCTTTCGAGTCAAAAATGTTAAAGGGGTAGCAATCTTGGAGAAGTCTTGAATAAACCTTCGGTAGTATCCTGCTAATCCCAAAAAGCTCCTAATCTCACTGGGATTCTTCGGGGATTCCCATTTCATCACAGCTTCTATCTTGGTTGGATCTACTTGTATTCCCTTCTCATTTATCACGTGACCGAGGAATTGAACTTCTCTTTTCCAGAAGTCACATTTAGAGAATTTTGCATAAAGCGTTTCTTGTCGAAGGGTTTCTAGAACCATTTCAAATGTCTGGCATGATCATCTTGGTTCTTAGAATAAATAAGTATGTCATCGATAAAGACAATGACAAACTTATCCAATTATGGTTTGCAAACTCTATTCATCGAATCCATAAATGCTGCAGGGGCATTGGTTAGTCCAAAAGACATAACCAAAAATTCGTAATGTCCATAACGCGTCCTGAATGCGGTCTTGGGAATGTCTTCCTTGCACACTTTCAACTGATGATAACCTGATCGAAGATCAATTTTTGAAAAGTAGTTGGCTCCTTGAAGTTGATCAAATAAATAATCTATTCTTGGTAAAGGATACTTGTTCTTGATAGTTAACTTGTTTAATTCTCGATAATCAATACACATACGCATTGAACTATCTTTCTTTTTGACGAACAATACTGGCACTCCCCAAGGTGAGGAACTCGGTCTAATAAACCCTTTTTCTAAGAGTTCGTCAATTTGCTGTTCTTTCATCTCCGAAGGGGCTAGACGATAAGGAGCCTTCGCGATTGGTTTAGCACCAGGTACTAAATCAATACTAAATTCTATCAAACGATCAGGTGGAAGTCCTGGTAAATCTTCTGGAAACACGTCTGGGAAGTTGCACACCACAGGGATTTCATTGATTTGTATTTCCTTTTTGGCATCTATCATGCACAAAAGAAAGGCTATGCATCCTTTTTGAATTCATTTCATTGCCTTCACTGCTGAGATGATATTGGTCTTAGGATTTCCATCACTTCCATGAACTAGTAGCTTTTCCCCATTTGGCTTACATACCGTCATCGTCTTATGTTCACAGTCGAGACGAGCACAATATTTATTTAACCAATCCATCCCAAGAATGATATCATATTCACTTAGAATGGTCGGCATTAAATTTATAGAGAATTTAGTGTTAACTAGGGTAATAACACAATCATTAAAAATTTTACTTATCTTATCTTGCTCACCACTGGCAGTTTCTACAATATATGCACAATCTAAAGTTTGTGGTACTAAGTTCAAATAAGGTACTAAGGCAGTTGAAATGAAACTTCTATTTACGCCTGTATCAAATAAAACTCTAGCATATATGTTGTTAATGAGAAACGTTCCAGCTATAGTTTCATCCCCAGCTTCTTTTAACACATACACTCGGCCCTTGGAGTTGTTCTGATTCTCCACAGGTTGTGTTTATGGAGGGTTATTGCAATCACTTCGGAAATGTTCATACTCCCAACAATTGAAACATCTAATTTTTGGGCAGTTCTTTCAAGAATGATCACCCATTGGACATTTAAGACATTTGGAATCTTGATACTTTCTCCAAGACTCACTTTTATCGTTCCTCGTTTTATTGATACGGTTCCCTTCATTTCGTGTGATCTTTCTATCCTTTCTTGGCATCTGGTTCCCATCATCATTTCTCTTCCTTTTGTTGTTTTTAGTCATTATGCCTTCTTCTTCGTATGCAATGGCACTTAATGCAATTGCAGATTCATAGGTTTTGGGGGCAGACATCTTAACTAACTGTCGAATATGAGGAGGTAACTCTTGCACGTATCTTTTTACGCGCTTTGCTTCAGGTGTTACATGCTCAGGAAGCAGTCAAGCCATCTCATCAAACTTGGTCGTGTACTGACGATATGTCATCGTCCCGGCCTGTAGTTGTAAGAATTCTCTTTTAATTTTGTCCCTTTCAACTTCAGGACAAAACTTTTCCATCACAAGTTCCTTTAGTTCATTCCAGGTCAAAGCGGTAACAATTCCAGGTCCTTTAGCTTGTTTAACATTGTCCCATCAAAACAATGCCTCAGACCTGAATGAGTGAGTGGCATACATGACAGCTTGCGTGGCTGTGCATCCACTAATTTCAATAACAGCTTCCATCTCATGGATCCACTGAAAGATAGCCATGGAATCTCTTTTCCCGTCAAATATTGGAGGTTCACGTCCTTTGAAAGCTTTGTAAGAACAACCTTGCTTAGGTTCAGTTCTTATAGGAGCATCTCCATTACCATTGGTGTTATAGATATGATTATCTTGTCCATTACTATCATTGCTCATGTACCCCCTAGAGGCATTCATAACCTCGGCTATAATGGTTGGCAAAGCATCTTTAATTACGCCAGCTACAACTGCTTGGAATTGCGGTCCAGCAAATTGTTGCGCCTCGGATTCAGTATTATGAAGATTTTCATGATCATCATTCGCAGATGACATGATTTGCCTTCTACTACTAGGAGGTCTACCACGACCCCTACCATGAGTACTTCCTCCTCTTGTCATAGTGAACACCTACATGAGGGAGCAGGGAATTAGTATTCACATGATGGATTATGATCTAGAACATAATAGTACTGATAGACAAGAAATAACAGTGGCCAGGTGTCATTGCTTATCTATTGCACTTACAATGTTCTAACCATTATCCTCCATGTTTTACCCAAACCCGTTACCCTAAGTAGATAATCTACTTATCTTAGAGCATCTTCCCTAGTTTAAGTCTAGATACTATCTTTGTACCTAGTTCACTTAAACTATGGCTCTGATACCAACTTGTAACGCCCACCTCCCAAGGCACACCCCGGGGAGCGTTACGCATCTGATATACAGAACATACAGTAATCAGAGCATACATAGCGGAAGTCAAATTATAAATTATAACGTATTATACATCTGTCTTCTAATACAATACTAATATTACATCAGTTTAACTATAGCAGGGATTCAAAATCTTTGGCAACACTTTAGTCTTTTATCTCCTCATAAGCTTAGTCCATAATCTCTTATTCCTGCAATCACCTGACACCTAGGATGTGTGTCCATAAAATAAAAATATTTGGAACTCAGCATAAAGCTTGTGAGTTCATGAACATAACATTCTTTAAAATTCAAAACATATTAATATTGACTATTGCATCAAGCAGATACAACCATGACAAACAGATAGGAACAGAGTAAGCACAGTATAAATTCACATAACCAGGCTATGTATACAAACTCCACTGGCTAAAGCAGAATCATACAAGTAGCCCTCAAGCATCCTATCAAGCATTGCCACATATCACAGATGTTATTGATAGTCAATTCTTCAATTATTACCGGTTATCAAAACATCACATCCCGTTTTAGAAAATAGTTCAGAGGAACTCACCTATTTAGCAGTTGTCCAACAGTTGATAATATTTCCTAGTATAATCTGGTAATATCCCTAGGTCCTGATACAGTTTAAGTAATCTTAGGTTAGGTAATGGTACAACTAACTGGTTATTGTAATGATTGGATATTGGTTTACGCTACCTTATTTAAGCATGGGTGATCAGTCCATGCCTAACTAAGGCTAAGCTACCCAATAGCCACTCCTAACAATAACCCTAACACCTAAAAATAATAATACTAATAATACTAAAACCACTTCTAATACTAATAATAATCTAAAATAAATAATAATTAATTTGACATAAACTTAAACGAGAACATACCTTAAAACTATCTACGACAATCTGATGTAGAGTCTCCCTACTCGCGCTCCTACCCGAGCTCCAAAAACGACTAATAACAATACCCAATGGGGTATCGATTACCTGGAATTCTCTTTATAATAGTGCGTTTCCAAGAAAACTTATAATCTAAACTCAACCTTAAGGTTTCTATTTATAATGGCTTCTGAAGGCTCTTCTTTTTTCTTCTGGTCGATGTGGAAGGCATGTTGAGGTTGAGGTGCCTGCTTGCTTCAATTCGTTTCATTTGATATCTAAAGTTTAATATTATATTATTATAATATTATATTATTATAATTATTTCTGCTGCTTAACTTGTTTTTCTCTTATAACTTGTAAAATATAAGGGTCTATAAAATTCTGAATATGTCGTTAGGACGAGCTTATTTTTCTCTATGAGTCCACCTAAGTTTCGTTAAAAATAGAGCACGTTTAAATATAATATATTATATATATATATATATATATATATATATATATATATATATATATATATATATATTTAAACGGTCTCTTATGACACTAAAACTCGTCTAAAACTTTAAATTTAAAATAGTCATTTCACTCATTAGTTACTCGTTTAACAATATACAAAATGTAAAGTTCATATTTCTTTTATTTAACTATTACATATGATCTAAACGCTCGGGATGTTAACTCTCATAACTAGACCATGGTTACTTGGTTAAACAAATCACCATTATTTGAACATAAAATTTTAGGATCATTTCTGTATAATTCTACAAAACCAAAACCATCATGTGCGAAACATCTTCTGTGTTACTAACTGTCTCTGCGGCAACTCACGGGAAAAAGTTGCTAGTTTCATCTAAGTATCAAAAGACTTATAAAAATGTCATAACAACACAACAAATACAACTTAAGGGTTTTTATAGTTGAAAAAGTTTAAGTAACATAAGAATAATAAACTTAGTTATTATTTCATATCTTATTAGTTATTTTTAATTTAAATTAAAAAAACTCATCATAATTGCATGAACATTTAAAAAAATTACATGAACATTTCAAAGTTAAAGTTTTTATTTTAATTTAAAAATACTCATCGTAATTACATGAACATTAAAAACTTGAATATTATTAATTTTTGTTTAATATTAATAACTAGGTTAGTTACTTGTATGTTACACATGTTAAAATAATGAACATTATATTTGAAAATATGGAACTGTGAATATGTGATTGTGATGTAGTAAAACATACTTAGATTTGAGAAGATGGAATCCTGATGTGCATTGAAACAGATATGTTGTTTTATAGTGAGTAATCGTTCATTATAATTGTGTTCGACTTCATAAATATTGATACTTTAAAAATGTTTGTTTAAAAAAATATGATGTTTAAAGTATTTTAATTTTAATAATGATTAGCTAGAAAATAAGTTTAATTTTAACAAAATTAAATCTAATTAAAATATTTTTAACGAAACATTTTGTTTATTTTTTAAAAAAAAGTTACTTTGATTAACATAATATTAAATTGGCATTTATTAAGAAGTTTTATTAAGAAAACTATATTTATATATTAATTTTAACTTTTATTGAAGTGAGGATATGTGTCCAAATCCTAAGCGGAACCTAGGTTGACATCCTAAAAAAATGTCACGTGGCTTATAGATTTATTTATTAGTATAAAAATTAATAATATTAAATGAATGTAATACATGGGTTTCTAACCTAATACATACATATGAGTATGTGTGTCACCTAACACCCATAAATTTTTAGCATTGATGCTCGTGTGACTAGTTAAATCAATACAAAAATAAGTTTAACCAAACTCTTCATATTTTCAATAGCACGGAAACTTCTTTTACAACACCGCACATTGATTTTAAAGTTCGTATCGGATTGAAGAAGAAGATGGAGAAAAACAAGAATATTAAGAGGCAACAAGAGAAAGAAAGATGAGTGAAACTATGTTGTACATTTCAATAGGGTTAAGGAAACAAGAGAAAGAATGACGAGTGAAATTGTATTATACATTTAGAGGAAGAAGATAAAAAAGAAGAATAAAAAGAAGAGGAGGAGGCGAACAAGGAAGAGGAGGAAGGGGATGAGGTTAATGACTATCAAGTGAAGGGTTGGTTACATAGAGATGGAGTAGGTTAGGACACCCTATGGTGGGTATAAGACCCGACATAGATTAATACTCAACAAGTATAAAATTCACTACAGATAAAATATTTAAATACAAGTTATTAATAAGACGTTAAGTGTACATAGTACTATAGTAGACAACACTAATTAAAAAGAAAGGCGAAAGCTATGCGAACTTTTAGCTACCCATACACCATGTTTTTATGTTTTGTGCTGATCAAATATGCCGAAAAGAAAGTCCATCTTTGGAAGGACTACGTCAAACTGATGAAGTACTAAACAACTTTGAATCAGCATAAGTGTATCTATTAAAGTTCTGAAGATTCACTGTTTATGTAAACAAGAATGACAATGCTAAAGAGTAGTGGCAACAACAATACTCTGCAACTGTTGATCTTCTGTGCTGTTGATTCTCATCTTTGTTGTACATTACTTTGTAACCAATAATATTACACATTTGTGGAATGCCATAATGTGTAGATTCATGGATGGAACATGCCATTGATCCTAAACCGAAAATAGATGGTCAAGGTTTGTTCTAGTGTTTAGCTTTTATAGTATAAATACCTCACATTTGTATAGTTTTGAGGTTAGCTAGTTTGCCCACTTGTTTTTCCTATTGCTGCATTGTGTACTCAGTGAATTTAATCAAGTGAATACTTAGAAAGAACTTCTTGTGTTGTGTTCATTCAAGTATTATTTTTTTGTTTGATAGCAAGCAGCTAGTAAAGATTTTGCATTAGCTATATGTCGATCACTTGAAAGGTCTTGTTTCAGTTATTCGATCTAACAGAAAGTTTTACATGAATTATGTGAAGCCCTCTTTAAATTGATTTACTGTTTTAAGCTGGTACGTACGTTATTATGTTATTGTTTTATTAAAAACTAATTGTTATTGATGGCATGTTATTGCATGTCAATGTATTTTAACTAAAAACATGTTTTAAAAACAATTTTAGGGTAAAATGGTTTTAACATGAAAAGAAAGTTTTGATTTGTAATGTTTAATGATGTTTTCAAAGAGGTTTGGCAAGAGTGTCATGTGAATGTTCTTTGAAATGATCGGCACTTAGTGTGCAAAGGAAAGAGTCTTGAAAAGGGCCATTTGTTTGGATTGGTAACGAAGGTAACAACTAGTAGAGTGGTTGTATACAGTTGATAAAGTTAGGTGGTGACGACCGCCAGAGGGGTGAACGTAATCCCATGAAAGTGTTTTGTCAGGACTTGCATATGATGTTATTTGGTGTAGAGCTGTTTTGTGTCATAAATCCAGTTTGAAAGAAAATATTGTCGAAATATTAACCTTAAATGTAGAATTCACTAGCATTAGCTGGTTATTTTTAGCATGCATATCAGGTAATTGTATAACCGCTAGTAGTAAGAGTTAGAAGACAGAATAGAAGGCATCCAGGGTGACTATCAAGAGAGAAAAAAACTAGGATAGTCTCTACCATCTATAACAATTATAGTTTTATAAACATGACTTTAATAAAGAGTCAAGACTTTCGCCACGTTATCTTTGTTTACTATGTGTTCTATGTAAATCCGATAAGTGACATGTCTCGGGCTAAGCCTAGACCAGGTGTCACAACCCGACCCGACTAACACAAAAAATGAATAATAGAGCGAATTTACATTGTACACAAAAAATAGCGAAACTCATGAAAAATATTTTTTTTGGATATGTCACCAAATAGAAGACAATTATATAACGGTACCTATGTTTTTTGGTCGCTACTGGTTTCATTCTTTATGGTACTAACATGTTGTCGTCCTATGATATCACCTACAATACAAAAATACATTTATTTAAGTAAAACTTTGTTTTAAACAAAATTTATTCCAAGACATCAACAAAAAATCAAACACAACCACAAGTTTTTTTAATTATCAAATGAAAGTTATTGAAAAAAAACAATTTATTAAAAAAATTAATATGTTGAACTCCTTTCTTTAATATCCAGGAGGTCAAATTATCAAGTTCCAGTTAGTGTATATATTATAAATAGTATAAGAGGTGAAGTTGAAATATAATAAATTAAAGAGTCATTTTTATAAAGTTAAGTAATGGTCCATAACATATTGCTAATACTTATTATAATGAATGTTTGATTTTATGTGACACATGTAATTATGAGATCAACACTTACTTTTTTATTACTCATTTCTTTCACTAACATTATATATTTACATCTGTCATCTGTTTAGAAAAAATAATTGATAAACCCAAATATTAGGAGGCTGTTGGATATTGATGCAACCACACTTAATAACCTTTCCCTATGGAGGAGGTCAAGCATGCATTATGGTGTTGTGGTTTGGATAAAGCACCGGGTCTGAATGACTCACTTTCAATTTTATAAGGAAATTTTGGGATGTAATGAATGGGGTGATGTAATGAACCTTATTTCTCACTTTGAGCGCTAAGGTTCCTTTACAAAGGGTTGCAACAATTCCTTTATTGCCCTGATTCCCATTAGTGATCTTATTGGGTGTACGCCTAAGATAGTGGGTAAAATTTTGGCTTTAAGAATCCAAAAATTGGCCCGGAACAATCTACCTTTGTTAAATGCAGGAGCATTTTTAATGAACTACAAAATTAGATTAGTAAGTCACACAAGACGATGATGCTCCACGAGATTGATTTTGTGAAGGCTTTTAACACCATCGATTAGAATTATTTGTTGTGCATTATATCTTAGATGGGTTTCGGTCCCAAGTGGATTAATTGGATCAATGGATACTTGAAGTCCGGGCATACCTCGGTACTAGTAAATGGGTTCCCAACATAGGAATTTCCTATATCCAGAGGGGGGGGGGGGTTCAACAGTGAGATACGATCTCCCTATTTGTTTTCATTATAGCCATGGAAGGTCTTACAACAATTATAAAATTGACCGTTGCAAAAAACCTATTTCGTGGTATTAAAATACCAAATAGTGGCCTCATCATGACTCACTCCATGTATATAGATGACCTACTGATTTGTGTAGAATGGGACAAGAGCAATGGTATTAATCTAAAACTGATCCTTTGGTGTTTCTACCTCGTCTTGAGTCTTCATATTAATTACCAAAAAAGAAGCTTTATGGGCGTGGGTGTCACAGAATAAGAAGTCTTGTAGATGGCTGCTTCTGTGGTTTGTGCTACCAGGTCACTACCTTTAAGTCACATTGGCTTTCATTTTGGAGCTAATATGAAACTCTCAAAGCATTAGGATCTAATCATTAGTAGATTTATAGAGAAACTTAGTACTTGGAAAGCCCGTAATCTTTCTTTTGGTGGTCGGCTTACCCTTGTTAAAGCAGTTATGGGAAGTCTCCCTTTATACTATTTATTAATGTTCAAGGCACCTAAATAAGTTATCAAAAGCATGAAGGCCATGGAAAGAAAGTTTTTATAGGGAGGAAGCTTTGCATGGTGGTGGCGAGCAGTAAATGAACCTAACCACCTTTGGGCTAGATGTATTCAATCAATCAATAAGATTTCATTTAGATTGTTAAATGATTTGAGTAAGAAATCAATTAAACGTGTTTGGAATTCCATATTGTCTTTTAAAATGATCTTCATCCCATCTCTCTTGTGTCAATTATGACGTCTTGAAGAGGAGAATTATGATCACCTCTTTTGTAGATGTCCGGTTGCTCAAGAAGTTTGGAGAAGAGTTTTATGGTGGACTAAGCATGATTTCTCAACTGCTTCATCCTTTAAAGATCTTATACAAGCATCAATTTGAGGAGAAAAGTTATGTTTCTTGTAACTTACTCCTCTATTTGAAACATTTGGATCCTCCGAAACAACTTGGCTCTTAACCAGGAAAGAAAATCCATTGACGCATTAATGGATGACATCAAGGCTCAAGCTTTCTTTTGGGTTAAACATAGGAGTATTGGTATAGCGTGTAATTGGGATCAATGGGTAGATGATCCATTAGTGGGTGTTTCCAAATTAGTGGGTGTTTCCAAATTATAATCTGGGCTAATTTTGTTCATGTTGCCTCTTTGATGATTGTATTTTGCTAGTTTCCCGGTAGTTTCTTTGAATATATTTATTCATTGTTTTCGTTTAAAAAAATCTTTATAAAAAAGAGAACAACTCAATTAATATTTCATTTAAATTATTTAATTATATCACATGTTCTAGGTCAAAGATATGATGTATGTTTCCTATTACACCTTCAGTAATTGTTCAAATATATCAATATTTATTGGTGATTATAATCTGATGGAGTTACAATTTAATTTTCAATATTGAAAATAGTCTTTTATTTTAGATTTTGGATTGGATGATTTTTAGGGGCTGTTTGACAACATTTGATTAAATAAGTGCTGAACCAGTAAGAGGTCTGAACCAGTAAGAGGTCTGAAACAGTAAGAAATCTAAACCAATAAGTGTGTTTGGTTGTAAAAAGAAAAATTAATAAAATAAAACAAAATAAAAACACATCATATGCCACAACCCTAAATTCACCTCACCTACCAGTCCACCTCACACTTTATCTTTACCACCACCTCCGCCTCCCTCCTCCACCGCCGCCCAATCTCCACTGACGACTCCACCACCATCACCGTCGAAACCAGCGTCCCCTTCACCGCCCACAACTGCGAGCCTCAGTCGAGATCCGTCGACACCATTCCCAAAGAGCTCATGAGGTTCTTCACCGACACGGCCGTTATGCGCCGTATGGAGATCGCCGCCGACTCTCTCTACAAATCGAAGTTGATCCGAGGGTTTTGCCACCTGTACGACGGGCAAGAGGCTGTAAGCATAGGGATGGAGGCTGCGATTACGAAGAAGGATTGCATAATCACCACGTATCGTGAACCACCACCGTGAACCACCAACTCCACGTCTGACTCGGGTAAGATGTGGGTTTAGATCTGACCGAATAAGGGGTTCGGTCAGACTTATTCTCCAGTAAAATACAAGCAACTAAACAAAACACTCAGACGTACACATCTGACCGGGTCGTCGGACCCGACCAAAAAGCCCCTTAGTAACTTCTTTCGGCGGTCACTCCACCTCGCTCACTAGTCACTCCGAACCCGACCTAAACACACAATCGACCACATCAAACCCTCGCTACAAAACAACCATCATCTTCCGATGAACAACAGCAGCGTTAACGACAGCAACAATCGCCGGTATCCTCCCGGCATCGGAAACGGCCGCGGCGGCGGAGGCTGGTACGGCGGTGCCGGAGGTGGTAATCTCCAAACAAACCCTAATTACCACCACCATCAACCTCGTAATCCACATCAAATTCAACAAAATCAGCAGCAGCAGCAGTCACAGTACAATCAGAAGCGACAGTGGCTCAAACTGAACCCTAATGCCCCTGGTTCCTCTAGCACGAATGATTGTAACAATTATGAAGTCGAAAAAGCCGTACCGTCACAAGGAACCGTAGATTCAAGGTCAGAGTTTGAATTTCGTGTCTATAGTCATCTTCTCGAGTCAGTAGTTGCTTAATTGTTTGCATATATTTGTGTTTTTGTTTTTGAAACCGCAATGTTCCGAGTTAATTGACCTTGTGTTAACACTTGCAAGCAAATTATGAATGTATTGTGTTCTATATGTGTATGGTTGGGTTTCTATTGCTGTGATGTAATGCATTAGAAAATATGATGATATTTGGTATGTTTGTAGATTTACTCCACTTTCAAAGGGCATGTGTAGTGTGAAAAAAATTGATAAATTTTTTGTGTTATGTGATATGTGTTGGGTTTGTGGAGTCTTGACTTGGGTCGGGTTAAAAGACAACTCAGTGGCAGGTTAATTAAATTAAAGTCTTGGCCCGTTTTCATTTAAGTTTAGCCCATCAGGGTTTTCTTAGGGATTAAGTTGTAAACCCTAATTTTCTCTATTTATATTGTGTCATTGTACTTGTAATTCCTCACTAGTGAGGTAGAAAACAATAAAATAGTATCCTGGTTGCAGCCCGTGGACGTAGGTCACATCGACCGAACCACGTTAAATCTCGCGTGTTCATCTTTATTATTATTTTCTCGCCGTTTGATTGTGTTTGTGTGTTGATCTACACCCGGATCCCTAACAAGTGGTATCAGAGCTACGGCTCGTTACACACGTGAAACACATCGCGAGACAGTTACGATCTAGGTTTATTCGTCGGCAGCTCTACCGACGTTCCCAACCGATCACCGATCCGATTCATCAACCCATCATCGATAAGGAATAAAAAAGGATTTCTTTTGTTTGACTTATGTGATTCTTTGTGTGTAAATCAAGAAGAAAAAAAAAGAAATCGTTGTTTTTTTTTGGTGGTGTTCACATGCGCAAGAATAGCAACAAATCCACGATATATATTTCATATTAATATTCTTGTGGGTTTTTTGTAATTTCCATTTTTACGTCATCATACCAAAAAATAGCAGCACCCTATTGTTGGTTTTCTTTTCTTTGTCGCACATAAAAAAAAAAAAAAGACATAGATTGGTTGTAACCCGCATGTTGCTGTGGTCTTGCATTGATCAGAAGAAACAAAACAGCCAAGATCAGTGGGGTTGGTTATATTGTTTATCCAAGTATTGTTAGTATAATTACCGAGATCCAAAGGCGTGAAATCTCAAGTGCATTGTTAAACTCGTTTGTTTACTATTTTTTGAGACTGAGGAAAAAAGGGTAGTGTTCAATAGAACAACACTCAAGTTCAGGCAGCCGGCCATAGTTGTGTTTGGCACTACTTTTAGTCTTGACTCGATTAGTAAACAGATTGCAGTTTGAGATAATGGCTGAGAGCGGAAAACTTCAGATTAAGAAGTTTAATGGAAACGATTTTGGTTGGTGGAAAATGCAAATGGAGGATTTGCTTGTTCAGAAAGACTTGGATGCTGTTTTGGGTGAGAAACCAGAAAATATGAAACTAGCTGAATGGGAAACTTTGGATAAAAAGGCCAAGGCGGTTATTAGGTTGTCGCTGACAAAGGATGTTGCGTTCAACATTCTGAAGGAAACTACAACAAAAGGTATCATGGATGCGTTAGCTAATATGTATGAGAAGCCTTCGGCAACAAATAAAGTTTTCTTGATTCGAGAGCTGGTTAATACAAAGATGAAAGAGGAAAGTTCAATTTTAGTGCACATCAACAACTTGAACTCGATTTTGTCAAGACTTGGGTCAGTTGGCATCAAATTCGAGGATGAGGTTCAGGCTCTACTACTGTTATCATCATTGCCTGAAAGCTGGGCTGGTACTGTTACAGCAATTACTAGTTCCACCAGCACGTTCACTTTAAATGGGGTTCGGGATATTATTATGGGCGAAGACACCAGACGAAGAAATTCAGGTGAAACATCAAGTGAACTATTGAATGTTGGTAGAAGAAGAAAGAATAACAGAGGTAGTGGGAGCAAGAACAGGAAAAGGAGTCAGTCTAGGGCTCGAAATGATATGACTTGTTGGAACTGTAAACAGGTGGGACACTTCAGGAATCAGTGTCCGAATGATCAAAAAGAAGTTAACACTGCAGCAGACTACTCAGACGATGATGCTTTAATTTGTAGCGTGGAGAGCAGTGTGGATTCCTGGGTCATGGATTCTGGAGCTTCGTTTCATGCTACCCACAGCAGCGAAGCATTGCAGAATCTAAAAGAAGGCGATTTTGGTAAGGTAAGACTGGCGAACAATGATGTTCTTGATGTTACGGGCATGGGTGACATGGATTTAGTTACTTCAGCTGGTTCATGGACTTTGAAAGATGTCAGGGTGATTCCTGATTTGAAGAAACAGTTGATTTCTGTCGGTCAGTTGGATGAACAGGGACATGAGGTTAAGTTCGGGAATAAGCAGTGGAAAGTTGTTAAAGGGAATCTTGTCATTGCTCGTGGAAAGAAAATGGGTTCATTGTATATGGTTAGTTTACCATCTAAAGGAAGTGATGTTCCAGTTCAGAAAAATACCAAAGTCGAGTTCACAGAATCTCGTGGGCAGAAGAAGGTTTGTTTTGCAAGTAAGAAACCTAGAGTCACAAGAAAGATTCAGAATGAATGTGCATGGAAGAGTTCAAAAAAACCAGTTAAAGGATTTCGTGGCAGTGGGAGCACAGGTTGTGCTTCAGTCATAGTTCCTAGACGACAGTGGGTTAAAAGAACTAATATTCCATCTAATAAAATCTCTCCAGATGATTACTTGCTGAATATGGAGAGTGTTTGTTCTCAGGGTGTTCCAGGATCTGGCAGTTTGTTTCAGTGGGAGCCGATAGGGACGGAGAACAGGTCAGGGGCAGATACAGCCGTGACTGATATATTGAAGCTCGGGGGAGCTTTAACGGGCCTTCAGGTTAACTGATGAGAAGGCCGCTGCAACCAGGAAGACGAGGAAGATTACAAGAGGTACAAGTGTTCACATCGGAAGGCAGTTTGAAGATGATCAAGCCTCCAAGTGGGAGATTGTTGGGTTTGTGGAGTCTTGACTTGGGCTCGGGTTAAAAGACAACTCAGTGGCAGATTAATTAAATTAAAGACTTGGCCCGTTTTCATTTAATTTTAGCCCATTAGGGTTAAACCCTAATTTTCTCTATTTATATTGTGTCATTGTACTTGTAATTCCTCACGAGTGAGACAGAAAGCAATAAAATAGTATCCTGGTTGCAGCCCGTGGACGTAGGTCACATCGTCCGAACCACGTTAAATCTCGCGTGTTCATCTTTATTATTATTATTTTCTCTCGCCGTTTGATTGTGTTTGTGTGTCGATCTACACCCGGATCCCTAACAATATGGTGGTAGCACATTGATGTAACTACTACCTTTTGTAGGTGCATAGGTTTTTCGTGTTATTCCTTAATTTGATTGAGGAAAATTTGTGAAGTTGTTAGACCTAAACAATGCTCAATAACTACCAAGAACCATGAGGATGTTGGTCCTTGTAGCTGATGCCACATTGGTCATTTTTAAGCAATATGCTGACGTTTATTAGTTTTCGGATGCAACAATTCTTTCTGTCCTTATCTGTAGTGAATTTTCCTTAAATTTGGCATGGTTCAGTCCTTGAATTCTATTCAGTCTGGTTATTAGTCTCTCTCTCTCTCTCTCTCTCTGTGATACCAAAATTGGATAAAGTTAACTGCCTTATACTAAAAGTATGGCTACCAAGTACTACAACCTGCACATATTGTGTTATCACAAAGATATGCAAGCAAGCAACCCACCCTCCCAAATAAAAAGAAGCCCATGGCCTGGTGTGGGTTCAAATCCTTGGAAGTGTAGTGTTATGTGGTATTTAGTACTAAAAGAAGTTGCTGTAAAAAACATATAGAATACAAACTAGTATATGAATGTTTTTTTGCGGCGGACATGCGGTTTCCAATAGACTGTGCAGTCAACAAAACACAAATCTTCTAAATCTTTGTGATGCTTTTAGTTAAGATTTTTGAGCTTAAGTAAGATGTATATCTGTTTTTTTGGAGAGAGAGAATACATCATGTGAATGCAAAACCCTATCTGGCATAAATCTTTTTTCATGCGTAAAGACTAAAGATGCATTTCTCCTCCCCCCTTTTATGGATGCTGTTGTCATGATGTCATCAGTGGTCAACCAAGGGAAACTTCTTTATAGTTTATTTCGTCTAAAGTGATAAATAGGTTTGTGTTAAAATCTATGGTGTAGTGGTGTAACATGTTCTGAATCTGCTATCAATGTTTCCTTGATTTCTATTTGTGTTCTTTGACCATAGATAAGTTTTTCTGGATAAAAATATCCCTAAAAGCAGTAAAGCACTACCAAGTATATGATGTTCATATTTTCACCAAGTGAGTCAAATCTTTATTAAGTTCATACTTTGTGTTTATTTGTTTCAAATATTGCTTTGACTGACACCTTTCCTTTTAATATTTGCACATATGTCTATGTGATGTAATTAATTGCTACTTGTAAACTGGCTGTGAACTTATTTATTTGTCCATTCTGTGGATTTAGTTCTCAAGATTGGAAGGCACAATTAAACATACCTGCAGCAGATAACCGTTACAAGACCGAGGTACTCATGCAACAGTTGACATTATGCGACATGCTGCTTAATAATGATGAATCTTTTTAGTGACTTGTTTTCTTACCGTTATTATTAATTCATTTCCTTTAGGCTTATGTGCATGGTAAATAGCATATCTGTCATTTATGACTATCATCACACTACCGTCTTGCTGTAGCAAGTGCTACATCAACTTGAAGAAGTAATGCATCCTCACAAACCTACACAATAATACAATATGTTGTCGAGGTTCCATGCATGCTTCAACTTCTTATAGACAATCAGAAGCGTAAAACAGTTTCATTGTTATTCAGGATTAGTGGCGGTTGATTGTTATATGGAATTGTATCTTTCTAATTTTATGAATAATATTATGTGAAGATGTATCTGGGTTCTCCTTGCTTTAAGTTATACCTGAGCAATCATGTTATGATACAGTTGCAACTTTTCTCTTCTATGACCACTTTAATCCTTCACTATCAAGGGAACTGTAATTGAATCCTGCAGTAGCACTGGTCATATGGTCCCACAAATGATATCTTTAGGCCTTAGAATAACGTAGATGAATATAAGTTTTCTTGCTCCGCTGGAACTATGGGCGTTCTTTTTTGCTGCTAAGGCTCATTTATGTGCTCTCAGATAGATTTAGTGACAAAGGGAATATTGTCAACCTAAAACAATCCCATTACAATTTTAGTGATGAGTGAGGTCAGTGGGCAAATATTTGCTTGTAACTTAAAATTTTGAAAATTCCCATCACTGGGATATTCCAAATGGAAGTTGATTAGCTTTATGAGATGCAGTATTTACTATCTGTTGACAATGTTTGACAGCTCTAGTCTGTTACTTATGAATTAATGATGGTAGATGATTCTGAGAGCAAACCATAAAGATTTACGAGTGATAATGATGGAAATTCTGTGTTTGGAACAAATAAGTATATATATATCTTCATGAATGTTGCCATACAGGATGTCACAGCTACCAAAGGAAATGAATTTGAGGATTACTTTTTGAAAAGAGAGCTACTTATGGGAATCTATGAAAAGGGTTTTGAAAGGCCTTCGCCGATACAAGAAGAGAGCATCCCTATTGCTTTAACTGGTAGTGACATTCTCGCTAGAGCAAAAAATGGAACTGGGAAAACAGCATCATTTTGCATACCAGCTCTTGAAAAAATTGATACAGACAACAAAGTCATCCAAGGTACTATGTACATGTATCTGATACATGCAAAATAATACAGATATTATTTCTTCAGTAAATAACATATGACTCCTATTGCTAACTTGTGTCAATAATATATACAGTTGTCATTCTGGTTCCAACCAGAGAGTTAGCTCTTCAGACATCACAAGTATGCAAGGAGCTGGGGAAGCATTTACAAATTCAAGTAATGGTCACCACGGGAGGAACAAGTTTAAAGGATGATATTATGCGCTTATATCAGCCTGTTCATTTACTCGTTGGCACTCCTGGAAGAATTCTTGATCTAACCGAAAAAGGAATTTGCAAACTTAATGATTGTACAATGCTGGTTATGGATGAGGTATCAATAATAACAGTTTCACCTTTTATCCTGTCTTTTTATCAATAACTCAATAATTATTGTTTGATTCTGAGTTTTAATTTCTCCAGGCTGATAAATTGTTGTCCCCTGAGTTTCAACCTTCTGTTGAGCAACTAATCAGTTTCCTTCCTGAGAACCGGCAAATTTTAATGTTTTCAGCCACATTCCCTGTTACTGTCAAAGATTTCAAAGACAGATACCTGAAAAAACCATATGTTGTTAATTTAATGGATGAACTTACTCTTAAAGGTATCACACAATATTATGCTTTTGTAGAAGAAAGACAAAAGGTTCACTGCCTCAACACTCTTTTCTCAAAGGTTTGGTCACAACTTACTAGTAGGACATCTTTCTGTTTTTTTGCAATATACTGTCTACAAGTTTTATTAATATGATCGCTTATGTACAGTTGCAAATCAACCAATCCATTATTTTCTGCAATTCTGTGAACCGTGTAGAGCTATTAGCCAAGAAGATTACAGAGCTAGGTTATTCCTGCTTCTATATTCATGCCAAAATGTTGCAAGATCACCGTAATAGAGTGTTCCATGACTTCCGTAATGGTGCATGCAGAAATCTTGTTTGTACTGGTATACTCATACTTTACTTTGGAACATATCAAATGTTACTGAAAACATATTTTCCTGATAATAGGAATAGCTGGTGAGTTACCTGATGAAGGAATCCAATGGTCACTTTTGTTTTGTTTTTGCCATAACAGATCTATTCACAAGAGGTATAGATATTCAAGCAGTCAATGTTGTTATCAATTTTGATTTCCCTAGGAATGCCGAGACATATTTGCACAGGGTAAGATTTTTCTTTTTTTGGGGAAGAATGCACATATTGATAGTAAAGTTCTGTAGTGAAGTATTTTTATTTTGATTGCAGGTGGGTCGCTCTGGAAGGTTTGGACATCTGGGTTTGGCTGTGAATTTGATAACTTATGAAGATCGATTTAACTTGTATGCAGCCTCATATTTCTAAGTGACATGCAATGACATACTTTCCACTTTAGCAAAGTTGATCTCTTGGTGCTATCCTACAGGTATAGGATTGAGCAGGAGCTTGGAACTGAAATAAAACAAATTCCTCCCCATATCGATCAAGCTATTTATTGCCGATGATCCATGGCATATGCTTTGCAACGGTCAGTTACCGTAAGGGTTTCTTGAAGTGTGTAGTAGTTTGACTTAAAAGTGACCAGAATAATGCATATTTCACAATTTAGTAGAGGTGTCAACAGGAGTATGTTGGATACATGGTTGGTTTGGCATTAAAATCTTACATATGTGGTTTGGTGTTAAATTCTAGGCTAAATTGGTAATCTCAGTTTGAACGGAAATTTTCTGAATCAATTTAGCGAAACTATCCATACTAATCCGGTCAAACAAACGAAAACTGGTTTGGTTTGACGGTTTAAGCCGATTTTATTTTATTTCTTTATTTGGCATAGAAAATAGTAAGTAGTTATGCTTAAAATTAGAATAAATACTCGTTTAAACATATTATCAAGCCTAACCTTAAACAAATCTGCTAAGACTAATTTGTAGCATGATATATGAAGACTTAAGACTAAATGTCATAAGAACAAAATAAGAATTGCCAATGCATGGGCTTCGAACCTTGTCCACTTTTAAAAACTCAATTTGTTCAACTAAGTCTAACAATTGGTATCAGAACCTAAGAGTTTTGTGGAAGGCAAGATCGTAACCATCAAGACTCCTCTTTGTGAACCAAAGAGAAGTATTAATATGTGTGGTTAGAACTTGTGGATCGACAAATTGATCAAGAATCAAGATCTGTGGGAGTCAAGGGGTAAAAGATCATTGTGTGCCATCACGGATTGGCAGTCGTGAAGAACAAAACCAACCTGTGTGGACTGTGGAGTTAATCGAAACCTACGTGTGAATCGATTAAGAAAAAAAGGGTTGTGTAATATATGAAGACTTAAGACTAAATGTCATAAGAACAAAATAAGAACTGCCAATGCATGGGCTTCGAACCTTGTCCACTTTTAAAAACTCAATTTGTTTAACTAAGTCTAACAATTGGTATTAGAACCTAAGAGACTTGTGGAAGGCAAGATCGTAACCATCAAGACTTCTCTTTGTGAACCAAAGAGAACTATTAATATGTGTGGTTAGAACTTGTGGATCGACAAATTGATCAAGAATCAAGATCTGTGGGAGTCAAGGGGTCAAAGATCATTGTGTACCATCACGGATTGGTAATCGTGAAGAACAAAACCAACCTGTGTGGACTGTGGAGTTAATCGAAACCTACATGTGAATCCATTAAGAAAAAAAGGGTTGTGTGACAGTGAAGAAAAACCCAAGTTTTGACCAAAAGTTTCTTGTGTGGATCAAGATTAAGGAACCTTTGTGGTTTCATGTGGAGTTACGTGAGAACTTTGTGAGTTTGAAACGCCCAGAACACAAATATGTGTGATCGAGTAAAAGGGGTTAGATATGCGTGGCTAAGACCGTGTGAAGGTGTGATCAGACACAAGTTAAAGGCGGGATAGTAAAAGACAGATGGCCAAAGGTGGTGTATGGGTTTTAAAAGGCGCGCCTAGGCGTAAGGCAGCCTCGGGCGCAAAGGCTCTCACTTCTAACTTGAAAAAGGTGCATGGCAAAAGGCATACAAAAGCGCACCAAAAAGTTCAGGTGAGGCGTGCGCCTCATATACATGGCTACTTTTTGTGCATTAGTGGATAGGATTTTTAGGTTGTACATATAGGTAATTATATACTAAATCATATTTAAAACTTATATATAGCTAAATTTTGGGTTGGAATTCTAAAAACCTATGAGAAATAAAAAAAACAAGCACATTGTACTTTCGCGTACAAAAAGTAGTGTGATTTTGTGTTTTGCGCCTCGGTTTTAGAAACTGTTGCCTTGGTATAATAAGTGAATGATTTTGGTTGGTTATCATAGTTCTCGCAATATTTGTAAGTTTGTAAAGAACCCTATATATATGCATCAAGTATAATGGAAATGCATACCATTCGGTTGGGTTTAAATGTAGACCTTCAAATTTCAAACCGCAAACCAAAATTGTATATGTAGGTTTGAAAATCCCTGAATTGACCAACCAACTAATAATAGAAGACTGAGCCAGAGAAATGTGTAGTTTTTTTTTTTGTTTCTGCTGGTTATTTAGTTTCATCCTAACCATGCATACATATTTAGTTCCAGTTAAACATATTTGTCCATTTTTGTTGTCTTAAATAAATACGTGTTAGTATGATTATAGAGCCCATGTTATCATATTGATACTCTCTTAAGTCTTTGTTTTGAAAATCATGAGGCGCTTTGAGGCAATAAGGTCCACAGGGTCGAGGCGAGAAGCGGAGGTGCGCGCATAACCTATGCGAGGCACACTTGCTTATAGTTCAACTTATATTCTAGCCGCTTTCATCGTATAACACTAGTACTAACACAAAAGAATGATAACAAAACAAATACAAACACTTTGATAGTATAAAAAACATGACCTGCCTTTCTTACCTCTGACAACTATACAATTAACCATAAAACCATAAGGAGCATAACCTACATTTCTTATCTCCATGTAGAACCATACACGCTCTATCTGCGACCATCCAAATTTAATGCAAATCAATGGTTTGAAAGAGAACAGGCTCAAACCGCTAAAATGAACTGTTTTTTGGATGGTTTAGCTGGTCCAACCGACCTAGTCAGTACTCGGTCCAGCCAGTTCGTTTGCGCTTTTACGAAACTGTTGTTAGCACTTCACCTTAAAATTTTGTCAAAATTGGCCAAACTGGATCATGAACACTCTAACACTAACCTTTTGGTAATATCACCCCAATTCTGTTAGTTTGTACTTTGTAAACATCAATGATACCCTTAAATGCGTTACTTCGATAAAATATTTAGCCACGAAATATAATACAGTTTTCTACTTTGATACTTGGTCAAAGATAATAGTCCTTTCATACAAATCAAGATTTGGGGTACACTCGGGGGCAACAACTGTGAGTAGCTGAGCTGTAAGGGCTGACCGCTACGGGTTAATGATTGAACCTCGTCTCTACGTCCATTAGGTGCATGTTTGGGTGAAAATCAAAACGAAATGAAACCTAAAGATAAGAGGTGACTTCCAACCCGTTTGACAGATTCCTATTTAGCTTAATATTTGCTTTGACCCATGTTGAGGTAAATTAGAGCACAAAATGACCTATCCTTTAGTTCGCAGGTAATATTTCCCACTTCTGCTGTAGTTTTGCTAACCAGAAGAACCTTGTCTACTAGTTTAACCAAAAGAATTTATAAAGAAAAAAATAAGAACCAACATCAATATCAGGGTTACCAGATTTTGAGGAAAAAAAAGAGGGAATAGTAATGAATTACTGCTGTTTTTATTAATGTTGTGCTTAACGTCTCTGTTCTAAAAATAATTTATATTTTCCTAGTGTTTTGTGGTAGATTTTACAAATTACCCTTTTCGCGTTCTCTGCAGATTTGAAACATTTCCGAATCTATATTCAACGTGAAGAAACACAGGAATTGATTGGGCTAAAGAAATAGAAGGATAACAGTGATTGAAGACAACTGCCAGACAAATGTTAGCTCAATCTATATTACCTCTTTCCTTTTAGTTTAGAATCTGTTATATGCTAGCTGTGTATGTAGCTGATTGTGGTGAATATCAGGTAGTTTGTTCTGCATATCCTAAAATGAAAAATATCAAAAACAAAAAAAAAGCCAAAAAAAAACTAGAAAACAGAAAAATCTTGTCCTGAGATTAAATTTACATTTATTGTTAGATATCAAATTGAAGCTTTCTTTTCTTCTCTTTGTATTGATCTATCATTTTCGCATGCTGCTGATTATCTCAGTGTTTGCTATTTAGTCATACGCAGGTTTTGAAGTCATAATTTTGAACACAGCTGAAATAAATTACGTAAACCCTAAGTTTTGACAAAAGCTTATAGATCAACGAACTATAGCAACACCACCATCACCACCGGAGAAAGCAAACCCTGCATGTGGGTGTAATGGTGTGCGCCTGTGCGTACACGGGAACATGATTCATCATGTGAGTTTTTGATGTATGTGCCTTATGTACCACGTCATCTCAAGATTCCTCTTGCAAACATATACGAACATCGGAACATGCTATAATATGTCCCCTAGACACCTATTATGTGTACAAGGAGCTTTTGTTTACGTGTTCATGTTTGTTAATATTTGTCTGTTATATATTATGCTATATGATTCGTATATGTTGCAATTTTACCTTCAAACACTGGACTTGAAATAGTTGTTACAAAGGAGAGTCTCGGAAAAGATAAGGCAGACGGCAAGTGTTTATCTTCTCCAAAAATGTGTGCAAAATCAGAGCTGATCAAGGTAAATATCCCCTTTTCAGTTGTAACAGATTAACATATATTTTACACCCTATGATATATACTTGTGCAATTCCTGCACAAAGACATGTGATTTACTATCTAGTCATATGCATGCTTTGAAGTCTGAATTTTGAACACATTATACTTGAAGTAGATTATATAAACCTCAAGTTTTTGACACAAGATTTTAAATCAGCGACGATTGATGTTAACTGGTATTTGCTTCCTTGTATTGATATTTCGAATGATTTTTTTTGGCTGATTAGCAGTTGTAGGTTTTAAACGGCTCACTAATGCCCGTAGCTGCCTCCCCCGTCTTGAGGATATCTTGCCCCGTTTTTCGCCCCAAGCGGCAAGATGTTTTTCTTGCGAGTCGTTATGAATGCCAGCCATCTTGTTGTTCATCTTCTATCTCCGTTTTGCTTTCTCCATTTTAGGGTCTTCTTGAATTACACAAATATACATACACATGGGTTCGCATGATTATTAATGTGTAATTGTTGTTTTTAACATGAAGGGAATACAGTCATACCTTGCTCCTCTGTACCAATTATTTCAAGTCTGATCATCTGAAGGTGAACTTGAGACATACATATCATCATATAAAGCGAAGAGAATACTATTTGACCAAGTAAACACGAGCTAGCTCCTTGCACAATGATTAGTTCCATGCTGGAACAACTATATAGATTTCTTATGTGGAAATAATAAATCTTGTTAAATCTTACTGTGTTCAATTCATAATTAATTTTAAGTAAAGAACTATAAAAATAAAATAGGACTATAGGGGTCTATATCATTCCCTGCTAACATTTACTATGTGTCAGTTCAATATCATATTACGCTCTAGTCTCCCCCAATCTCTTTCACTCAACTAAAAGAACACATCTCTCACTTCTCTCTTTACTCCCTTTTATTTTCTTTATAAAAGTAATAATTTTATTTTTTTAATTATATTGCATAATAAAAAAGCAAAATAAAAACTAATAAACGTTATATAAAATAAAACAAAAAATAATATAGTATTTCTAGTGGCTATATTTCTGAGGACTATATTTTTAATGGTTATATTTCCAATTCTTATAATTACCATAATGTATTCTTTTTCTTCTCATTTATTGCTGTTAATATTTTGAAGATCCAAAATGCATATTGAGGCAACATATTCGTAGTTCAGAAGCCTCTAACGGTATATCGGCAAACCATAGGGCTACTAAACTGCAAAACCCTTTGATGCATGCACTTAAAAACTATCCTGCTCAAGCACCGCTGAACAACTGATGGAAGAAGATGATTTTGATTGGATCATTTTGATGATCCTTGGATGTTTAGAGATTATTATCTCTACAATAAACCGTCTTTCAATCCATGCGAAAGACGACCTGACAGAAGATGATGTTCTATGAAGTTCTTAAGTATTAATTTATTTAATATACTAACTTTAGTTTTTATTTTATGTAAATTGTCAGTTTTAGCTGGTGTAACTTTAAAATTTTAGTTTATATAAGATTAACTTTACTTTATATAATTATTTATTTTTATTTTTACTGGCATAAAAATGATTACTAGTGATATATTTTTTTAAATAATAGTTTAGAATTAACAGGAGAGTGAATGAGCAACTCCACTAGCAACAAGAAATTAGCAGCAAAAATGGAGAATGGGGTGGTGTTCCGCGCATTGCCTCAGTCCGCCTCATCGCCAATATCGGTGAATCGGTATCCATACTAAATTGATGAAAGCACTTGAGAAAAAAACTAATGACGTTACGGTGCAGTTTGTTTTTTCAGATGTAAAATGTCTGCAATCTGTGGATCATATTTGCAGATATCTGTAGAAGGAGAGGTTGATCAAACCTCTACAGTCTGCAAAAAAAGACTATTTGGTTTTTAATTTCTGCAGACATGGGTTCGCGAGGGTTAGGGTTCAAGACGTGGTTCGCGAGGACAAGGGGATGCGCGAGGTGGGTTCGCGAGGGTAAGGGGGTGCGCGATGTTGAGATTGGACCTCCAACGACGACTGGATGGTGGCCGGTGATGGGGCGCTCGACGTTGGGGTTCACGAGGGTTAGGGTTTGCGACGTGGGTTCGCGAGGGCAAGGGGATGCGCGAGGTGGGTTCGCGAGGGCAAGGGGGTTCGCGATGGTGGCCGGCGGCGACTGGATGGTGGCCGGCGGTGAAGAGGACGAGGATGGGGGTATGGGAGGCGCTGAGAGAAAGGGTGGGTTTAAGAAAAGGTTTGAAGTGATATTTTTATGCCTGCACTAAAAAGACCATGCGCAGACGTTATTTAATGAAGGGTTAGGTTATTCTACAAAGTGTATTTTTGCTACAAAGTGTGAGAAGACACAATGAGGCTAAAACAGTCACAAAAAAAATTATATCTCACAATCTAAATCGAATTTCAAAAAAGTACTTCGGAGTCTCTGTTCCTCTCGTCGTCCTCTTTTGAAAAAAAATTAAAAATATTTTTTTTTCATTGTGTCTTTTATGACACAATGACCTCATTGTGTCTTTCATAATGACACAATGACGTCATTGTATCTTTTATAAATGACACAATAAAAAAACGTTAATTTTTTTTTTTTTTTTATTTTTCGTTTATTTTTTTTCTTAGTGAGGACGGCTAGGGGAACAAAAGCTCGGAATTACTTTTTTGAAATTCGATTTAGATTGTGAGATATAATTTTTTTGTGACTTTTTTTGACTCATTGTGTCTTCTCACACTTTGTAGCAAATATACACTTTGTATTTGAACCTTTTTCTTTAATGAAATATTTTCGAAAAACAAACAGTCTGCAGACCCTTATGTCTGCGCGTGGTCTGCGCTGTGCAGACAGAAGAGGCTTCGCAGAGAAAACAAACACCACCTATGTGATTACATGAGTGTCTTATGTGTAATAATTTTTTTTATATCTTCGGGTATATTTATTAGTACTATATTAGAGGACCTTCATATAATATGATATTGTTTAATGAAAATGTCATTAGGGAGGTGAGTGCGGAAGCGTGATGTGGGTAGAGGCGTTGAGTAATATAGCAGAGAAAGATAAAGATTTTGACGTTGATTGAGGTGGGCTGCGACATCTCACATTTTCATGCTGAATTGGAGAACCAACAAAAGAGACGAAGGATGGAGAGGAAGGCTTAGGGCGATGATAACATGATATGACACGACGATGCCCTCAGGTTCGGTGCCGCTCAAAACCTTTAGGATGAGCAACACACCCCCTGCCAAAAGAAGCTCCTTGTTTTAGCTTTTTAGATACAATTCTATAATTTTATGGTTTAATTCTTGCTACATCCTAGGATGACCAATTAGGAACCCAAGCTCATTATTTTAAGTGGGATAAAAAAGAAACCGCTAACTCTAGAAAAAATCGCAAAACGAAACTAGTGTTGGTGTGAGGTTTTCGAAGCAGGATTGTTATGGTAGGAAAAAGATTAGCAGCTAGTTTATGATAGGGACAGTCTTGATGTACAACTGCATAGAATAATCGATTCCAAAACCAATTATTGTAGTATACAAGGGCGAATGTTCTAAAAACATTGAATTTATAAAAAAAGAACATATGAGGCCATTAGGAACGACGCGTGTATCTTATGGTGATGGGTGATTCCGTCTATTTAAGTATTTAAGTTTATAGAAGCAACACGGCTAATTGTAACGAGACAGGGATACCTGTATAATTAAAACTCACTACAACATTAAAGTTAGACTTGGCCACTTGATGCTAGAAGTATCATTTTGATTGAGCAGACACAGCGTAGTAATTCTTTACAACAATAAGATGGTTTGGCCATGTGAAGAGGAGATAGATGACGACGCTAATTAGAGCAGTAAAGACCCTTACTATTGGCAAAAGGAGGAGTAGAAGCGGTCCAAACTAACTTGGGAAGAGAGGATTAGATAAGATTTGTTAGAGTTGCATCTCTTTGAGGACATGGTTCAGGATAGGAGTATGTGAAAACGTAGGATTAAGATTAAGTACGTTTAGGGGAGGTTTTAAATGCGTCATATATGTGTCTGAGCGACAAGTCACTACATGTTAGTATATGGTTGTGTATTCTTATTGTTGGCTTTTTCTTAAGCATCGTATGTTGTTATTCATTGTGAGATTACTATCATTTGTATATTGATTGCTTAGTGATCCTAATGTATTATGGCTCATTGTATGCGTTTTTGTTTTCCATTGTATGTAGATTGATTAGGGTGTGCTATTTAAGTGATTATAATCATTGTGTACTCCGTATTCACCATTGTATATTGTTGCTCGTAGTGTGTTTCGTGTGGTCTACTATATATTGTTTGTTTACTAAGCATTGTGTTTCTCTTTATATTAGATGATTTGGTCTTTTTATCTATGATAAAGCTGGAGGTGTTATTTGCAAGTAGTCTTTCTATTACAACGGATAAAGATAAAATTTGTCTACAACCAACTTTGCTAAACCCCGTCAATAGCTATACTATAGATGAATAATTGGGTTTAATTATAGTAATGGTTATGGTTTATCTTTGGCAAAAAGGTCTTCTAGCCTTTTTTTTTAAATCATTTTATTATATATTTAGAAAATACTTCTCCCCTCATTCTTTAATCAACCATAACTTTGTTACGAGCTCATTTTGTTATAAAAGTTATACCATAAAAACGAGTTTTTCGTTATTTTTTTATTAGAGTATTGTGTGAAAAATTTTAAAAAATAAAAGAATAAAATTTTTAAAATTGTTAGAACATCTCCAGTGGTTTCATTTTGTGTTTTTGGAATATAATTTTCTTTTATGATAATACCCTTTATCTTGGGGTATGTTTTTGAAACAATATGTTTATGGAGATGAACATGAAAAAACAACTCATGTGTCAAACATTTCTAAGGAGGTGAGACCGGGCTGGGTTTCAATTTAAAAAAAAATAATAATATGTTTATATTAATAAAATATTTAGTTTTTAAATTTTAATTGATTTTAAATAAAAAAAAATTATAACATACATATAAAAAATAATTTTATTTCTTATTTTAAATTTTAAACTAACTAGTCTAATATTTTTAAATATTAACTTTTAAAGTTTCAAGTTTTAAATTTTAAGTTTTTAAATTTCAAATTTCCTCCCAAGGCTGTATTTTTAAATTTCAAACTTTTTTAAACTTTCTCATAACGGCTATATTTTTATTATAAATACAAACATTCATCTTTTATTTTTTCAACACCTTTGATTTTTTCTTACTTTCAACTTTCAAAATTTCTTATTATTTCTAATGTCTACATAAAAAATGAGTTCAAATGGTGATGAAAGTCTACCCATTTCACCTCCTGGTTCACCTTTTATAGATTTTATGCATGCGGCGTTAAAAGAATTGATGGATGATGATGTTGACAAAGCGTATATAGAAGTGATGAAAGCTCATGCAGCTGAAGTTCTCGAAGCACAACAAGAAAACATAAAAGTATACAAACAGATCGTGAAGAGGGGGATAAGCATCTTTGGAATGACTACTATTATGATTCGGTGTACCTTGAAAGTTATTTTAGATGAGGGTTCTGGTTGAGCAAACTATTTTTCAATCGAATTGTTGAAGTTGTGTCCAATCATTCTTCCTATTTTCAACAAAGATATGATTGTACGGGTAGAAAAGGTATTTTGCTAATACAAAAATGCATTGCTGCCATACGTCAGTTGACAAAGGGCACGGCTACTGATCTATGTGATGAATACATATGAGTTGGTGAAACTATTGTTGCCGAATGTCTACAAAATTCCTGTAGATGTGTTCTTGAAGTTTACTTAGAAGAGTATCTAACCAGGCCAAACGCTTCCGACATTCAACGTTTGCTAGAAGCACATTCTACCAAGCATGGGTTTTCTGAAATGCTAGGAAGCATTGATTGTATGTACTAGGCTTGAAAAAATTGTCCCGTTGCATGGAAAGGTCAATGCACACGATGTGACCATGGATATCCCACCATTATGCTAGAGGCGGTTGCATCATAAGACCTTTAGATCTGGCATGCATATTTTAGAGTGGCTGGCTCAAACAATGACATTAATATGCTCAATCAATCTCCCGTATTCAACCAAGTCTTACAAGGTAATGCTCCTCTATGTAATTTTACAGTGAATGGAACTCCATACATATCAGGATATTATCTTGCAGATAGTATATATCCTGAATGGGCTACACTAGTGAAAAACTTTACATATCCACAGACCGAAAAAATGAACGAATTTAAAAAAGCAACATGAGTCCGCAAGAAAGGATATTGAGAGAGCCTTTGGTGTCCTCTAAGCTCAATGGGCAATCATACGTGCTCCCGCAAGAAGCTTGGAGCTTGCAACAACTAAGTGATATCATGTATGCATTATTATAATGCATAATATGATTGTAAAGGATGAAGGCTATGCTATATGTGAGTGCTCGGATGATGATACAGATGAGCCAATAACTTCATGGAGTTCCAACGGTATTTCAAAGTTATTTGTACAGGTTTTAATGTTTACGTAATCAAGAGGCTCATCATGCAATTCGGGTTGATTTGGTGGAACATATCTAGTCTTTTAAAGAATAAGAATAATAATGTTAAGTTATTGTAATATGATATTATTGTAATGTGTCGTTATTATGGTAATGTTTTACTCTTGTAACTTTTAATTATTTTAAGTTTGTTTGCATTCCTGATTTATTATCTATAAATCCAAAAATTAAAATTTAAAACTTAAAATTTGTTTTTTACAATAAACTTTAAATTTTAAATTCCCCCTAAAACATCTATTAATTATTATTTATTAAATTTAAAGCTTAAATTTTAAATTTCCTCCCGAAATAGATTTTAAACAATTTTGAATTTACCCCTACTCAAACTCCTGCCTCTCAAACTATTATAAATACATATTCATTCCTTCCTATCTTTCACACTCTCAAATCTTCTTTCTCCTAAAATTCTAGAAAATCATGAATCTAAACACAAATTTATTTTTACAATTGCTAAACGATTCCAATCCTGATGCAAACCCAAACCCAAACCTGTACTCATATCTGAAATTTGGATATTCCCAGTTCCAAGGATACCCGAATCAACAATTCTCAAATCTTGGATTCTCTCACTTCCCAAATCAAGGGTTTCTCTCAATTCCCAAATCTTGAATTCTCTCAATTCTCAAATACAGGGTTCTCTCGATTTACAAATCTTGGGTTCCCTCAATTCCCAAATCATGGGTTCTCTCCATTCACCAATCTACCTTTAACTCAATTTTCAGTTACCAAAGAATCTCCAGCTATTTCAACAAACCAAACATCCGCTTTGACACCACATAGTGGTAGTGTGGATGACTCTCCATCCCCTTACATCAAGACCACTAAAAAGAAGAAGAGCAAAGTGGTTGCATCATCAAAACAACCAAAAAGATGATAATGGTCATCTGAGGAAGAAGAAGTGCTTACCAAGGCGTTGTTACATATTTCAAATTACTGTATCATTAAGAACTTTTAAAAGAACAATGACTTTTGGTAGAGGGTCCATACATACTTCAAACAGGGTAGAAATATGGTGAGAACAATGGAAAACCTACGTTCTCACTGGCATATGATAAATCGAAATGTGAATGTATTCAACGACATCTACATTCAACTACGAAAAGAAAAAAAATAAGTGGTTGTTCTTATGATCAATTGTTTACACGTGCTCGTGGGATGTATGAAGCCTCAGAAAGTACACAGTACGATCATGTTTGGATCCTTCTCAAAGACGAGCTGAAGTGGAAAGAACAAACAGGTCTTGAGCACAGTCAAAATGTAAGTGGTAAAAGATCCGCTGAGAATATTTCATCTGAAGCTAATAACTACTTTGACCTCAATGATGAAAATGAATTAACGCTTGATGATTATGAGAATAAAGTTGAAGAACTTCCCCGTCCAATGGGCACAAAGAAGCAATGGCTAAAGGTAAGTCTAAAGGCAAAGCTAAAGCCGACTCGTCACAAATAAATAAGGTTATCAGACGCTTTCAAAATTTAATAAAAATGAGAGAATCCGTCATTGGTGAAATTGAATCCAAATGCGTGAATTTGTTGATATTAAGCGGAAAGATGTTCAAGCCTGTGAACAAGAGATCGCACTACGTGAATAAGAGATTGTACTGCGTGAACAAGAAATTCTTTATAAGAATACAACCTACATGAATCTCGAGCAAGTCACATTCCATAAAAAAATATATGACAAAATTAGGGCAAAGTATGATATTTAGGTAGTTTAATTGTTTTATTGTTTAAGTTATTTATTATTAAGTTATTGTAACTGTTAATTATGTAATGTTTGAATTTCAAGTTTTCAGTATTTAGAATTTTTCCTCTTACGAAAAATATTTTTAAACTTTAAATTTTAAATTTTTAAAATTCCCTCTAAGAAAAAAAAGTATTTAACTTTTAAATTTTAAAATTTTAAAATTTCACTACAACAAAAGACATATAAATATTCCATTTATATTTTATATTAATATAAAAGATTGGTAATTAAAAATAAATTATAAAAGATGATGATAATATGGTAATGTTTTTGGGTGTTTTTAGATCTTACTATTGGAGAGGTTTTTGGAGTTTTTGAAGAATGATTGATTTCAGATGTGGCTGCTGAATAGACATGTTTTTTTAGTGTTTTTTTTATTACACCATTGGTGATGCTCTTATAGTTGTGTTTATACATGTATAAATTTGTTACACTGTTTTAAACACATATAGTAAACCAGACGTTTTGTAAATCAACTTTTCTCTCTTGTTATAAACTCAAACTATATAACCATCAAAGGTTAACAAAATTTCAAAATTTATATATAATTAAATGTTATATACATTTAGAAATAAATAAAAAATATTATCACACATGAAAAACTATTACACATATTAAAATATAATCAAATGGCTCTATTACAAAACTATTTCGATGTAAGTGTAAACTACTGTTACTTGAAATCAATAAAAAATTATCAAAAAGAATCAAAAAAACATTTAAAATATATCACAAAAGTTAAGAAAGAGGATTTAAAGTAGATATTAACATATATGAAAACAAATATTTTAAAAACTAGTTATTTAGCACGTGTAAATCACTACGCATATGTAAAGTTATCACTTACAAATGTGTAAAACTTTCTATTTACACGTAGAAATAAAAATATAACTTATTTCTTTTTGTTACTTAACACATGTGTGAATCACTTTTACACATGTGTAAATTCTCTTTTACACATGTGTAAAAGTCAATTTTATACATGGGTAAATTTATTTTTATATTTTAGGCACATGTGTAGGGTATTATTACAAATATGTAAATCACTTTCAAAACATTTGTTAAACCATTTTACACATGAAAAAGTAAACGTGTAAGATATTCTTACCATGTGTAAATTTAATTTTTACACATGTGTAATGATAATGTTTTACATGGATAAAACTATTTTTACACATTTGTAGAGCTAATTTTAGACATGTATAAAAGCACGTATTATGAACCGGGAAACAGTTTTAAAACTAAATTCTAGAGTTAAACTTGAAACGCTAAAACTAAACCCTAGAAGCTAAACTCTCTCTCTCACTCTCTCTCTCTCTATATATATATATGTATATATAGTTAAGGATTTAAGTAAAAATAGTACTTAATCTAAAAAGGCTAAGAATGAATCTTAACAATCAATCTTATAAATTAACGGTTGAAATCGTATTAGAAAAAAAGTTCATGGATTGATTTTTTTACTCAACTTTTTTCAAAGGTTAATAACATTTATATATAGCATTATTTTTTTTATAAAAATTACTACATACAAACAAGCATTTTTTATCTTTAAAACCAATATACTATTGTTATATACAATTTTTTTTTTTTTTATGTTTTCTAGCTTATTGTGATTCCTTTTCATCATTGTGGCTAATTTGTTTGTCATGGTGTTTTCCTTAACACCATCTTGTTACAAAATGATTGGTTCTGAAAAATATAATGGTGAAATAATTGTGTCGTCTAGTTCTAATATATAACACATGACAAAATAACAAATTTATATAATACATAAAAATAGTAACAAAAATAACAGGAAATGATTACATAATACACAATGATGAATATATATATGATTAAAAAAACAACATAACTTTTTTTGAAATATAATAACCTGATATATTTAAAAAATGTCCTGTCGTATTTGACACAATAATTATAATAATGCTCTCACATTAAAAAACAATAAAACAATATATATCAAGATCATAATCATCTTAGCATTTTAATATTAAATATCTTTTTTTAGTATAACTTTATCATATATATATATACATAAGGGAGGGTTCAAATAAGATTTTTTTTATGAGAACTCTAAAAACTAATGTGAGGCAAAAGTTTAGAATGGTAAAAGGGTAAATAACAAAAATATAATAAAAAAATTATAAAACCAAAAGTAGAATAAAAAAAAAAAACAAATACAAAAAAACAAAAATGTGTCCCTTGTTTCCCTCATTCATGAAAAAAATAAAAAAATTTATAAAAAATAGAAAACTCATTTTTTTACGAACTTTGTTTTACACATGTGTAATATAGATATTACACATGTGTAATGACTAATTTACACATGTATAAATAACGGGTGAATATTTTTTTAAAAATCAATATGATACGCATTTGAAAGATAAAAAAATACTGAATTTTATGGTGAAATTCTATTGAAAAAATAATGTCATGAAAAAACGTTATGAAAATTAAGAAAATAAAAATGAAGATGGGCATGTGACTTGTATGTAATGTTAAATATATGGCTTATATTAGTTACAAAAGTTCTCCCGCAAAATGAAGTGTTATATAATAATTCATAATCTGACTAAATCATGATTTAGCATTCCAAATTGCGGCTAAACTACTCGCACATAGTTTCCCATTTGCGCCGATGTTGAATTCAAATATTGTTTTTTAAGTGTTATATTTGTTTGTTTTGTTTGCTTTATTCTAATACACGCTGATCAATAGTAGATTATGGCTTTTAGCTGGCCTAAACCTACACTTCTAATTCTTTATTAAGTAAATTAGTCAAGTATTGACATTTTTAACCCAAATGCGTTAAGTTGTTGAGCTGAAGTAGTGTTTTTGTCTCTTTGTTCGTATTTCTTACATATGATGCTTCAATGATTCACGAATATTCTAGATTTTTTATTTGTATAACTTGGTGGCACATTGTGTGAATCGTTGATTATTCTCATATTATTGATCACGGACACAAAGAGTTACAAAAATTTATATATGGGCTCATCATAAAGGTGTTCAACTTGATAATTTTCTGAAAATCATATGCCCAAGAGCTACTAGTGGAAACAAAAACCTTAGCAATTATTGGCACCAGATCCAGCTTTTGTTTTAGCTACACCGACATCACTTGTGATCATGGATAAGAAGTTTTTAACAAGTATTGGTCATCTTAGTGTTATCTACTATTTTTTATAATTAAGATTTACACAAGATCAAACTAATTTTGGTTATGCTTAAAATGAGTTAGTAGGTGTGAAGTGGATGCTTATAAAAGCTAATATAAATCTCAAACGCAACGAATGGTACGGCACAAAATGAGTTATTATGCTTAAAAGATTAATGTTTAAAGCTAACTCAACTTTGGCTTTTACACCAAGTCAACTTTGGTAAAAGCTGGCCTTTTAGGTGTTACTCGCGCAAGTCAGCCTAATGGTTAGCTTTTAGTCATTTGTGCTAACACTAATTATGAAGGTTGATCATAATTGTAACATTTTAAAAAAAGGGCACAATATATGCAAGATTTACACATATACATAATTGAAGACTAAAATCATTACGTTATTTATTACAATATTTTTTTACAAATTTAAAATGTTCCAATCATTCATCATTATAGGATGCCATACTTTTGACGTCTTAATAACCCGTAATGTCACTTCACTACTCACCTAGACCAGAACTAAAAAGTTTAACGTACGCTGCTAAGTCAATCATCAAAAGCTTTATAAAGATTTCTTTTACTGGTTAAGTATTCGTAAATATCATAAAACTTCATTTTAAATATTCTAAGGCAAATTAATTTATCACTTTAATAGTCATAACAAATCAATAGTTCAAATACATGTAAACCCAAAAGAAAATTTCTAAGTTTGCTACTTAACCTAACTTCTAACCGTACTTTCCACAAAACCTTCCATTAGGTTATATTTTCTATTACATAACCTTTTGTAACAACATTATTCATTCCCATACCTCTTACCCTTTAGACCTTTGACACGCTCATGGCTAAACCAACATATATTTTTAAAGAAAACACCATTACAACAACTCATCGTTATAGGGTCATTTATAACGACGATAATTATAGCGACAGAAGTATTGACCGAATACGATGGAGAAATGGCCACAAAACATTGGCGGCAAATTTCGTCGCAATAGGTTGGAGACCACATTTCATCGCTAAAAGTCCAGAAAATTTAGTTGGAAGAAGACTTATTTCTTGTAATAATAATAATAATAGTCCTTGAATCGTTTTAGGATATAACAGGACTACCAACCCTCAAATCAACATGTGTCCCGTTGGTAATTAATCCACCCTACACCATTTGACCATTCCCTTATGATAGCCCATCCCATTACAATCCATAGTAGGACTAACCAAAAACCTTACTCCTATTGAGCATGGACTTTTCTTTAATATAAAACTATAATCATTGCCCTTTTGTTATTAATCAATTCATTGAACTTCTTTACCCTTTCATAACCATTACCCTTATCCCGTATGATCTTTTATTACCTTAGCCATACCTTGCACCTTTAAGGATCCATCTAACCTAAGTACCTAACCCGTGCCCATGAACTTTAATATATAAACCTACTTGTATAAATTGTCCACACAACCTTTACATAAACCTATTTACTAAAAGCGTTCACATAAATTTACTCATATGGCATCATTCGTGTACATCTTTATTTACATCAGCTTACACAATATAAAGCCTGTAACCCTAGCTCCGTCTCCCTCTTAGCCACTGACGCTGGTCACCGATCACCGCGACAACATCCATCTCTCAACTCTATCAAATAAAGTGACTCAACTTTAACCAGACATTTTCATGGCGTTAACTTTTTTATTAATGCTAAAAATTCTTTAAATTGAATAATCCAAATAAAACATATACAAATACTTGGTTACTATTTAATGATTATATTACCTAAATCTTATTGTTATAATAAATTATTCTAATAAAAAAGTAAGTAAAGAATACACGTGATAACACCATATTTTTACTCATCAAAATTTTTTCGTTTCTCTGTCCTATTAAATAATTACATTAATTAATAATATTGTTTAACTAGTTTTTAGATTATATATAGTTTTTAATAAAATAAGAAAGAGGTATATTTATTAATGTTATTTCTAAAGAATTTTTTTTTTTAAAAATAAGATATTTTCTAAAACATCAAACTTTTTTTTAAAAATGGAAAACATTTTAAAATTGGTGTTTTTATAAAGTGAATTTCTTATAAATAAAAATAATCAAATCGAGAGTTATAGTAAAGAAATTTTTAAAATGATATCTTTTTTTAAAACGATTTGTTTTAAAACAAATTATTTTTTTGGAAAAAGCAAAAAAAGTTAAAAAGTTGATAACATTGTTTATTGCTTATAGTCCTTAATCATATATAATTTCAATCACATCTTATCTTAGAAAACTGTTTTATAATTAATCAAATTTGATTTTATTTACTATTTTACTTATTCAACCCGTGTAATACATGAGTTACTAATAATAGTTTAACAAATATGAGGTAATATTGAAAAAAGATTCTCTAGTTTATAACCAAGTTTTGTAGGTCTTCAATTTAAATTAAATGAAAAAAATCACTAAATACTAATCAAAATTCATATATGTTTCATTTAGATTACTCAATTTTAAAACATTTTAGGATTATAATTATTTTAAAACATTAGAACACATTATGAGTTTATTGGATAAAACGTTTGAGCGACTTCTGTGAAAATAGTCTAGAAACTTATTATTACTGGATGATTTTTTTTTCTTCTGGTTTTAACATATAAATATAAAAATAGAATAATAACCATCCTCTATTAGCAATGTGATAGCTAGGCATAACTCATAATTAACTAGTTTATCATTAATACATTAACTAATAATAGAAACGCATGACTATTGATGGTCTTGAAATTCTATGGGACATGCGGTGAGGGCGATGATATATACCTCTTATGACGTTGGTCTGTCTTCAAGTGTAGCAGGTAGGAATCTTGGTTTTAATACTCCCTACTTTTCCTCTAATAGTTTAAATTTTAATTATTCCTCAATATTAAAGTAGCATTTGTCGACCTCAAGGGTAAGTTTGGTTGTAAATGATGTACTTTTAACTAAATGGTTATGAGTTTAATTTCTGAATTATGTATGTTTGATGATTAGTTTTCTAGTTATAGGAATCTTCAATTAAAAAATAAAAGGAGCATTTATCAATTTGTAAGCAAAAAATATAAAAATCCCGTACCATAACAATATAACAAATTGACAACCAAATCAAGTTAAAGCGTTTCCTCACACCATATGATTATATGAAATAATCTGTTTAGATGTCATATTTAGTTATTCAATTCAGCAAGTCATTTTGGTTTGTATACTAAGCTTAACACGTCGTATTGGTTGTACTTGAAATAAACTTATCAACATACTTTATTAGAATATATTAGAAAAATAATATAATTTAGTAGTTCAACACGTTTGATTATGACCTCCGATCCAATCAGTTTATAATCTACCAAAGCGTTTGATCAATTTAGGTATAATAAAATTACACGAGTCACATTTGTTTTACTTGGTTATAAGAGAACTATATTGAAATTGATATTGACATGAACAAATTACAAACAATTTCATCATGCAAGTTTTCTCACAAATTATGTTAATTTATTTATTGGAAATTCTGAGAGTACACTAGATAATACATTAATTGTTTAAACAATCAAAGGTAATATTTTCGTTATTATGAATAATTAATGTAAAATAAGTACGAACATTAATAAAGATATCATATTCGTCAAGAATTACGACTATAGTTTTCATTTAAAACCTAATTAATTGACGTAAACATAATCTTTCTCCACACATATCTCATGTCCATAAAAGCAAGTTAAACAAATCAATTCAATGCAATATAAATTAACAAAAAAATTATTACAACTCGGACAAAATTCTGTTAATCTGTACATTCAATTAGTTTCCTTTAAATTTGATTATTAATCAACCCATAGACCATAACAATCGCCATGATTAATGATCGATCAACATGGGGTTGTACTGTTAATGTAAACACATCATTTCCAAAGTTAATTCCTGTGCTTGTTTGCTTTTGTTTGATCTCTGCCACAAGTGCACCTCCTTGATCTTCATCTACGATCTTGAACCCTAAATTGCCATCCATTCTAACAATCTTGTATGTACACCCTGATCTTGTTATATCGTCACACAATCTCACGCAAATGCTTCGAAGTTTTCTTACGTGAAACCATAGATGTTTTTCTGAACTGCAATCATCCCATTTGTATCCATCCCAACATCCAAAAAATCGCAATTTCTGCGACCATAGAGTGACATGAAGTGGTATGTTAGAGATAATATGAAAGTTAGAGATTATTGGAATATATTTACTATTGCTAGGAGTATGATTTGATAATTTTTTTTTATTGTATTCATCTCATTTTACTTTTGTAATCAGTTGATCAATAATACACAATACTTTCATGTGATAATTTGAAAAACAAACGTATCAAGTGAATTTGTACCTTTTGTAGCAAGGAAAATAGAACTTTTCCTCGAATATCCATAAGATAAACTTCTTGACAACATTTTTCGTCATAATTATCAACCCTATAAACAATTTCTCCTTTTGAGTTATATACGGTGCATCCACGAGTGTTGAAGACTAAAGATTTCATCCATATTGTGAAAGATTCAGGCTTTGAAGTTAACTCAGAAGGAGGAGATGGTGATTGTGGATAAACCCTAGACATTGAAAGAGAGAATTAAGAAAGCAAGTCTTGTTAGATGATGGAGAAGGATGTATATATAGGCATATATTTGCATGAAGGTCAGCTTCTAGGAAGAGCATTCAAGTCAGTCCAAGTGACATCTAGAATATCTATATATTAATTAATAAATAACAGAATTTATCATTTTAAACAACATACTAATCATAGTCTTAAAAGTAATACTTAACAATAACAATAGGTTTAAAAATCATATTTTATATTCTTAATTACTCTTAATTTAATGTTTTCTTAAAATTTATCAATTGAGCTGTAATCATATTGTCAAAAAACAATTTTATATGCAAAATTTTCAGAACTGGTCTGGACTGGACTACCAATGCATCGGACAGATGGCTTATTGGCCCTGATCTAATCTATTTGAGCGGTCTGGTCTGATGATAGTGAAAACATTGTTTACATATATCACTTCTTGATAGAGATAGAGCATTCGAGTTTGTCCATGTGATAAAATACCAATATCCAGAACACAAATTGTTACATAAGTACCAGAATTGATTGTTATAGTAAACGTAGGTCATAGTCTTAAAAGCTTATACTTAACAATAGTAGATTTACAACTTTATTTTATACAATTAATAACTAATAATTAGAATTTTAACCACTGTAACGGTTATATCAGAAAAATAAAGTTAACTAGATTTTTCTATGTTGTATTGTTAAAGAGTTGTTTAGATATTGAAGTAAAAGGCCAATGTCGATACTCGATAGTGATGTGATTTTAAATCATATTGTAATTTCACGTTGATTAGGTGATATTTAAAGTAAAAATGCTAAAGCATAGTTATGTTATTTAAATATTAAATATTGTATTTTTTAGACGAATAAACCAATACCAACAATTATTGAGTTTTTATAAAAATTGCTAACAAGTATGCACTATGAATAGTATAAGTTTTTCTTTTTTAAATTATATCTTTTAATGTAATTATTTTGATGTGCATATTTTCTTTTTAATTCAAAATATTTTTCATTTAAGTGTGTTTATATTTTTAATTTTAAATAATGTTTATCTTATACTTGACACTCAAGTAGTTCTTTTTTTTTTTTTTTTTTTTTTTTTAATTTCGAGCATACCCTTGTCGTTTTCTTATTTTTATCTACGAGCTTTCGTGTTGCTGAACTCTCAATTTTCCTGTGCAACAAGCTTATATTTATCTACAAGCTTTTATGTTTTTAATCACTCGATTTCACAAAAATGTAATATTATCTAAGATTTTGAGTATGTTGGAACTTGTGTGCTCAAACGTCAACACAAATAAATACTACCAGTGGAGTTGATTCTTTAGGGCCACATATCTACCATTGTATCAAAGGAATCAGGTGCGAGAGTTATAGTGAAAACTGACATTTTATATTTAGAATAAACAAATGATGAATTCGGTTTTTTTCGGTTGAATTCATTTTTTTCGGTTTTTAACTAAAATCGAATAGAATTGAATTCGGTTTGGTTAACCATATTTCCAATTCGGTTCGGTTCGGTTTTGGTTATGCCTGGAAAAATTTTAAAACCGAACAAACCGATAACCGAACCGATGAACACCCCTAGCAGGTTGCGCGTGTTTAATGTCCGCAAAGCCGTCTCAACGATTTTGGAGGCCCTAAACGAACAAAAAAAACCGGGCCCTTTTCAAAGTAAACATTATAAATCCTTCTTTTTTATCCGGGTTGGGGACTGAAAACAATAAACTAAAATGTTTATAACTGGTGGAGTTATTTTTTTTTAATTTTTTTTAATCTTTTTGTAATTTGAACAAAGACCATTTTTGTAATTTAATATCGGCTTCTTGTTTTTGTTTCTTTTGCCTTTTCTTATGACTGTTTTCATGCTTTCTAATCGACAACATATTTATATATGACAGATTCAAATGCAAACTTCTACTAAACAAACAATACTATAATATATACACTAAACTATGAGTTACAGACTAATTCATTATATTCAAATGTAATTTACTAAACAACAAAGTGCAACTTTGCAAATATTTAAACACTAGGTTCAAAAACTAACAAGTGACTAAATTCTACATGACTTGTGAATTAAACTTTAAACACTGAAGATGTGCGATCCAACAATAAAAATCAAGATTAAACTCAAAATTTTAGAATCTGGAATTGAAAAAAGAAAATGACCTTGAGTACTAGATATAGAGAATACTTGCGAGTCTGTGTTCGAAATTGCCATTTGATAGAAAAAATTATAGTTGTGTTTTTAAAAAAAAAAATTAATTTATAATATTTTGAAAGAAGAAAGAGTAAATTTCTATTGGATTGAAAACCCAACTAAATTAATAAAGTGTTCAGTTCATTCAAATTTTTACACATATAAACACAATATATAAAATATAAAGGCCCTTTAAAATTGGGAACCTAATTCCCTAGCTTTACTAGCTTTGGATTGAGCCTACCAATGTGGGAAAGGGTAGTGAGTGCTACTATTTCTTATATAAATATTTGAGGCCAGAACCATTTTTTTCAACTTCTTACACTAGTGCCAAAAGTAATATTAACAATAGAAAATCCCGCTGGAGACCACGGTAACAACTAACTACCCATCACAACTAGTAGAAAACTAGTTTGTTTCTATTAGAATATAAGTCAACAATGTTATTTGCTGATATCATTTATTTACATTGTGTTAATGTATTTATTATTATTTATTTTTGTATTGTTTTTTATATATTATATTAATTTTTTTGTTATATATCATCGTGTTTTAAAATAAAAGTACAAATTAATGTTATTTCACCAATATATATTACAAAACTCATAGTGTTTAAGATAACATAATAACGATAAAAAAAAACAATGAGACATTGTGTTATTTGTTAATGTTTTAAATGTAGAAGATCAATTAGTTGTTGATATATGATTGTGTGTTATATATGAAATACTCAACAATATTATTTCATCATTATACTTTTTAAAATTAATAATTTTTGAAAAACACAATAGTATTCGGAAAAACACAATAGCTAACAAAAAAACACAATAAACTGCATTAAATACATAATGACAAGATATGAAATTAAAAACATAAAAAATTTATTGTTTTTTTGTATAACAATACCGTAATCGTTTTAAAGATAAAAAATATTTTTTATGGTGTAGTTTTTATAAAAAAACTAATGTCATACATAAAAGTTATGAACATTTAAAAAAATAAAGAAACTTTGCAAAAAAAGTAAAAAAAGTAACTATTTCTAATATACCATTCTAACAAATTTTTTTCTATAATTTGATCTAAACTATTAATAAAGGTGACTAATGGTTGAGATTAATTCGTATACTTTTTAGTTTTAAAAGTGTTTTTATTTGAACATTTCGCTTATATAAATTTGATATCCTAATTGTATACATATTAGACCAAAATTGTATGGTATGCTTATAGTAAAAATGATATTTAATCTAAAAAGCCTAAGAATGATTATAAGATTGACATGTGTCTTTTCTGTTATTTATAAAGGAGGACATTTTGATTATTGTGTCAAATATATTATCTTATTGTGTCTTATACGTTCATTGTGTCAATATCAGTTCATTGTGTTATATATTTTATATTATTAGTTATATGTATTCATCATCGTGTCTCACGTTTTAATCTTTTTTATTTTTTATTTTTATTTTTATCATTGTTCTATAGGTTATATAAATTTGTTATCTATTATTATGTTTTAAAATTTGAATCAAAGTACACAATGATATAATTTCACTAATGTAGTTTTCAAATCTCATAGTATTGAAGATAATATAATGTGTTATTTGTGTCATTGTTTTTTTATAGATTATATGAACTTGTTGTTATCTATCATTGTGTTTTACAATTAAAAGTACACAATAATATTATTTCACTATTGTATTTTTTCAAAACTCATAGTGTTCAAGATAACACAATTACGATAAAAAACACAATGAGACATTTGTGTTATTTTGTCATTGTTTTTAAGGTATTAGATTATTAGTTGTTAATTTATTATTGTATTTTATATATTAGAGATACACAACAATGTTATTCCATTATTTTTTTTAAAATTTATCATTTTAGAAGAACACAATAGTAATCAGAAAAACACAATAAGTTTAAAAAAAACACAATAAACTACACTAAAGACATAATGACAAGATATGACTCTAAAAACATAAAAAAATTACTATCTTTTTATATAACAATATTATACTAGTTTTAAAGATAAAAAATGATTGTTCTTACAATGTAATTTTTATAAAAAAATAATGTTGCACATAAAAGTTATGAACGTTAAAAAAAATATAGAAACTTACAAAAAATCAACAAATGACTATTCTTAAAATACCACTCTAACAAAAATTTTCATACAATTTGATCTTAACCATTAATTAATAATATTAATGATTAAAATTACTTTTTACACTTTTTACTTTTAAAAGTCTTTTTATTCGAACCTCACTTGTATTATATACACACATTTGTGATAATGAGAAGATCAAGCAATTCCATAACCACTTTTGGTTTCAAATAAGTACCTCCAAAAGTTGCACTTATCAAGAAGTACTCGGTTGTAGATGTGATATTGTTTGAGGATATTGTTAGTTGTTTAAAGGCGTATGAAGATTGATTGAAATTAAGGTAGGCGAACATTTGTAGTTAGAGTGGGTTGCCAGTCATCAAGTTCTAGACTCATATGAATTATGAATTACCAGGAAAAGGGCGCTCCACCGGGGTACGAGGACAAGGTTTTAATGGTGAAAGAGGTGGTTCACTTCAAGACTCCTAGGCATACGAACAGAAAACAAAGAGACAAGAAAAACATAAGGTGTTTTAAATGTGAGTAGTATAGCTATTATGCTTCACAATATGAAACAAGGAAGAAGTAAGGTGAGGTTGTTAAATTAACACACACGCAAGAAGAAGAACCTACTCAACTCTTGATTGTTAATGGAGAAGAAACTAGCTATGGTGTTGTTGAAAGAGGAGAAAGTATTTCTGTGCCAAGACAAAATGAAACGATGGAAGTCAGGATGTTTGGTACTTGGAAAAAGAGGCTAGTAATCACATGACTAGCCTTAAGGAGTGTTATTTAAAATGGGATGAAGGCATGACTTGTCAAGTGTATTTCGGTTAAGGATCAAAGGTTTAGATGTACTAAAAAGATGTTCTGGTTGAATGAAAGAATAGAGATCAACTATTGACACCTAATGTGTATATTATTCCTGCTTTAATGGGTAAAAATTTGAGCATGGGTCAAAGGACATAAGACGGATATGATGTGAGGATGCACTAGACTATTTGGAAATGTATGATGAGCGGGTGAGGCTTATCATGAAGGTGCACGTATAACTATAAGAAAATATTACTTTGCACATCATCAACACTTATGTCGATGCTTGAAGCACGTCAAAACATTTGTGTTTATACGACTTCTTTAGCATACTTTATCCTTCATAGTTGTGCTTTAGTAGGGTAACTATTCCTGAAGTTCTATTAGAGTTTCTTTATCTTTTTACATGTGAACTATGAGTTTAGGCCTACTTTATCGTTCTTTACTTTCATGGCCTAAACTATGTCATTCTTTGACTCTTTAGCATTTTTTTTTTAATTTTATAATACCATAGCAATTCATCACACATTACTATGTAACATTTTAATACTTTATACTTAGCATATAGTGTACATTGTTTCGTATAATGTGCCTTTGGTCACAAAAGGAGACTATCATGAATTTATGGGAAACTATCATGAATTTTGAGCAAGTATGAGGAGATTTAGATGAAGAAATATTATGCGGATGAAAAATCCGAGCTTTCTGTCTAAGTAGCATGAGATGTGGATGAGTAAACAACTACGCGTGAACTATTAGATATACGCTCAAGTATCTAAGATGTGGATGAGTAAGCTCATATGAGGAGGAGTAAACTCAGATGCAGACAGGTTATCCGTTAAATCTGTTTAAGTAATCTGACTTAGCAAAACAAATGAATATGAACCATCAAACTATATCCCGTCACTTTATCGGATCAATAATTACCCTTTTTGGGTTTAACATACGGTATCGTCAATGCATGGACATTCATACATTAAACTATATAAACCCTAATCATTTATCATAAAAATATAATCTCTTACGTTTAAAACTATCCAACATTATTAAAAGTACTGTCACATATGTATATCAGCCTCAAAACATTATAAAAACATATAAAAATAAGGATATAGAACTCATCTTTGATAAAACCATGAACAACCCCTTGGATGAAGGTCTTTCAAATATATCAAAAACACGTCAAGTTCAAACTTTTTCCTTTTATCTATTCCTAAATGATTTCTAAACATGTTTCATGTATCCTATCACACCATAAGTATCATACCTTGAAGTTTCCTTTTATGACTCTCTCTACCCTTTAGAAAATAAATTGGGTCAACCCGATTATTTTTTATATTTAGTTTTCATATATTCGTATTATGATTACATCTTTATCAAATTTGAATTCTGTGTTTTTCTAGGTTTTATTTATTATCATTATTAATTTTCAACTGAGATATAGGATTGCAGAGTCAAACGGCGGTAACTTCCAATCGGTGTCCGGCAATCGGAAATCGGCAATAAATATATTCAAGTCTACTCTAATTAATAATATATTGGTTTATCTTGGCTATATGTTTGTGCTATTCTATACATAAACATTCTTCATCCCAAATTTAAATTATGAAACTGTTATGGAAATTAATTTATTTGGATTCATTGCGAATTAGTTTGATGATTACTTACATTGAATTTAATTAGGAGTTTCAATTTTTACATTAAAAACTTATTTTGTTGTTTAGAAAATTTTAGTTTGGGATAAATTAAACGTTATAAACCTAGAAGTATAACCCAATTAATAGCCCAATTAGGAACCGATTACCGAATAAAACGACCCCAATAAACCCGATTACCGATCAACCGTAACTTTATTCGGCTCGGTATTCGTGTAGGATTCCAACATCAAAAAACCCGATGAACCCGACTCGACGAACCTGAAAGCCGATTAAAAAACCCGATCAACACCCCTAATAAAACACAAGAAAGAAGGGAAGGTGGCGGCACTTTCTATATATAAAGGGGAATAGTAGTTCCTTTTTAAACATCTTTGTACCATTAACTTTCATCAGTTTACACATTTCACCCCAAACTTTAAAGTTGACTTCATTTTTCTAAAAATTAGGGTGTTATAGACGAGGTCTTTGTACTCGATGTGAGGTTGGAGACGGTAAACTTTTTATTAGTATTGGTGACAAAGGAGGAATGGCTTGTACATCATCTTGATGTTAAGTCAACCTTTCTATATGGAGACTTTAAAGAGGAGGTTTCAGCATCGCTATCACATGGTTTTGTAGTCAAAAGAAAAGGAAAACATAGTCTATAAGTTAAACAAATCTCTTTATTAGTTAAGACAACCACCAAGAGCATGGAGTTGTGGACTTGACAGGTCACTTAAATACCTTAATTTTGAGTAGATGTTCACACAAGCAGGCGGTGTAAAAGTCTCAAAAATCAGGTTTGATACATAATATAGTTCTGTATGTGGTTGACCTTATTGTAACGAAAACAAATGAGAAGGAGATCGATGAGTTCAAAGGAAGATCGATGAAGATGTTGTTTGAAATGAGAGATGTGGGGTTGCTGCCTTTTTATCTTGGTCATCACAAAAGCAATGTACGGTGGCCTTATCTTCGTGCAAGGTTGAGTTTATGGCTGATACTTTTACAGCGTGCCGATCACTATGGCTATGTAATTTGGTCAGTGAGGTAAGTGGGAATACAACTCAAAATGTGAAGTTGTTGGTGGATAACGAGTCAACAATAGCTCTTACGAAGAACCTAACCAAGGTCTTGCCTCGAATAAGTTTGCCAAAATAATTAAGGGCGCTAATGGGAGCCGAAGACCTCAAAGAAACCATTCAACGCTAAGGGGGAAAGTGTCGGGTTATCGCTGACTAGAGTGGTTCAACTTTGACTGAGTAATATGGAACAAAACTAGGAGGTGGTTAGTTACTATTATGAGATCGTGGACAAGCACTTTTTTTCCAGTTTAACAAAGAAATTGTAGTAAAGAGTTTGTTTTGATTTCTTTATAATCATTTGCTTTGAGGTCTGATATATCATAAGCAAAATATTGTCGCAAAAGTGTGTTATTGTTCTTGATTTGCCTCTAGATATAATAATTTTTGATTTTCAATTCGATTAGAATATTCAAACTAAGTTTTGTACATAAATTTTATTTTTTACTATATATAAAGTTTAAAACACATAGGCCTCTACATTCATTTTGTTAAGTTTCTTTAAGGAGCATGTCGTGTTTTTTCATATACGAAGTTATGTAGGTTGATGATGTTGCTCTATTTTTAAATTTTAATAATTGACTAATTTATATATATTAATATATAATACTAGTTTGTATCTTGAATCTTGCAATTTGAATTTTAGTCTTATTAGTTTCATAGATTTGTTTTAAATAGTCAAAAGAAATACTAGTTTGAACGTGTTTTAAAAGATAAGAGGGTATTTTAAGCTTACTATATTTTTCTAATTAACTCGAATCCAATCGTATTCGAACCACATTCTAATGTTAGAATTGAAATTGGTTTTTCATATCTAGCTCTTAAATTTCAAAATTCGAGTAACCCAATTCAATTTACTGAAGGAATTGAACACAAACTAGATTCGATGAATACCGAGTTTTCTCAACATTCTTCTAGTTATCATTATGATCTAGTGTATAATATACTCAAACTACTCTAAAATATCAACAAGCTTTGTATTAAAAACATGCTCTATTGTATCATACAACTTTGCTTCTTGAAAACCAAATTACTCTAAGCATTATCAAAGCTCCTAATTATATGCGTGCTATAGTTTTTTTTCCGAACAACAATGATCTGGTTTTTATCATACATGTTTGACTCAAGAAATTTTATTGTATGAGAAAGCTAGTGAATAGTAACATGTGAAAGTCATATCTATAAGTTATCATATGATAGTTCTTCAAGGATAATGAAAGTTACAACTGCAACTAGGTTCGAAACTGGTAAGTGTTGAAGTTGAATTTGAATTTAAAATGTGTATATTAGAAGGCTCGAAAAACATAAAGGGTGTCTGATCTAGATGAATGCATGGACCGACTGCTGCATAAAGTATATATCCTATGAGATCACTATGATGTTTGAATTTTATATGACTCTTCAGGACAATGACACTATTGTATTCGAAAGGCTAGAGGTAAGTCCATATACATTCTTGCAAGTGTCCCCAGCATAAATTTGCATCTTATCCTGAAAACATACATACCATCTATTACAAATTAATTCTTATATAAATAGCAACCTTAGGTGTAGAGTTTTCAGGGCTCAATCAAGGGTCACGTACAACTATTTGGTTATATTTTTCAATATATATATATATATATATATATATATATATATATATATATATATATATATATATAGTCAGGATCATTACAGAGCCCCTTTTTATTTTCAGAACTAAAAGAACCATTGATTTACATAAATGTAAATTACGAATCATTGATTTACATAAATGTAAGTTAAAGTTGATGATATTTAGTTGTTTTACATAGTTTATTATTCATGTGTGATATACACATATGTAAAATAGATTAAGTATCACCAAACTTAATTTACACTTATATAAATCAATGGTTCTGTGGTTTTGAAAATAAAAAGTGGTTCTGTAATGATCCTAACCCTATACATACATACATATATATACATACATACATATATATACATACATACACATATATATATATATATGTGTGTGTGTGTGTGTGTGTGTTTTAAAACGAGTCAATAACCAAATTGACATGGTAGCCTCATGTAATGCGCACTCCAATTCATCATTGGAATCCAGATTTGCTCCCGTTTTAGAATTTTTAGTATAATTGGATTAAGGGCAAAATTTTTGTAATACTTATATTTATCAAACAAGTTGTGGCGAAGCTTGAACCACACCATTGGAGTGTGGGGGGGGGGGGTGAACTCTATATATATTAAAAAATTTACACTACCCTGACCCTCGTTAAGCTTCGCCCCTGCAAACAAGTAAGGAGGTGTCGAGTGCACACTTGTTTGAGTTTATTATGATCTTCAATATTGGAAACCTCCTAAGGCCCGATGGAGGTTCCAAGGGGGCAACACCCCCTTGGCGGGGGGTCTGGGCATCACTCCTGGGAGCGAGGTCCAAGGGGCGGCAGCCTCTTGTGAAGTCCAAGTGGCGGTTTGAATATGAAATTCGTTGGGTAAAGAGTGTTATAGTTGAATATGGAAACTACTTCCGGTAGTTTCAACCCTTCCCTACAATTGTCGATTTCAAAGAAATTTTGGTTATCTTGCAACACATCTGGTTCTCGAAACACACATACTACATTTTTTATTTTAAGTTGTATCCGATTGAGATATTCGAGTGAACCACCGAATAATTTCAATCTGAAAATGATCTTCACGACTTTCAGATTATACAAGTTTGATTTCAATTTCTCCACACCCCGCCCCCTCAGTCAGATACTTTGACCTTTTCCAATTTATTTGGACTTTGTTAGTTTGGTTTTGCTCCCTTTCTTTTATTACTTTTTACAATTTTTTTTAATTCTTTTGTTACCTTTTGTTTTATTATTTCTATACTAAAATAACTTTTGTCGTCCTTATATTAATAAATGCACATATATTGAATAGATTTTTTACTCCTATATACATTGCGCATGTATATGTATAAAATATAAACAATATAAACCATTAATTAAAAAGTTAAATGGTTTTAATCAATGTTTTTAAGAATCGAATAAGACGCCGAATCGGACGTATTACTGGTTCGTTAGTTGGAGTGGTCAAACCGGATTATAAACCGGACGAGTGCATAATAACTTTAACTTTTCAAATTAAATAAATGAGAAAATTAACATGTAAGGCCCCGTTCCCAGAAACCTCACAGTTGGTCAACCACAACATTATTTACATAAAATTACGTACATTTAATTAAAACATCGCAGCGGATTAGATTACCAAAAACCATTCATTGTATTAATATTTAATGTTGCCAAATAATACATCAATGTATAATGGGAGTTACAAAAAAAGCGTTTAGTTGCATTGCAAAACAACATAATTATCATGCACGAATGGATGCCAGTCTTACCCGCCAAGTAGCTTCCCCCCCCCCCCCCGCGTGCCATCCTCAGCGATAAGTTACCTGCCAACTGAAAATGCATAAAAGTCAGCGTTGTTGAGTGAGTTCTAGTTTTTAGAATATAAAATCCCTTGTTTAAATATATAACAAAATATCATTTTCTTAAAATACTTCCTTTTCATAAATCCGTTACTTTCGTACGTGATCACACATCAAACGTACAACAAGATAATATTCATTATTATCCTTCATCATTCTTCTCATTCATTTCCTACTTTTATCATTATCTTTCACTTTCTACCAGACCAATGTGCAATACCCCAAACATTATGCACGAAGCTGGTACTGGGCCTGAGGTCTATAAATAGACCCCGAACATTGTGCACGAAGCTGACTCCAGTACCTGGGGCAAGCAACAAGGGTCAGGTCAATCTCAAAGATTGACCCTGCATGCATCCTCATGGGGTAGCTAACCCGCACACAGTTGAGCTGACAACCCGTGGCTGTGAACCTCCTTTCATTTTGCTTGCAAGACTTTCATTCATTCATTAAGTTTCACTTTTCGTTATCATTAATCTTTCACTTTATTTATGATAATACTTTACGTATACGAGCGTAAACATACCACGTAAAGTCACGTAATAATACGTAATATGGAACATAAAAACAGGCCATAAACAAGCATAATACCAACAAACATAACCACCAAAACATCCTAGGGTTAAGTCTTAAAATTTCTATTTCCCAAAATTTCAGAAATTTTTCTAAGTCTTTTAGACGCATAGCACTATGTAGGCACATGAGTACTATACAGGCGCACCAACACTTAGGCGCATGAAAAAACTTAGGCGCATGAGCACTGCTTGGACGCATGACCCTTAATTAGGCGCATGAGCACTTAGGCGTCTCAGCAGTGGGCGCATGAGCTGGTACTATTTGGGTGCATAAGAAAGGACTTAGGTGTCTGAGCTAAATTTCAGGCGCATGAGGTACTGTTTGGGTGCATAAGAAAGGACTTAGGCGTCTGAGCTAAATTTCAGGCGCATGAGCCCTATTTGGGCGCATGGGCAGCAGACTTACGTGTTTCTAAATTATTTTCAGTCCCAAACATCATTCTAACATGCTCATAACTTAAATCTATCATTCTAAGCACCTAAAACAAGCATAAATCCAAGAAATACAACCAACCAAACACAACATACATACGGTTATCATACATACAAGTTGTAAAACATTTTTACATGCATTTTCAGCCCCAAAGAAGTTTAAAAACACAAAACCGGGGATCTAGAACTCACCAATTGCAGCCTTCAAGCAAAACTCCACCGAACTTGAGGGCACAAAGAGTTCAAACAACCTAAACACACCAAAAACACATAACCAAGCACAAAAGCACATAAAAATCGGTCCCCAAGCTGAAAACTCAGCTGAAACCGAACCAAATACACAAGAAAATACCCACCTTAGCAAAATCAGTTTCTTTCTCTCTCTAGAACTGAGAGAACTTCTGTTCTTCTTCTTCTTTCTTGTTCCCAGCCGAAAGCAGATGAAAAAGTAGTAGCATGGGTGGCCATGCCCTTTTAAATAATATTACAAGTGTATTTTGTATTTTGTGCACTTTACCCCCTCCACTTGTGTCCATTATCTTTTCTTTCAAGTTACTTTTCTTTTCCTTTCTTTTTATTAAAATTTTTGGGTGTTACAAGTCCACCCCCCTTATAGAGGTTTCATCCCGAAACCTGTTATTCTTCGAACAGTTGTGGGTAATACTGTCTCATCTCTTTCTCAGTCTCCCACGTAGACTCAGATCCCTTCCTGTGCTTCCACTGCACTCGCACCAGTGGAACCACTTTATTTCGTAACCTCTTCTCTTTTCGGTCAATGATTGCCACTGGTTGCTCTATATAGTTGAGCCGTTCATGCACTTCAATGTCTTCCAGTGGTACAATCATGTCTTCATCAGCTAGGAATTTTCTCAGATGTGATATATGGAATGTTGGATGAATTCCACTTAACTCATCAGGTAGTTCCAATCGATAGGCCACCTCTCCTACTCGTGCAACAATTCGAAAAGGTACTATGTACCTCGGACTAAGCTTACCCCGCCTTCTAAACCGGATGATTCCTTTCCAAGGCGAGACCTTCAACATGACCCTATCGCCCACATTGAATTCAATCGGTCTACGTCTCTTGTCGGCATACGACTTTTTCCTATCTTTTGCCGCCTTCATGAAGGCCTTGATCTTCTCCAATTTCTCAGTCGTAGCCTCAATCACTTCAATACTGCCCAGCTCTTTCTGCCCGATCTCCCTAACACACGAGCGTTCTACACCTTCTACCATATAGCATCTCATATGGTGGCATGCCAATGCTGGCATGATAACTATTGTTATATGAGAATTCAGCTAACGGTAAGTGTTCATCCCAACTTCCTCCAAAGTCGATCACGCATGCACGGAGCATATCCTCAAGAGTTTAGATCATCCTCTTGGACTGACCATCTGTCTGGGGATGGTAAGCTGTACTGATATGTAACCTCATGCCCATTGCATCATGAAACCTCTTCCAAAACTTGGATGTAAACCGAGTATCCCGGTCTGACACGATAGATACCAATACACCATGACGAGCTACAATCTCCTTAATGAATAGATCCGCCAACCTCTCAGATGAATACGTCTCACGGATCGGCAGGAAATGAGCACTCTTCGTCAAACGGTCTACTATCACCCATATGGCATCATACCCTCTTGTCGTACGCGGTAACTTCGTAATGAAGTCCATGGTGATGTGCTCCCATTTCCACTCGGGTATATCCAGAGGTTGGATCTTCCCGTATGGCTTCTGATGCTCTGCCTTCACCTGCAAGCAAGTAAGGCACTTACTCACATACTCCGCCATATCATGCTTCATACCCGGCCACCAGTAATCTTTCTTCATATCATGATACATCTTGGTATCACCGGGATGAATGGAGTATCGCGTCTTATGAGCTTCATCCATGATCCGCTCCCATAAGCCTCCATAACGAGAGATCCACATCCACCCAAAGCGGGTTCTAACTCCATGAGTATTTTCACCCAACTCCGTGACTAGACCTCTCATCCTTTCAGAGTTAAGGCGATCTTCTTTCAATGCCTCATCTTGGAACTCCTTGATCTGTGTCATCACATCGGGGGGGGGGGGGGGGTCATAATCAACTGGTAAGCTTTCACCCAGATTAGCTCGGGTCTCTCTTTTTGGCTAAGGGCATCTGCCACTACGTTGGCCTTGCTCGGATGATAGTGGATCTCACAATCATAATCCATGATCAATTCCAGCCACCTCCTTTGCCTCATATTAAGGTCCTTCTGCTCGAAGAAGTATTTCAAGCTCTTATGGTCAGTGAAGATAGTGCACTTTGTCCCGTACAAGTAGTGTCTCTAAATCTTTAATGAAAAGACCACAGCCGCTAGCTCCAAATCATGAGTAGGGTAATTAGCCTCATGGATTTTTAACTGTCGGGAAGCATAGGCTATAACTCTTCCATGTTGCATTAGCACGCAACCCAATCCCAAATAAGAAGTATCCGAATAAACCACTAAGTCCTAACTCCCTTCGAGTAATGTCAAGATAGGAGCCTGACTCAATCTCGCCTTTGATTCTTCGAAAGCATTCTCCTATTCTCGACCCCACACATACTTCACATCCTTGCGAGTCAACTTGGTCAATAGTGAGGCTATCTTGGAAAAGTCTTGGATAAATCTTCTGTAGTAGCCCGCCAAACCCAAGAAACTGCGAATCTCGGATGGCGTCTTTGGAGACTTCCATTGCATCACTGCCTCAACCTTTGCCGGGTCTACTATGATTCCTTCAGAATTTACCACATGGCCCAAAAATTGAACTTCGCGCAACCAGAAAGAGAACTTAGAGAAATAGCATACAGCTTCTCTCTTCTAAGCGTCTCCAATACTTCGCGTATGTGGCCGGCATGTTCTTTTTTGCTCTTCGAATAAATCAGGATATCATCAATAAACACAATCATTGATTTATCCAACATTTGCCGACACACTCGGTTCATCAAATCCATAAAAGCAGCTGGCGCGTTAGTTAGACCAAAAGACATAACGAGAAACTTGTAGTGTCCATAACGTGTGCGAAAAGCTATCTTAGGAATATCTAGCTCCTTCACCTTCAACTGATGGTAACCAGATCGAAGGTCTATTCTTAAGAACCAACTGGCACCTTGGAGCTAATCAAACAAGTCATCAATTCTAGGTAGTGGATATCGGTTCTTCACCGTCAACTTGTTTAACTCACGGTAGTCAATGCACATCCTCATACTACCGTCTTTCTTCTTTACAAACAAGACCGGAGCACCCCAGGGAGAGATGCTCGGTCGGATGAACCCTTTGTCCAACAACTCCTGTAGCTGCACCATCAGTTCATTCATCTCGGATGGAGCCAATCGATATGGTGCTTTGGAAACGGGCTGAGCACCGGGTCTCAAATCGATCTGAAACTCAATTTCGCGGTCCGGTGGCACACCTGGTAAATCTTCTGGGAACACGTTTGGAAAGTCGCGCACAACTGGTACGTCGGACAATTGGGGTACTGATGCATCCACGTCCTTCACGTAAGCCAGGTAGGCACTACATCCCCGTTTCATGCACTTCTCGGCCACCACCATCGAAATCACCTTCGGGACCATAGTAACTCGGTCACCATAGACCGTTATCGAACTTCCATCAGACGCAGTTAATCAAATCATCTTCTTGCGACACATAATATTTGCCTCATAGGCTGCTAACCAATCCATCCTAGAACTACATCAAATCCGCCTAGGGGCATCACAAATAGTTTAGCAGAGAACCTATTGTCACACCCCAACCTTAACGGCGAAAACGTTGAGATGTGAGGGTTAAGATTGTTCATGCCACACAACGCTACTTCAAAGTGTAAATATTATTAAAAATCCATTTCATGTCAAACAATGTCATAACAAAAGTCTCAATTCAAACAAACAGAACATAAATGAAATTTAGACATCAAGTTTCATGGCATGGTCTTTATTTTCTCTAGGTCCAATCCTAGATATTTTCAAATCTTCAAGAGCAATATTAAGCTTGAGCATTTCCTGAAACATGTTAAAAATAAGGTCAACATATAATGTTGGTGAGTTTCCATAGATTAAACATACATATATAAATTAAATATTAAGATGACAATTCATGTCATAGGTTAAAGGACAATGCAAATATAAATGGATAAACAAATGTAACAATCAAACCTTGACAAATATGGCCACAATAAAATTATACGATTAGCTAAGTGTACTTGGTTCCCATGGTGATCAAGAATACGTCACCAGGAGCCGACAATAACCTCGGCTTTAGCACCAAATAGGCTTGTCAGGCCCATAGATCTATGACGTCACTAGGCTAGCAATAGTTAATGATTGTATTTTACAAGAGTTGATCACATAATAGTTACAAGAATCCAAATAACCATGACAAAATATAAAATGAATTGCACGAGTGTTACAAGAGTATAAACGTCTTTACAAGTGTGCTTTTAATAAGGTTAACATGTTTCACCCCAAATATATGAAATAATATAAAATGAGATATGGAAAACTCACATGAATTATAAGGATGAACAAATATGGAGTCTCGTACTACCGTCGAAGGTTCGTTAAAATTCAACCTAGAGAACGACGTTTAAAGTTAAATCATACTTATTATAATTTAAACGGCTATTCGGGAATATACGGTTTCTTTTGGGGTTTTAGCTAACAACGTGATAATGTAACAATTTTTATTTAAAACTCATAAATCTTTTAACCGAAGATTATAAATTATAGAGTAAACACAAATAAATAATTATATTAAAATATTACATAACCGATTAAGAAGTTTTGCAACAATTTCATTAGTAACATTTTAAAGGATTTATTAGAATTAATTTGCTGTCTTAAACTAATTTATAAAAAAATGATTAAATAAATTTATTAACTAAAATAGATGAAACATTTCAACTAAGCATATATATATTTATTTTCTTTTCATAATTTTAAACTTGTAAATATATTTTATAAAAAAAATGGAAGATTTATTAAATTGAAATTCTTGAGAATTTAAAAGGAATAATATCATTTGATTCACAATCGTTTTTATACAATTTACAACTAAAAAGATAATATATTTTATAAAAATTTTATAATTCCAAGGTGAAAATAAAAGATTTATTAGGTTAAATTCCTAGGAGATTAAAATAAAATATTTTAATTAAACTTTGATTTAGTAAAAGTTATAAAAATGATTTTTATAAAATTTTCAGGAATTAATTATCCAAGAAAAATTTAAGTTTTATAAACAATTGCAGGTGCCCGGGTTCGAACCCGGGACCTCCTGCCCATCTCCCTTCCGCTTTAACCAGTGGGCCAAAGCCCCATTCCTGTCTTAAAACGTAAAATAATTAATAAAAAGTATATCTGAAAGAATCCCCAATTCCACCATGAACCCTAGAATCAAATCGATCCAATTGAACAACAAAACGAGATCAGGAATGAAATTAACATTGGGGCTTTTGTTCCTCGTAAGAAATCGGGTGTTTATGTGTATTTAATTACCTGTAAGAAGGAAGTCGATGGTGATTAGAAAAACCGAACTCGCGATGGTGGTATCTTCGATTCAAGAGGTTACTGTCGATTTCAATCAAATTCGTTGAACCAGGAGCTTCTAAGGGTGTTTATGAATGAAAGCCCTCGGTCAATCTTGGTGTGAGGTGTGCAGAGGCTAGTGTTCGACTAAGTTGCAGATTCGATGAGTTCGCGAATGTAATTCTGATGATTGTGTTGATTTCAGGTGATATTAGGGGTGTATTTAGTTTAGAAACGTCTTTTAGAATGATTACCCTCATTTAATTGCACCTGATTGAATCTGTTTCAAGTCGGTTGATACCAACGCTTTGAATGATTTAGGTTTCGATTGGGAGAGTTGAAACCGTCACTTAAACTTCGAATTGCTATCGGTGCAACGTTCGAAATCCCTGTACGAGTGTAAAGGGGTGATTTAATTCGGGTTTAAACGAGTATATTCGTGTGTTACAGTTCGCCAGAGTCGGCCGGTGATGCGGCCGGAAAAAACGGGAGTTTGGGTTTGGAATTTCAAAATTACACCTAAGTCCCTGTGATTTATGTTTTAGCATTAATGTCTAAAAGTTGGGTTTTGTTCTTTTAAAAATTTATAATTTGGGTCCCTGCGGTGTTACTTTTATTATTTTATGTCCCAAGATAAATAGTTACAAGTTTTACTAAATTTTTAAATAAATAGATTTTATTTTTCTTATAATTTTATTTGTAGTTTTCACTTTTAATATTATTAGCATTATTATTTTTTTACTATTATTATCATTAGATTATGGTTATCATTATTATTGTTATTATTATATATATTTATTTATTTTTTTTTTTTAAACTTAATTATTCACTAATAAGTCAAATTATAATAATTTGAATCCCAGCACAACAAAATTAATGAAATTTAAATGAGTCCTTGTATTTGTATTAATAACATCCATAATGCATATAAGAGATAACAGAAATTAACAAATAATCTAACAAATATACGAGAGGTCATACCTATGGCCTTCTAGTTCTATGTCACAATCCTCTATCATTTCAGAAATTCTGGTAGACTTACCAATAGCAGTTTCTACATCGAAGGGCTCATCAATACTTCTACTACTAACAGGCAACTTTGCACAGAAGCAGCATAAATAAAACTCCTACTAGCACCAGAATCAAATAATACAGAGGCACAAGTTTGGTTTACTAGGAACATACCTGACACGACATCGTGGTCCACCCTGCCTCCTCCCGGGTCATCGTGAATGCTCTAGCGCTTGCCCTCCGTCCTTCATTCTCCGTCCTCTTCTCCGCCCCAGAACTCTACGCCCTCGGCTTCTTGTAATCCTACTTACATGACCCTCTTCACCACAGCTATAGCACTTCAACATCCTACAATCCCTTGCAATGTAACCAGGCTTCCCACACTTGAAGCATACATTCGATCCCCACTTGCACTCTCCAGTGTGCTCCTTTCCACATTTGCCACACTTCTTCATCCCCAAGCTTGATGACACCACCATTCGGTCATCCACCCTCGTCCTCTTGTTGTTTGGAGTGAAACCACCACGTCCAAACCGCTTTCCATTCCAGTTCCTGTCACCACCACCCTTTTTATTCACCTCCGTTACCGCCACCTCTTCCCTTTCGTCATACAGCCTCCCTGCCAGATCGACCACCGACCTAAAAGTACTCGGCCGGGCGGCGATCATGTGCCTACGAATATCCGCCGGCAATCCCTGAATATACCTCTTGATCTTCCTCGACACCGGCGTTACCTGATCCGGCACCAGCCTCGCCATCTCGTTGATCTTGGTGGTGTCTTGCTGATGGGTCATGGTCCCCGCCTCTAGCTGCAGGAACTCCCTTTCTATCTTGTCGAGCTCTCGGTGAGAACAGAATTCTTTAATCACCATCTTCTTCAGTTCTTCCCACTCATCTTTCCGATTGCCCTGCTGCCCTCGGCTTGGACAATATTGTCCCACCAACATAAAGCCGAGTCTACAAACGAGTGAGTGGCGAACTTCACCTTTTGGTCCTCCCTACACTCGCTAATCTCCAGCACTGCCTCCATTTCTCTCACCCAGCGGTGAGCAACAACAGCATTACCATTGCCATCAAAAGTTGGGGGTTTACATCGCTGGAATGCCCCGTAGTTGCACCCCTTCGCGGTCTCCCACACCACCACCTCCTCCTCATCACTGGAGGCTGCCATCTCATTGTTTAGTTGCTCCTTTTCACCATGATCTCTATCATCCCCTCTTCTCCCAGTAGTTTTCCTTCGCTCCTCCTCCCTCTCCTTCTTGTCATCCTCCCTCACCGCATGGATGACCTCGGTCACCACAGATGGTAGGATCGTCTGCATGACCTGATGTACTTCCTCCAGAACTGCCTCCTTTACTAAGGCTCTCAAGTTAGCACTCTCATCACCGCCCTGCTGGTGATGAAGCTCGGGCTCAGCAGGAGCTGTCTCAGCAGTCTTCGTCTTGTTTCTCGTGACACGTGGTCCAGCACCACGGCCACCCCATGCTCCACCTCAAGAAACTTTTGACGATCTACCACCAGCCATCCTCTAAACACTATAAGATTCAAACACCAACAAGGTCATTCAAGGTAATTGCTCAGTTTATGTCAAGCATAGTAAGTCTCTAATTACAGTGGCCAGTTGTGATTAGCCACTTACTTTACTCTTCATCCCCCAAGCATTTCCTATCCTGACTACATTAGTATTCAAATCTACTAAGAGCACATAAATCAGATAGCACACGCACATAATACCGGTTAATATTTAAGAAAAGAATACTTGATGGCACGTAGCTACTTGGGCTGGCATCCCTCCATTCGGTCCCATTCTCAATTTAAGTTTAGGTTTTGAAAATATTTTTAACCATTTCTCTTAAACTTTGGCTCTGATACCAACTTGTAAGGCCCCATCCCCGGAAACCTCACGGTTGGTCAACCACAACATTATTTACATAAAATGGCTTGTAGATCTCTCTAAACTAATAGATAAGAACACGAAAAGTGTAACAACCCTTTTTTCTCTTGATCGGTCTAGAGAAACATAAAAGGGAGTTGTATAAGTGAAAATCCTAGCAACCGGTGTTCTTGTTGGTGGCTCGTGGGTAGACCAGCTTGAGGCTTATTGCTTTAGGAGCTGCCATCCTCGTTCACCTCCTGCCGACCTTATTGTTGAAGGTAGTTCTTCGTACCTTCTATGGTTGTTTGTAAGCATGATTTCGTATATCGATCCATATGGGTTTTGAGTGATTTTATATAAAAATGTTTTATATATAAATTAGCTCACTGTAACAAGTTTTAAATTATATATAACTTCCGCTGCGCTCTTCTATTTTATAAGGATAAAATAGATCTGCTTAACTTGTGAAAACCCAACAATGGTATCAAGAGCCGGTTATATGGATACATGCTTCATTTGAACTGAAAATTCAGTTTCTTGGTGATGATTCACCAAAAGCCGAGAGGCTTCAGCCCTAGTATCCCCTATTTTTCAAGATCTATTTAGACATGCATATAGGTATCTTGGAAAATTTATTTCATCTGGATGATTTTGTTTTGGAAACAAAACCATGGTTCTCGGCTGTTTATGCTTCAGCCGAGAATCTATGGTTCAAGGGGATGCTTTTGGATTTTGCTTACATATGTGGATATGTATTTTATTTGTTCATAACCAAAGCCGAGACCTATGGATGAATGTGTTGTGATTTGTTTTAATTATTCAAATGGTTTGTAATAATTAAACATGTTTATTCTTCCTATTGGGTATGTAATTTATTTATTTTTCATTTGGTATGTAAATAAATAGGCTAGTTGCACTTTACTTTTACTAGAAAAACTGTATTTAGAATATGTTTTGTAAAAGAAGCTGCAACAAGACTATCTTTCTCGGTTTTAACCGAAAGGAGAAGATGAAGGCCCAAAGGAGTTTGGTGCTAAAGTCAAAGCCTAAATGAAGACCCAAATGGATTTGAAGAGTCACAACACAAGGTGGACACTTGAAGCATTTGGATGCGGGATCAAGTGGGAGTTCACCGGCACAAATGTTGTGTCATTTTCACCCTTAGAAACGACTTTATTAACTCACTTGTTTTGGTCAACAAGTGATGTTAAGCTTAGATGGCTACGGTTATGGACTCATCTGATGCTTGTGTGGTTGTTTTATTATTGTTTTGTGATATATGGATATGCATGTTTAAACAATTTAAAATCAACAACAAGCATAAAATTGGTTCTTATAAAACATTAACATGGGTAATAAAAGGGTTTATTAAAAGTTAATGTGTTCACAATAAAATTAGTTTTATTGAAAGAACCTTGAAAATTGTTTCACACTGGTACCACACATTTGAATGCATGCAAATGTTAGGTGCAAAATAGTTTTCAAAACTAGAATTAATGAAAACTAAAATCCCTTTTGAAACAAGTTTAACACCATCCTTTTACACAACACTCGAATCACTTGGGAACTATTTGTGGGATAAAGGTCACCTAACCACTCTTAGGGAACTTGTGTGTTTGAGGTGGGGTTAACATATTTGTGGGATAAAGGTCACCTAACCACTTGTATGTGTAAACTCACACGTGTGTGTAAGTAGGACAACTTGAGTTGGAAACCATGTGAACACCGAAGCATGGTGTACAATGGTGTTGATGGGATTAAACATGCCAACTAAACATAAAGATATTTAACCAATCCCATAAAACTAGAAGTTGCAAAGGGTTGCAATTGTCAAGTGTTGACTACCTTGTTAATTTAAATGATGGGATAAAGGTCACCTAACCATTATTTAAATGTAACGTTAGATTCTAGATTTTAATTATAGAAATGGCCGCCAACAACAACGCTCCCACCCCGACCGTCCATAACCTATCACTAAGAACTATATTAGAAAGGGATCGTCTTAACCATAATAATTTTATGGATTGGTTTCGTAACTTGAGAATCGTTCTCAAGCAAGAAAAGAAATCTTACGTACTAGACGATCCCATTCCCGACGAACCCGATGTTGATGATGTTGAGGCCCATAACGATTGGGTTAAGCACACTGAGGATTCTGTGCAGGTTTCTTGCCTCATGTTGGGAATTATGATTCCCGAGCTCCAAAAGGATTTAGAGCATCATGGGGCATACGACATGATTACCCAGTTGAAGGAAATGTTCCTTCAACAAGCAAGGGTAGAATGCTTCGAAACGGTTCGAGCGCTTCATGCATGTCGCATGGAAGAAACTCAATCGGTTTCATCTTATGTACTTAAGATGAAGAGCCACATTGATCGCCTTGAAAGGCTAAATTGTCCCGTCTCAAAAGAGTTGGCCACGGATTTGATCCTTAATGGCCTAACTAAAAGGTTTGAGACGTTCATCATGAATTATAACATGAACGGATAGGACAAGAGCATTGGTGAGCTTCACGCAATGCTCAAAAACGATCAATGAGGGAGGCAACAAGAAAAGGCAACACCCCGATCCCAAAGCAAATGTTGCTAAAGGAAAGGGATACATCAAAGGAAAGGGTAAGGGAAAGGCAAGAACTGAACCTCCAAAACCAAAGCTTAAGAAGCCTACGGTAACGGAGAACAATCCATGCTTTGAGTGTGGTGAGATAGGACATTGGAAGAGGAATTGTCCAACCTATCTCAAAGAGTTGAGAAACAAGAGGGATGCTGGGCAGACCTCAGGTACAACTTTCATGATTCATATTGAATTGAATGTTATTTCTTCAAACACATGGGTATTAGATACCGGATGTGGAACTCATATTTGTAATTTGTTGCAGGGGTTCAAAAGAAATAAGCATTTCAAGAAGGGAGACACAAGTCTCTACATGGACAACGAAGCAAAAGTTGATGTTGAAGCCCAAGGAGACTATGTTTTGAAGCTTCCAAATGGTTTGGAAGTTGTCTTGAAAAACATCTTGTATGCTCCTAGTTTGACTAGGAACATAATTTCTGTTTCCCTTTTAAAACAATATGGTTATGTATTAAAGTTTGTAAACAATGGTATTTGTGTTTTTATGGATGATGTATTTTATTTTGAGGCTATGCCTTATAATGGTATCTATGAATTGGTTTATGATAACTCATCTTTTAATAACTCGTTATACCAAACAAGCACCAAGAAACTTAAAATGGGTTTAAGTGATTTATATCTTTGGCATTGTCGTCTTGGGCATGTAAACAAGAATCGGATTCAAACACTTCAAAAGAATGGTCTTTTGGAAACAAATGGAAATGGTTCATTTAATAAGTGTGAATCTTGTTTACAAGGAAAGATGACCAAGTTGCCCTTTAGTGGTACTAACGAAAGGGCAAAGGATTTATTAGGAATCATACATTCGGATGTATGTGGTCCTTTTAAGACAATGACAAGGAATGGTGAGAGATACTTCATTACCTTTATCGACGATTATAGTCTTTATGGTTATGTGTACTTGTTGACACACAAACATGAAGCTTTTGAAATGTTCACAATCTTTAAGAATGAAGTAGAAAATCAACTCAATAAAACAATCAAAGTTCTTCCTTCAGATAGAGGAGGTGAATACCTCAGCGATGCTTTTCAAGATCATCTTATGAGTTGTGGGATTGTCTCACAACTTACTCCACCCGGAACACCGCAACATAATGGTGTGTCTGAAAGGAGAAACCGAACCTTATTGGATATGGTTCGATCTATGATGGCTAGAAGCTCATTACCTCTATCATTTTGGGGTTTCGCATTGCTCTCCGTGGCTCGTATTTTGAATATGGCCACAACCAAGAAAGTGGATACGACACCTTTTGAAATATGGCATGGAAGAGTTCCATCACTATCATATTTAAAGGTATGGGGTTGTGAAGCTTATGTGAAGCAGAACACCCAAAACAAGTTAGAAAGTCGATCCATTAAGTGTATATTTGTTGGATATCCCAAAGACTGTATGGGATATTACTTCTTTAATCCAACCGAGCAAAAGGTATTTATTGCTAGAAAGTCTGAGTTCTTAGAAACTAAGTTTCTTATGGAAGAAACGACGTATAGAACAGTGGATATTGATGAAGATCAAGAACCACAAGCCAATACACGTTTGGTTGAAATTAGCGATCAACAAGAGGTTGTTGATAATGATCAAATGGTTGATCAATACACACAAAACGTTCGCAGATCTGGTAGAATTAGCATTCCACCTGAAAGATATGGATTTTTCATGAATGGATGCTATGTGGTTGACTCGAATGAACCAACTACATACCATGATGCAATGTCCAATTCGGATTGTGACAAATGGCTAGAAGCCATGAACGTTGAGATGCAATCCATGTATGACAACCAAGTATGGGAATTGGTTGAACCACCACTTAACTCCAAACTGGTTGGATGTAAGTGGGTTTTCAAGAAGAAAACCGATATGCATGGAAACTTGGATACTTATAAAGCAAGAATTGTAGCAAAGGGTTTCACTCAAACTCAAGGGGTTGATTATGATGAAACATTCTCGCCTGTGGCAATGCTAAAGTCAATTAGGATATTATTTGCCATAGCTGCATATTATGACTATGAGATTTGGCAAATGGATGTCAAAACCGCTTTCCTTAATGGACATCTCGAAGAGACTGTCTATATGGTTCAGCCTGATGGTTTTGTCAATCCAAAACATCCTAATAAAGTATGCAAGTTAAAGAAATCAATCTACGGATTGAAACAAGCATCAAGAAGTTGGAATCAACGTTTTGATGAAGAGATCAAGAAATTTGGATTCATCAAGAACGCTGATGAAGCTTGTGTGTATAAAAAGGCTAGTGGGAGCATTATCACATTCTTAGTATTGTATGTTGATGACATACTACTATTTGGAAATGATGTTCCAACCATGGAAGGTGTTAAAGCCTGGCTTGGAAGTTGCTTTTCCATAAAAGATCTTTGTGAATCCGCTTATATTTTGGGAATAAAAATCTATAGGGATAGATCAAGGCGGTTGATAGGTTTAAACCAAAGTGCATACATTGATAAAATCTTGAAAAGGTTCAAGATGGAAAACTCTAAGAAAGGTATGGTACCTATTCAAAGAGGGACAATATTGAGTACATCTCAATATCCGAACTCAAAGGATGAGCAAGAAAGAATGAAGGAAATCCCATATGCATCTGCTATAGGATCCATCATGTATGCAATGATATGCACTAGACCGGATGAGTCATGCGCATTAAGCATGACAAGTAGATATCAACAGAATCCAGGTAATAACCATTGGATGGTTGTTAAAAGTATATTGAAATACCTTAGGAGGAATAAGGATATGTTTCTAATAAATGGATCTGGTGAGGAGGAGCTCGTTGTAAAAGGTTACACCGATGCGAGCTTCCAGACTGATCGAGATGATTCTCGATCACAATCGGGGTATGTCTTCATTATGAATGGAGGGGCAGTGTCCTGGAAGAGCTCGAAGCAGGACGTGGTAGCATTGTCCACTACAGAATCCGAAATTCATTGGCAGCTCAAGAGGCTGCATGGTTAAAGAAATTTATTGCCGATCTAGAGGTAGTCTTTACCATTCAAGACCCCCTAGAGATCTTTTATGATAACGAGGGTACGATTGCTCAAATCAAGGAACCCCGTGCACATCAAAAGACAAGGCACATTGAGCGGAGATTCAACTACATAAGGGATGAAGTTGAAAAGGGAAAGATATGTATTCGCAAAGTTCACACAGATCAAAATATTGCGGATCCACTCACGAAGCTCCTTGAAAGGGCAAAGCATGAGAGTCATACTTGTGCCTTAGGACTTCGATATTCTAGTGATTGGATTTGATCTGTTTTGTATTTTAACTTTGGAACGAATGTAATACTAACTCTTGGTATAAATTATGACAATTTGAGTTATGTTCCATTTTAGCATGTTTACATCCATGAATATGTTTATTATTCTAAATGTCCGTAGTCGGTTATATTTGTAGGAACAGATATGAATGTAAGACTATTATGAACATGGATTGGTAGATATTCATAAGGTATGAATATAGAGCAAAAGGTTGCTACCAAGGTTCATAGATATTTGTGGGATACAAATATTGGACTGACCCGCTCTCAAATGTTACTGTATGGAATTTTATAATTGATCATAAGTAAATTTGAGTAAAGGTGAATATCATAGTGTCCTCTGACCTGAGATACATATTGGGTTTTGATATTCACCAAATATTATACCTTGATCTAGTTCTTCATTGTTCTGAAATAATGGACAATACACAAGGCTATGTTCAGGTGTGATACAAGGTGATTGTGATAAACGTATGTAGTCAAGATGGGATTTGTTCCTCTTATTCGTTGAGAGTATGATGTCTAAGGCCTGATAAAGTTAAATCAACAGGGAATGATCATTCTGTGTCCCTGGATTTAACATGACATCTGAAACAAAAGGATATATGATTGGATTCACCTAAATTAGTTCAAGTAAGGGACTTGAAAGGAATGATGTTATTCAATGGCACTTAGTCATGCATATTAGGGGTAGTAAACCGTTGTTAGACGATATTTGCTACTTGCATCAATTCTCTATGTATCTTGTGCAAGTGGGAGATTGATGGAAATGATCTGCTCAAAATACATATTGAATTGATGTGGCTAGTATGTCATGATCCAAGTCGGGTCATACCCAATAACGAGCTAGACAAACACCAAAGATATTTTTTTTATAATATGATCATATAAATAAATATTAACACTTAGAATATTTGGAAATTGGGTTTCCAAACATTTACACTTGTGTTGTATATAAATTATATGGATAATTTATTTCAAAGAGAGATGATGTTTACTCATCCGCATTTACAAATGCGGGTGAACAAACCCTGTCGGCATTTGTTTTGGAACAAATACGGATGAGCATTTCTGGAAATGCTGATGGAAACATACATCCGCATTAACTAATGCGGATGACCATTTGCAAATGGGGACGAATTACTTCAGCCGCATTTACAAATGCGGGAGAACAACTTCATCCGCATTAACTAATGCGGGAGAACAACTTCATCCGTATTAACTAATGCGGATGTTGTTCTGAGAAATGCGGATGGGTTAAGGGGGCTGGGCCCCATCCATTTTTCTCTCTCCTAAACTTTATGTTTCCAAGGACATGCAATATAAAATGGCTTGCAGATCTCTCTAAACTAATAGATAAGAACACGAAAAGTGTAACAACCCTTTTTTCTCTTGATCGGTCTAGAGAAACATAAAAGGGAGTTGTATAAGTGAAAATCCTAGCAACCGGTGTTCTTGTTGGTGGCTCGTGGGTAGACCAGCTTGAGGCTTCTTGCTTTAGGAGCTGCCATCCTCGTTCACCTCCTGCCGACCTCATTGTTGAAGGTAGTTCTTCGTACCTTCTATGGTTGTTTGTAAGCATGATTTCAAATATCGATCCATATGGGTTTTGACTGATTTTATATAAAAATGTTTTATATATAAATTAGCTCACTGTAACAAGTTTTAAATTATATATAACTTCTGCTGCGTTCTTCTATTTTATAAGGATAAAATAGATCTGCTTAACTTGTGAAAACCCAACAGTTAGTGCAGCAGATCCTACCTTTTCCATTCAGATCTTTGACGCTAATCTTCGACCTTTTATGTTCAGATATGAGCCGATCGGTTCATCGAATCCTGGTTTGACTGCCAATTCATTTCCAACCACCAGGTTTTTTTAAATACAAAATGAACCCAGGTAGATCAGACCGCCGGGAACATTGAATCTCCATCGGACCCTTTGGAGTGCCCGGTCCAATCCGAGCGTGAAAACATTGGTGTAGATTTGTTCTACGCACTTTTGTAGAATTTAGTGCGTTGAAAAAGTTCTTTCCATATCCGTATACACACAGACACACACAAATGCATACATACATAGTTGTATATACGTATATACAAATACTCGGTTAGAAACGAGATGAATAAGAAAATATTGAATAGCTGGTAATGAAAATGTAGGAATTAAAAAGGATATTGTAAGATAAGATATAATTAATTACGTATAAGTAAGATATTATCTAAATAAGTTGTCTGTTCTTTTTTTTGTAGATTACTAACCGATAATTTGATATATTTGAAGTCAATTACCTCGTGTAAGCTAATAAACATTTATACATTAAAAATTTAGAAAACCCATGATCAGTGATAGCAGTGAACTCATGTCAACTAGTAACACATCACAACGATGAAAACAATGACTTTGTATACACATAATATAAGACAACCATATGAATACATCATTAGGGTAACATGCTTGTACATAAGTATAAGAATCTAGTGATATGCTTGCCCAAAGCAAGATTGGAGTGACCATGCAATTTACAAAGTAAGGAAATCATACGCTTGAACTAGACAAGATTCTAGTGGTATGCATGCACAAGACAAGACTCTAGTGACCATGCAACACACGAATCAAGGCAATTATATGCTTGCACAAGGCAAGATTCCAGTGATCATGCAAAGCACAAATCAAGGCAACCATATGCTTGTACTAGGCAAGACTCTAGTGACATGCTTGAACAAGACAAGACTCTAATGGCCATGCAATGAATGAAGCAAGGCAATTAATTACTTGCAAGACTTTAGTGACCATACAATGCATATAGCAAAGCAATCAAATGCTTGCTCAAGGCAAGACTCTAGTGATCATATAGTGCATAAGCAAAGAATTTAAATGCTTACAAGACTCTAGTGACCATATAGTACATGAAACAAAGTAATCAAATGCTTACACAAAGCAAGACCCGAATAACAAGTAGACCACAGTGATAACCTTCATAACATGGAAAATACATATCATGTTGACCTTAATAATCATTAGCCTTTATTGAATCTCAACAAGTGACAAACTGATTAAACCTAGAATATTATTCTAAGTATCATCAGGCTCATGTAAGGGACTAGATACGAATAAACATTTACCTTCAATGAACAACACTTGTGGGGAATTACACCAAGTATAGCCTAGTTTGAGTGAAGGCATAGGTATGTGATGTGCTCTAAAATATACATAGAAAACCTATCAAAAGCACATCAGTTATTCCTAAGTATCTTCCTTAAAATGATTAAAATGAACTTAAAAATGTTAAATTTTGTTTTTAGGTGTTCAAAAGGTCAAGATGGACAAAAGAAGCATACTTAGCAAGAATTTTAAGAAAACCAAGCTTTGAAGTCCAAGCATAGGGTCATGCCTCATTAAGCACGCCCCCATTACTAGCCTGAAACATGCTCCCATTCTTAAATTAGCACACCGTTGTGATTGGACATCTATCAGGACAAAAAAGTATTGCCCCCAAAAGCAGTCACGGGGTCGTGCCCCATGAGTCACTGGGCCGTGACCCACCCCAATCACGGGGCCGTGTCCCATGAGTCACTGGGTCGTGCCCAACATACTTTGCACGTACGAATCGACCAACTTTCATAAGCATTATACTAGCACGGGGCCATACTTAAACACTCCAGAAAGCCTATAAATAAGAGCTCATTTGCAACTTTGAGTAAAGCTTTTAGTGGAGGGTTACCATGCTTATCTCTCTTGAGAATCAAGTCTTGAAGACCCTTGGGAGGCTCGGGAGGTGCATACAATACTTGGAAGAAGCTCAGGATTGTCAAAGCATCATCCATTATGGATCACCAATTTGATTGTTCTATTTCACCGATGATTTCATATCTATCTTTCATGTTGTTTTTGTTATGTGCAAGTGCATTATGAGCTAAACTCTCATTATCACCCTAATTGGATGAAACTTATGTAGTTTGTGATGAACTAATGGTGCGATTTATGTTATGTTGATGTTATGGTAATCTTGGGTAAACTTTTGATAGGTGACATCTATATTTGAACGTGAAGTTATAAATTTATAGTTTGTAATTGTGAATGTCATACAAGGTTGGAAAATATATGAACTAGCTTTTATTCGGTAATCGATCTTCATAACAAACACATGGATAATAAGCTAGAAATGGTTATTAGAAATCATATAACTTTAGCTTTCTGATCATTTGTGGGTTTATTTTTATTAGTATGAGAAATCTATAGTCATTCTTATGGTTTTCTAAAATTAATGGTATGTTAAAAAGAAACTTGATCAACTCTTTTCCTAACATTAAGTTATGTTTTCAAAAATCGTATGTCAAAAGGTTACACAAGATTTATCTACATTACTAGTGGCTTAGAGGATCAACATTGTAAGTTACTCCATGTTGGCGTCCTTGTCACTATGGAGCTGGCAGGCGAGAAATCCCCATGGGCTCACTATAAAATAACTACTTAAACTTATATCTTTAATCACACCATGATATTAATCACAGTTACATAAGTGTAATCTAATTAAGATGATAGCCTTAATTCCCTATTTTAAAACCCCAAAGTCTCAATTTTACTTTTACTTTTACTTTAATTATTGTTTTTAAAAACCCTAAAAATTTGGTTACATCAATGCAATTTATCATTTTCCTAAAACAAAACTAAATCTACTAGTCCATTATAAAGATTGTTTAGTAGGCTCGGTGTGCCCACAGATTGATACTTAGTTCTTACCAATACTATATTATCATACGAAAGGTACACTTGTATTTTGTGTGTGTAGTTTAGTATAAGTAAAAATTATTTAAAACTGAATCTGTGCAAAAAATCCTTATAAAAAATATATATAGCTTTCACATGCATCAGTGTGGGTAATTTTTCACATGTAGGTATACAACTCTAGATGTGGGTGGCTAACACTTTGAATTATTGTTTGAGTATCGGTAGGTTCAAATGAACTCTCAAATGCAGGCGAACATTGTCATATTTGGTTGAATAGATTTCCATGTGAGTGTACTAAGTATTTGGTTAAGTAAAAAATCTCATGCGGGTAACAGTTCACCATCAAGGCACGGGCTATAGTGACAATGAATAAACTATTGAATGAACTTCATAGAAAAGGATGGGATCTAGAACTCATCTTGATAGTAATGATGAACAAACACTAGAATGAGCTTCAATACCCGAGATATACACTTTCGTACGTAAATGCGACAACTTTATCATGAGATCGCGATAGCAACATAGTTATGAACAAATCTAGGCTCATCATCGAGGATAGAGGCTTATACCTTACCTTTAACATAAAACCCAAGGTTTCTCTTTTAAAATGGCGCCAACACCCTCTCTAACTTTCTTCTTTAACTCAGCTTGATTTACAAGAAGGGGGAGAAGGGCGGGTGCCTTCCTTTAAAAAAGTGCATGATTAGGTCTAAATTTTCATCAAACCCCCTTGATCTTACATCTTTGACACCTTTGAAAATAAACTTTAAACTTAATACTATTTTACTAAATTTTAGGATGTTGCAAGTCCACCTCCTATTTGTTGTTTTATCTCATCTCCAGGTTCTAAAGATGCTTCAAATCCCTTTCTATACTTCCATTGAACTTTAACCAATTCAATTACCTTATTCCTTAATCTATTTTCCTTTTGATCAAGAATGGCTACCGATTCCTTAACATAATTTAGTTTATCATCAATTTCAATGTAAGTAAGTGATAGATGAGTGTTTTTAGCTAGAAACTTTAGAAGATATGATACATGAAAAGTGGGATAAATCCTTAAAGCTTGACTGGCAGTTCCAACCTATTAGCTACCGACTCAACCCTCTTTTCGATCCTAGAGGGTCCTATATACCAAGGGTTTAGCTTTTCTCTTTTTTGGAAATGGATAATTCCCTTCCATGATGATACTTTCAACATAACTCCATTACTGATGTTGAATTCTACCGCTCTACGTCGTTTATCCGCATATGACTTTTGTTTGCCCTTTGCAGCTTTCATGAAGACTTTGATCTTTTCTATCTTTTTGTGGCTTCTACCACATCTGGTCCTTCTAATTTCCTTTCACTAATGTCAGCACACCATATAGGGGTCCTACATCTCTTACCATATAACATTTCATATGGAGGTATACCAAAGCTTGTGTATCAACTGTTGTTGTATGAGTACTCTACTAGCAGCTAGTGAATGACCACTAAAGTCAATGATACATGCACCAAGCATGTCTTCTAACTTTTAACCAGTTCTCTCTGATTGCTCATTAGTATAAGAGTGATAAGTTGTACTAATATGCAATCGGGTATCATGGCATCATGGAATCTCCTCCAAAATTTTAACGGGAATCGTGTATCTTTATTCGAAAGTATAGATACAAGTGTCTCGTGATGTCTCAAAATTTCTTTGACAAACAATTAAGCTAATCATCACCTAAGTTTCCGTGTAGGCAAGAAATGAGCGCTTTTTATTAGCCTGTCGATAACTACCCATATTGCATGATAACCCTTAGCTCTGTATGGTAGATCTGTTATGAAAGCCATCATGATATGCTCCCACTTCTATTCAAGTATATCTCGAGGTTGGATTGTATCGAAAGGCTTTTGGTGCTCTATTTTAATTTGTTAATATGCTAAACACTTACCTACATATTAGGTTACATCATTCCCCATCCCAGGACCCTAATAGTCCATTTCAGTTCTTTATGCATCTTTAAAGTGCTAGATGGATAAAGTATCTAGTTTTATAAGCTTCATCTAATATATTTCTCCTAATGTCTCCATAATGAGGAATCCATATCGTTCAAATATTGTCTTAACGCCATAGATGTTTTCTTCTAGATTTGCAACCTTTCCTTTCATTCCTTCCATGTCGATCTGCCCATATTTCATAGCTTCATCTTGAGTATTTCATATCTGATCTAAAATATCTAGTCTTACTATTAATTGACAGGATCAAATATCATATTGTCATCATTCTATCGTTCTAATCATCAATCCAAGCATGGAATCAAGAATCAAAGATCATATTGTCAACATTCCATCGTTCTAATCATCAATCCAAGCATGGAATCAAGAATCAAATATCATATTGTCATCATGAGCGGCTAAATCACTCATGACGGGTGTAGGGTTTGTGTTTGTAAATGTGTTCAACCTATAATTACCTTTTGTTTTAATTTAGAACTTATGTAATTATTTGCTTTGAATGATTATTTAGGTTTTGATTATTTGAAAGTTGTTTGGATATAAAGGTTTAGTCTTTATAGTCATTTAATAGTCCTCAGTTATTGAATCTTTAACATCTAGATATTAGTTGTTTCATATTTGTTGATAACATCTTTAACATCTAGATATTAGTTGTTTCATATTTGTTGATAACATCTTTGCTTGTATTCTTCATTGATAATTTTTATTATTAAGTCAACAAAGCTAGATTGTTGGTTTGTTTTAGTCTATCCAACAACAATTGAATATGGTTATGTCTTTGTAACTTCCAAATAGGTATATTCATGAGGTTACATGTTGAGCTTCAAAATTTGAACATGGAGTTAGTTATCTTTCTCAATATTGTTTTCAAACACACTTTAATCATAATTCTGTTTCATTTAAGTTTCAATTGGTTACTAGTTTCTTAAAATCAAACTCTTTCAAGTTACAATAAATTTATTAAGATAGTTCATTAATCAATTACACAATACACTAACCATAAAATCTTCATGTTTCGACATCCCACTTGTCCTAACTATTTAAGGTGAATAGTAACACACTTTTATCTTCTTATTTGATCAGGACTTCAACACCGATCAGACATTAAAAAGATCTGATGATATATATTTGAGTACTTATTTTAACCCTGTTTGTACTTTTCTTAAGATGTTTGATGCCACTCATGTTGTTCTTCAGGTAATAATTGAAAACTTATCTAAGACTACTTAAGATGCTATGATACATTTTCTCAATCCTTACAATAGAAATCCCAAGATATTCTTAATGTCATGAAGTTAATTTCATCAACAAAGGTTAGTCTAGATGATTTTAGAAACAATGTATGGGATTCTTTACTAGCACAAATTAGTTTTTTGTGACAAGCATCAAATAGGAAAATGGCATATATGAACTCTTCATACACTTCTAATCGATATCGGCATCGTAAATAGATCTTCATGTTACATTTAAATATTATTACCAAGTAGATGTGCTTACATTCACATTGGATAAACATATACATAAGTTGAATAGTAGATTCAATGAGCGCGCTATGGAGTTGTTATCTCCCAGTTCTAGTTTAGTTTCAAAAGAGATTAATATTGATCAAATTTGTCTTCTTGTTGAAAAGTATTATTTGAAAATTTTAAAAGCATGAGAGGATTCAGTTATGATATCAATTAAAGATTTTTAACATTGAAAAGACAAAGAATACCAAGCTAAGTGGTGTATCAACTATATTTGATCTATACAAAAGACTGGTGAAAACTAAGAAATGTGAAACATACTATTCGGTTGACAGAATGATTCGGCTTATGTTGACACTTTCGATTCCTACTGTAACAACAGAGAAGGGATTTTTAGTAATGAAAATATTCAAGAATCGTTTCGTAATAAAATGTCAAATGAGTATCTCGTGAATAGCTTGGTGATTTACATAAAAAAAATTGTGAAAGCTTTGATTCAGAATACATAATCGATGGATTCAAAAATCCTAAGGTCATTAGGATGAATTGTAATTCTTCTTTCAGGTACTCATCATTGTCCCGCATCATCATAAATATTGTAAGTTTTTGTTTGTTTAATGTCTATTTTTTATGTGTAAGAACGATCCTTCGAATAAAAAAGTAGATTTTTGTAGTTTTTATTGTTTGACCCAACCCAACCAAAACCGAATTGCCTACCCGAACATATAAGCCGAAACATAACAATAGGAAAAAAAATATATGGGTTCAATGACTTTCGGTCCCCAACCTCAATAGAATGTTCAAGTTTCGCCATTGTTTGTTAATAAAGATCATCTCAGTTTTTGATGCATATAACATACTAGTTTGGGACCCATGCACCATACAACGAATAAAATATATTATGAAATTGCATATTTGAATTCAGATGAATTGTTTGTCTTCACATGGTAAGATGTAAATATACAGTGAATCTAAAATTACATATTGTTAGTGTAAGAAATATAAAAAGTAATATAATTATTATATAACTAATATAAGATTAGAAAACAAACCAATTCTAGATTTTAAGAGATGGAATGATATAAAATCGATCAAAAGCTAGTGAAGTCAAAATCATATTTAAAGCATAGAAAGTTGCTACGTTTAAAATCATTGTATCAAAATTTAAGCGTTCATTATCAAAATGCTTAAATTTGAATAATTTTCATCAAGCAATGGCTTATGAATGAAAAAGCATTTATTTTCATATAGATGGTTTTCGAACATTATAAAATATCGTGTTTTAGATGTTGGGTTGTACTTTGATACCTTGGAATTAGAACAAAATATTTTAATTACAAAGTATTAGAATTTTTAAGAATTTATAATAAATAATTAGATTAATCTAAAATATACTTGCTCATCCATTAATATCATCTCAATAGAATATGTTTCATCTCGCTTGTGAACGTTCGGTTTTTTTTTTCAATGTCTAAATTATTACTATGATTGTATAGTCATATTTCTTAACGTCAAGGTCATTTTAAAAATTAATTTTTTTAGTTTCATTTTTTTGTGAAAGTAGTTTCATAAAATAATATGAGTATACAAAAAGCAGTGATTTCTCTTTAAGAGCGTTCACAGTAGCTTCCCCATCTCCATCTTCATATTTACACTAAAAACATTAATTTTTACTCAATCTTTCAATTAAATAATACTTTTTAATATTTTTATTATTACCTTTTCACTCTCTTTCACTCACAACCACTTTTAAAAATATTAAAAAATTTATAGGGTTGTATCGTGTTTCACTAAATATGAGAAGTCACGGTACAATCCTCATAAATTTTCTCTCTCATTCACTCACAACCACTAACAACCATCCATCATAATATAGAGCACACACTCACGTTGAAAATGAAAAACCTACTGTAAATGCTCTAAGTCTCTAACTCACTTTATGAATTATTCTTTCAAAAATATAAAGATGATTTTGATCATATTTATTTCAATTCTTTTAAGTAACATCTAAATCCAAAGATTACTATAATTTCAACGTTTTAAAACCTTTTATTCATACATTGTTGAATTTTGTTTATAAAATAATTTGCCATTTCAAGACATAAATTATTTATGATGAATGATAATTTATCGTATAATTTTAATTATAAATTGTTTTTAACTTAAATATTAATATTAGTTTTAGTTTTAATTTAAATAATTAAATAAATAATAATTTATTGTTTTTTATTGCACTAAAGTATTATTTTCGAAACAGTTACTTTTTTTAACATATATGAAAACTTTAAAACAATTTAAACATTAAGAAGTTAAGGTATAATCAACATACTTTATTTGATATCAAATTTTAATATGAACACTATTTGAAATTTAAATAATATCAAATTCTAATATGAAAACTATTTGAAGTGTTAGTTATGGTAACTATTGATTGTTTTTTTAAAATGATTAATAGATGTATTTTTTATACATAAAATTATAGCTTCTAAAATAGGATGCAATAACAATTTAATAAGTTTTAGACGGATAAACTCTATTAAGATGGTTTTTATTGATTGCTATATATCTTTTGAAAACCTTATTTGTTTTTATCGGAGGTAATAGATTGTAAAAATAAAAAAAATAAAAAAAATAAAAAAAACATTGAAAACGATGTACAAAGACCGTGTACGGCTATGGATGTATACAATATATTAAAACCATCATATCTCCATTTCATGATTGAGAATACTATATCTTTATAAATAATTTTGAAACATAATATTCCTTTCATTCTTGTAATGTCTTGCTGTTTGTTAGCGTTCTTTACGGATTTGTTTATTAGTTAATATGTTATTGTGGAATTTGTTTATTTTTTAATAGAGTTAATTACATGAAAGGTCCCTGTGGTTAGTTATGTTTTCACTTTAGGTCCCCAGGTTTGAAAAATTACAAAGTCGGTTCACAAGTTTGACAAAACGTAACACAATCGGTCCCCAACTTAGATGCCCGTTATCTTTTTCCGTTAAATGCCTGTAAAATGACCAAAATAACCCTAGTTAATTCATCTTCAACCTTCAACTTTTTAACTTTACCAATCCATCACCACCACCAATTCTCACCACCGCCACCAATTCTCACCATCGCCACCACCCGCTAATTCATCTGCAAACCACCATTATACCTATTGGATTTACGTATGCCCCACTTAGACCATCGTCACCGCCACCGCGAACCATCGTCGTCTCCTTTAGGCGGCTGCCTCACCACCATCGCCCCAACACCGCCATTAGCACGAACCCACCACCACCCTCCATATTTCCGTCCAACTTCCGTCAATAACCAACCACCAGCCACCTTTCAACTCGTCACCGGACCTCCGCATCGCACCACCAACTCCATCGGAGATGTTTAATAACACTTTTTCTCAGCCGCCAGACCACCTCACAATCTCCACCAGGGCATTTCAACATCACCACCAGACCACCTCACCGAACCATCAGACCACCTGTGGATACGCCACTAACGGCAACCACCAACCACCTAAAACAGGCCTATTTAGTCGATTCGTTTCTCACAGATTTGTTGCTCATCTTAAGTTCATCACCAATGGCGATTCAATCGATGGTGGGGGACGTTGGTTTAGTCAATGGTGGTGCGGGCTGATTCAATCGAAGGTGGGGGAGATCAATTCAGTTGATGGTCGCGGCTGATTCAACTGAAGGTGATGTCATTAATCAATTTTTATAGAAGGAAGAAGAAGGATGAGGGTGGCGGCGACTGGTGGCTTTCCAGTTGAGGAGGGTGGCGGTGGGGCGATGGTGGTGGTCGGGGAACAGTTGTGTCAAGGAAAGGGAGGGGTGGGTCATGGGTGGAGATGGTGGGTATATGGTATTTTTATAATATTAAATGTTATTTTATATTTACGTTTTGTTTTTATTATAAGGGTACTTTGGGTATTTTTTTAAAAATTAACTGAAAAGTTAACGGCCCATCCAAGTTGGGGACCGATTGTGTTACTTTTTGTCAAACTTATGGACTGACCTTGTAGTTTTTCAAACCTAGGGACCGAAAGTGAAAACAGGCCTAACCATAAGAACCTTTCATGTAATTAACTCTTTCTAATATGATTGATATATTATATATATATTAATTACTAACTTTAGTATGTATCAAGGGGTGTATCGTGTACTTTAGTCGGTTATACACATTTTCTCTTTTTTTTAATCTTTAACATTTTTATTTTTAACCCAAATCTTTTACATCTTTTACAATTTTATCCTAACATTTTTTAATTTCGACTTTGGTCCCCTATATTTTTCATTTGACAATTTTTTCGTTTCACATTTCGGTCTAAATTTTACGAGTTAACATACCGCAGTATGCATGTGTGGTTCAACGTTTTTACGTGTATTCTTTTTCCGTTTAACTTCCTTATCGCAACGCGTTGATCCCAGATCGACTTATTATTTTATTATTTTATATGTTTTACGTTTTGCATGTGTAGTCCAACGTTTTTGGGTCTATTTGTCGTTCGTTTTTATCTTTTTCTATAATTTTTAAACGAGCTTTTTCTAAATTGGTGGTTACTAGCGGATGTGTCATTGGTGTTACTTGACATGGTTTTACGCCTCCTGTCGCAAAATGGATATTTAATACTAGGCTTTTTCTAATATTTAAAATTAAAAAATAAAGACATCATACTATACTTTAAAAGGCATAGAGCAAAGCATTAAAAATTTATGTACAAGTGAGTAATGCACATAATAATGACATAATAGTAATTTTTTCAAATCTTAGAGCTTTTATTTATTTATTTTATCTAAAGTTATATTTCTAACCCTAAGAAAGTTACTATTAAAATTTGTGTACAAATGAGTAATGCAGGAATGACATAATGGTAATTTCCTCGAATTGTAGACATTTTTTCGCTTATGGATCTAAAGTTACATTTCTGACCTTAAAAAGTTACTATTTCACTTTATATCCTTACTTATTTAATTGTATTTAGGCTTGCTAATTATTTTTGTTACTTTTTTGTTTTCCAGTAATAATTTCTAAATTCTACATACTTAATTTTATCTATTTTATCTATGTTTAGGCGTAAATTTTATATACAACAGAGTTGTACGATTAATGCAAGAACGAACGTACAAGTTTTTAAGGATTATTCAATTATAGAATTTTTTTTATAATTTATTTTGTTTTTCTTCCTACAACTTTTAGATTATAATGTTGTATAAAATCTAATTTTTTTACTTATTGTTATCAAAATTTTGGTTTCCCGTGACGTATTTATTTTTATTAACATTTCGATGTAAATCTTTTAACGATTTTGTTCTTACATAATGTTTTGGATATCAGCTTCAAAATTTGCTTCATTATCGATCATAAAAGTCCGCCATGAAACGCGAGGTTTTATACTAGTTATATTTGAAAATTAATTAGTGAAAATGATATTTGAATATTTGTGTGATCTCATCATTCTATTCCTATCAAACTTGAATCATATTTTAATATCCCGTAATTTCTATGATATTCGGTTAGCTTGACACTTTTTATTTTTAAATTTTCTGATTAATATTTTCAACAAGGGAGGCGACTCTAGGTCATAAAAAATATTATATCATCACGACCGCACTCTATTATAATTATGACAACTTGTCATTTATTCTATGTTTGCCTTCTACTGGAAAATATATTAATTAATATCTAAAAGACAATTTCGACCCAAATGGATGAGCTCTAATGAAGAAGATTAAATGTAGGTATGTATATTTAGCGAATACATAAAACTAAGAGTTAAATGCAGTTTTCATCCGTGAGCATGAGGGTTTCATATAAATTGTCATTTGAGTCTAAAAGTTTAAATTTGTCATTTGCATTCAAATGTTTCTTAAAAATTGTCATTTGAATCCATTTAACTATTTACAACTAACACCGTTAACTTTTTCCGTTAAATTTCTTATACTAGGGGTATTTTTGTCAAAACAATTACAAAATAAAAAATCAAGTCTACGTGAGGGATTTTATGCGTTCAGTCTCGTTTGATAATCATCATTGTGATTTGAATCCACCTATTAAATAAAGTATAATATAATAATAACAATTTAAAAGTGACTCATTTCTAATTTATAAAATATACAACACAAAAAAATATATAAATTAACGATTACAAAATAAAACTTTTCACGTGGACTGGTTTATTTATATATTTTTTGTGGTTTATATTTTATAAAGTTATAAATAAGTTGCTTTTAGATGGTTATGATTATATTTTATTTTATCTAATAGGCTAATTCAAATCTCAATGGTGATTACCAAACATGACTGAACTTATAAAACCTCTCACGTAAAGTTGATTTTTTTATTTATAGTTTTTTCGAAAAAAAATACCCCAATATAGGAAACTTAATAGAAAAGTTAACTGTGTTAATTCGAAGTAGTTAAATGGATTCAAATGACAATTTTTGAGAAACATTTGGATGCAAATGGTAAAATTTAAACCTTTGGACTCAAATGACAATTTCTATGAAACCTCAGTGATGAAAACCGCATTAAACTCTAAAACTAATTAATTACCTCATCTCTCTATGACTATGGGATTAAGGGTTTTAAACTGATTGTGAAACCTTAACGGCGTCAAGGCTTGTTGTCATTGTTTTTTATTGATGAGAGTTACATTTTTTTATAACGCATCATGAATCTTTAACAAAGGTTGTTTTCCCTTTCTCATCCGAGTTTGGATGTGTCTATAGGTCGATATATGGACTTATACTCTTCTCTTGTAAACACCATGGTATCGTATTTTAATATAGTTAACTTTATTTTTCAAAATTTACTAACTTTTTGTTATTCTTATTTATATATTCTAGAGATTCATTTTGAGTTAACTTCAATTTTAATTCTTGGCATTTCCCAAAAGTAATCATTTTTTTATAAAAATATTAAAGGCATCAATTTCAAATCAATAATTTCATCATTTGTTTTAATTATAGTTCAAAAGTTTTATTATTTTGAATTCAAGTTAAAACAACTCATGAAACTTTTAAACTAAAATTAAAATAATTTATAAAACTTTTAAAAAAAATTGATGTTTTAATCTATTGAAAGAAAATAATTATTTGTTAAATTTCAAAAAAGAAAATAGAATTTAATCTTTCACTAGTAATTTATTGTTTTGTAAATTGTCTCTTACGTAAAATGTAAAGTAAAACTTACGTAAAACACGAGCTAAATTAAACACGAGGTACACTGATCATTAATACACCTAGAAGGTAATCACTTAACCATGTTATGCCCGTTGACAACGCGTGCACGATCCGGTTTCAAATCACCACTGGATCCATGTTCTACAATGATTAGCGAGTGATTAGCCCCCAACCCCACTTCACTCACTCCACACCTCCCACTATCCTCTTGCTTTTTGGGCCAAATTTCAACAGCAAACAACAATCACTTCATTAATCCTCCATCAATCAATCAAGAACACTATCAAAACATTCCCCCTTCGCATGCGTATCTAATTCCATCATCCAAATCAAGAATCTTGAATCCCTTCTGCAGTTCTGCTACAATACCCATCTTCAAATCCAAGTTTTCAATAACTCTTTGTTGATTTCAACCGTTCAATTACAGAGTTTGATGTTTCACCCATTTGGTTTCTTGGGTTGTCGTCTAAAGATTCGTTGGTGGCCTTGTGTTCTTGATTCTTCTGTGTGAAAAGATTATCCATTTGAGAGTTTTCCCCAATTTCTTGATTTGTATATCTTTGTTCTTTAATATCTGTCATGGGGTTTCTGTAATTTCATGTAGATGAGTTTTTAGTGTTTAAAAGAGGGGGAAATTACGGGGGAAATGAAGCAATTGATTCCATTTCAACTCCTATGTGTTGCTTTAGGGTTTGTACTACCTGCTTATGAGGCTGTTCAATCAGTTGAAGGTATGCAGTTTTAGTTTAGGAATATTTTTAGGGGAAGATGTTGATTGTTTGGCAGAAACAGTCAGTTCTTGTGACCCAATTCTTGAATTTTGCAGTTCATGCCTTAAGTTCGTTCAAAGAAGCTATTTTTGAGGATCCCCTTTTGGTTTTATCGAATTGGGATAGCTTTGATTCAGATCCTTGTAATTGGCATGGTGTCACATGTTCTGGAAATCTAGTTACAAAACTGTAAGAGAACTATTTTACCTTTTATGTAATATTAAACATTCAATTTTGATATTCTTGATTGCTATTTGTAATTTGAACTTTTAGTTTCTTAGTACCTCAATCATCCAGAGAAATGTGACCAATTGATCGAAAAATTGATTCCTTTGGTTCCTACTAATTTAATGTTAGGAAGAAATGAGATAAATAATGTGTCTAATATATAATCCATTTTAGGATATAACCATGAGAACCCCATCATCACTTGTACGTTGATGTTTGATTGTTAGATATACTGATATAGTGCGTGAGAGAAATAGAGGTGGTTATGAGGTTATTAACCACCTAATGTATCACTGTCAAAGCAACACGTAGAAGTTTTTATGGAGTTCTCTAAGTTCTCTACTTAAATTTGGTTCTTATTGAACGGTCCCATATATATGTATATTTGTGATGAAGCTAATTAAGGTTCTAAAATTTCTTTTTACAGTAACATTTCTGGTTCTTCCATCAGGGGATTCATTGCTGAAGAGCTTTTTCAGCTCTCATCTTTACAGGAACTGTATGCTTTCTGTCAACATCTCATACTACTTTTAAAAATATCATAAAGACACCAAAAGTGATCAATAAACTGTAATTCTTGTAGGATTTTACGTGGAAACAAGCTCATTGGTTCGATACCTATCTCAATTGGCTCATTAAAGTACCTCAAGGTCTTAGATTTGGGGAACAATGAGCTAACCGGGCCAATTCCTGCTGAAATCGGGAATTTGGTCAACATCATTACATTGTAAGTTATACTGTTATTTGATTTATTTCAAGCAATGAACTTTGTGCTGTTTGATAACTATTCTATATTGATACAGAAACCTAGAATCAAATGGACTCGTGGGCAAATTGTCTTTCAGACTCAGCAATCTTCAAAAGCTTCAAGATCTTCGGTTAGACAGAAATAAACTGCATGGGACCATTCCAGGTGCTTATGCTAATGACTCGAGTGAGAGTAGAAAAGGGTTTTGCCGTTTACCACCCTTGAAATCTGCAGATTTTTCATATAATTTCCTCGTTGGACGCATACCAAAGTGCTTGGAATATCTCCCAAGGTATACGTCCTTTCTTCTGTGACCCGTGTACTTATTAATGAGTCGATTTGGGTTGTGTTTGATGCCAGCGAGTAAAGCGGCTCAAATCATAACATTTACCAAAAAGAAGAGAGAAACATGGTTGAAAGTTGTCTAAAGTCTATATATAATGCATGTAACTTTCTAAATCTTTTTATACAAGGATTTAAAACTGCTGTATTACATGTGAATAAATCTTTGCAGGACCATCTTTCGTGGAAACTGCCTACCCTACAAAGATATTAAACAGCGTGCACCTGAACAATGTGGTACGTTTCCATATTTTATAGCTTTTATGTCGTTGATCTCATGGAATATAGTTCTTGTACATTTAAGCAAAATCATTTTTTTTTTGGTTTTCTCAATGCAGGTGTTGTTCCACCTGAAAATAAAGCCCGAGAGACAAGAGTTCGACCCACTGAAGTTAAAGCCGATAAACCGGCCCATCATTCTAAACCAGTGTGGGTTTTAGCCGTGGAGGTTGTGACGGGTGTGATAGTTGGGTCACTTGTTCTTGTTGCCATTTTCACGGTCTTTCTGAGATGCAAAAGCAAACCTTCTGTTTTGAATATGTGGAATAAATCCAAAAGTTATAAAAATCATATGACGGTTTTTATTGATGCTAACATGTTAAACGGCGTGACAAAATATAGTCGACAAGAACTTGAGGTTGCTTGTGAGGATTTCAGCAACATTATCGGGTCATCAGCGGATAGTCTAGTTTACAAAGGAATTATGAAAGGTGGGCGTGAAATTGCTGTCATATCTCTTTGCATTAAAGAAGAGCATTGGACCGGCTATCTTGAGCTCTATTATCAAAAAGAGGTTAACGTTATAGAAATAATAAAGGCAAAAATCCTTTCATTTTTATGACCCGACTTTAATGTTATTTTGCTAAAATTCTTGTGTTTTACAGGTTACCGATTTGGCAAGGCTAGATCATGAAAACACGGGGAAACTGCTTGGATATTGTATGGATAGTAGACCTTTTACACGAATGTTAGTTTTTGAATATGCATCAAATGGAACATTGTATGAGCATCTCCATTGTAAGTCTATTGTATTCTTTATTCTTTGTACGCTAGCTAGAGACAAAGTTAGTGGGTTGGGTAACGGGTCAAAACATATATCTTTTGCATTCGTGTTGATCCAAAACACCTTTTGTCGAAGAAGGTATATACTTCTAAATAATTATGAACTTTATTATATAAAATGACTTATGAAGTTTTATACATAAAAATGAACTGTGGGCTACGCTTGAATCTTGATCCTTTTGACCCATTTCGCTTTAAGCTATTTTTAATTTTACTTGTTTGACCCATTAGAGATGAGAATAATCTGATGTGACCTGTTCTTCAATCTTGATCATTTTGCTTTAAGCTATTTTTTATTTTACTTGTTTGACCCATTAGAGATGAGAATAACCTGATATGACCCGTTTATAAGTTATTGGGCTAGTTTCGATCTACGGTCACACACACACATATACACAAATGTCTCATGGCACACTATTTTCATTTTATGGCAGACGAAGAAGGGTGCAACCTAAGTTGGTCAAGGAGAATGAAGATTATCATAGGCATAGCTAAAGGTTTGGGGTATCTTCACACCGAAATCGAGCCACCATTTACTATTTCTGAGTTAAACTCTAGCGCAGTATATCTAACCGAAGATTTTTCACCAAAGGTATACCTTAGTACCACAATTTAGTGAAATTTGATACATTGGTTATAGTTTATCTTGATATTTAAGGTGCTATTTCATATCTTTTGGCTTTCTTGAAGCTCGTTGATTTTGAAAGCTGGAAAACTATTATCTCAAGATCAGAAAATAACTCGCGTTCCATCAGCCACGAAGGTGATATTTGTGTTCTTCCAAGTTCTTTTGAAGACCGCCATCTGGATATTCAGGGTAACATTTACTCGTTTGGAGTTTTACTTTTGGAAATCATTAGCGGGCGGCCTTCTTTCTGCAAGGACAAAGGTTGTCTTGTTGATTGGGTAAGAAATTCTTTCTAGTTTTCTAACATTATGTCATGTTCTCATGTCATGTGAGAAATGCACGCCACTATTATGTCCATTTATAAACTGCAAATGTTGAATATAAGGTGTTGAAACAGGCGAAAGACTATATTGGAAAGCAAGATGAGATGGGTTCAGTTTTAGATCCTGCACTGAAATATTTCAAGCATGAAGATTTGAAAGTGATATGTGAAGTGGTTTCTATGTGCATTCATTTACGGCCCAGAGATCACACGTCGATGAAAGACTTGTGCGCCATCTTGGAAAGCAAAATCGACACATCATCTTCTTCAGAGATGAAGGCATCGTCATTAGCTTGGGCTGAGCTCATGCTCTCCCCTTGACCCGACGCGAATCATAGAAACTAGCATCACTGTAAATTCTTCCAATATACATCGATACATTAGGACCCGTTTAGGATTCTTTTTGTTTTTGATCGTTTGATGAGTTCGTGCAAGTTTCTGAACCATAAAGAGTATCCAATATTTTTGGTACAAATGAACAATCATGAAAAGTACATGACAAAATACCGAGTCAACAACGAGTCAACAGCTGATAGATGGAGATACACAAGTATAACAACAAAGATACACCATAAAGAATGGTGTTTAAACGTTAAGTCTGGGGTAAAAGTTTCTAGACAGCCTATATTATATTTTAGGTAAAAGTAGCTAGAACATCTTGAAAATAGCTACTTTCATGATTTTCTTATTTTAAAACTAATTTCAAAACAACCAAACGATTCTCTCATTTATTTAAATTCTAAGGTAGCTATTTATTTATCACAAATATCTATTATTTATTTAAAACAAAAGAAACAGTTTAAAATATTTTTCCTATTGTAGCTTTTATTTTTTAACTAGATTTTGAACCTTGCGCCCGCGCAAGGAATCTGTCGTTGTTTCAAAATCAAAATACAAAACCCTAAGGCACCATGAAAGATATAAAAACACGTCGTAACGACTGTCCTCCGCCGTAAAACCCTAACGCGTACTCATTGTAAAAGCGATGACATATTTGGAATTTTACAAAATATAAATAAATATACTTTAACCTTAATTTAACTTTAACTTGTACATTTGTCATACGGTAACCTGATACTAATATGCACAACTTGATTTATATAAAAACTTAATATTAATATTGGATTATAATGTATTTAAATACCAAAACCAGCTTATACATTTGTAAAAAGCATGGGAAAATATCAAATAAAAGAGCATTTCTAATAGGGTGTTTTTAGTGTTTTAGAGGAGAGAGGATATGAGATAGAGAAAAGAGATAATTATGAAGAAAAAAGAGTAGAAAGAAGTTTTTGAGTAAAAACTTGAAAAAAACAAAATTGTGAGGGGGAGTAGGAGAGAGAAAAAAAAGAGAGGAGAGATAAAATTTATTTTGTTTCTGGTGAGTTATAAGAGCATTTATATCGGAATCTTTAAAAAAAAATATGTGAGTGTATTTTTTATATTATATGAAATGGTTTTGAGTGGTTGTAAGTAAAGGAGTGAAAAAATATTATTGTTGATTGATATATTTAAATAAAAATTTTGTAATATTGAAAGTGATTGTGAACGGAGGAGAAAAAAATAATAATAATAAAAGTATAAAAGCATTTGCTGTAGAATACAAAACTTAAAACCAAATGATTACACGCGTCATCTATCGTTTGTTTCTTTCATGAAAGCTACACGTGGATCAACCAACTGGGTGTCTTTCACCTTTTTAAATAATAAAAAATTAAAAAGTTTATTAAGGGGTGGGCCAATCAAAGATAGAAACGTGTTACACTGTTCAATTCAGATACTCATTTTCTTAGTTTCAATGTTGAATTAATGTGTCATCCAATCTATAAAATACACATGGCTAATATTGAAGAATATCATTGGGTCACATATGTGTATGCATGAGACAATCAAATGGATCATGTATTTGTACATACATATGATTTGGAAGATGATATTAGGATGCTATTATGAAAGTAACATGAATTCTTGGTAACATGAGTTCTTGGTGAATTAAAGTAACAACCAATATTGTAAAAGTCGCTAAACGCTGTCAGATCGGTTAACTAAGGAGTTACGAGTACTCATTCTAGGCGGGGAGTACTCGGGGTGTACTCGGACATAGTAAATTATAAAAAAAATTAATTTTTAGAAAATTATACATATATCAAATATCTTAAATTCACTAATATTTATAATAATATATGTGAATATCAATATAAATATAAAGGATACATGTTCAAATACTAAAAAAATTCAAAAATGAATACTTATTCTATGATATTATAGAGATTGGAATCATTTAATAGTCTTCTTTTAAGGTATCTCCATGAAAAACAAAAAAAAATCCAACAAAAATCGATGAAAAATAATAAAAATTAACAAAAACAGCAAAAATCCGATTTTTTCCGAGTTGGGCCGCCTAGCTCCGAGTAGAGCCAAGTTGGGCCGCCTAGCTCCGAGTTGGACCGAGGTTGACCGATTCCAAGTTATGAGACCGAATTGAAGAAAGTCGCTTTAGTAAATGTCCGAGTTCCGAGTACACCCCGAGTACTCGACCGAGTTGGTCGAGTTTTACAACACTGGTAGCAACCAATCACAATGATTTATTGTCCATAAAGTTTAAAGCCTTTAGCCACATAAATATTATGGCATATGGATGTTGTGAGTCGATTAGCATGCATGCAATGAGAGTACCATGCACGTCTTTTTTGAATTAAAGTTTAAAGCTATTGGTCGTATATATATAACGACATACGGATGTTGTGAATCGATTAGCATGCATGAGATGAGAGTACCATGCACATCCTTCTTGAATTAATTTGATCTCTAATTAATAAACTACATTAAAAACAACAATCTGTTAGATCTGGGAGTGGAACGTACAATCAAAAATTTACTATTCGTTTCGTTTTGTTTTAAACTAGGCATAGACCGCAGGCGTTGCACCGCGTGAAACCGTGAAATTGTTTAGGTTTAACGTCATTGAAACTTTATAAGAAAAACCAAACTCTTCACATGTTGTGGCAGATGAAAAAATTAATACCCATTATAACTTATTTAAACATATTACATAACGTATTTGACGTGTCAGAAATGATCAGCTTCAAATCAGAAAGATGTTACAGTTGATTGTTTTATTGGTGAGATAAAATCTCTATTATACTTATGGGTCTAGAATTAATCTTATAAAACCAATACGGTTTCACACAAATAATGTTTAATCTTCTTTCATTTTCACTATGTAATTGGTTATTTATTTCTATTCTATTAGGGTTTGTATCAATTCTTGCTCTTTCGTGATGGTATTAATGAATCTTCTTAGTGCCATTAAAGAATGAAGTTTTACCAGCAGTTAAAAATGATATTATCGATAGTTGTTATAAAAAGGTAATTAATTATAAATAAATTACAAAGTAATCAGATTTGAAACATGACAAAACACATACATTTTCCTATTTTTGATCATTAGCTACACACGTTTTCTCATTTCTGATCTTGGTTGCACCATAAATATTGGTAGATTGTGGTGCGCATAAATTGCATACAAAACTAATGACAATTCTATGTTATTATTACTTTAAATCAACTTATATCATCTTTGAGATGGGTAAAACTTCTATCAAATAAGCTAGCCTCAAATACACAATTAATGTAACGGAGAAACATAAAATGTGGTGGAACGTAATGTTAAGTCAATGGTGATGACAGATTGAAATGGAAAAACATAAAATGTGATGGAACGTCATTTGGGCCTTGCACCAAAATTCTAGATCATGGACCTCAATCCCGTCTAAAGTAACTCTCCCGGGGGTTTGGAAGAATGTTTTTAAAATACAATCGGATCTTCTCCTGGTTAATATATATATTAGAATGTTGGGAAAGGAGACACCATCGTGTTTTGGTTAGACAAATGGGTTGGGGATCTCCCTCTTTGTCTTTGGTTTCCTTCCTATTTGCACTTGAAAAGACAAAATGGATGTGGGTCAGCGATGGATATCATGCTATCAATGGCTCAATTGAGTGGTCTTGGAGATGGAAGAAGGTTCCGTCTAGTGCTGTAGAGATTTCGAAATTGCAAAGCTTAAGAGGGCTGCTCAACACTGTGTCTGTGTCTCTTGAAAACGACGTCTCGAAGTGGGAAGGCCCATCTAATAGCTTTTTTTTCAGTCAAGCTGATTAAGATCTACTATCCACAAAAGTCCACCAAAATGAATTTTACAAATTTCCTTGGAATGAGTGGGTGCCAAAAAAAGTAAATATTCTTTGCTGGCGTGCAGAAATAAACAAAATTCCTACTATAGATGTTCTGTTACGAAGAACATTGGTGTGAACTCCCGTCTACACGTATTATGTGACGAGTCAAATGAATCTGTTGATCACCTATTTGTGTCCAGTGTTGTCGCTAACATAATATGAAAGAACATTAGTCAATGGTGTAATATTCCACCCATCTTCGCCTTCTCCTTCTGAGACCTTCTAGAGCTATACACGGCTGTTCATGATGATCATCGGAAAAGGAATCTGGTTCAAGCTGTCATTCTTGTTGCTTGTTGGAGCATTTGGAGGGCAATGAATGATAGTATCTTCAACCATAAGAGGGTCTCACCATCAGATATTATTGCTAGCATCAAAACCTTTAGAGCCATATGGATTAAGAATAGGATGAAAACAGCCATGGGTGAATTCTTTGTTAGGTGATTCTTTGGTACTTAATCATTGTCATTGATAGGGTGGTTGTGTTGCTCTTGGAGCCTATTATTGTATGTTTTCTTATTTTCTCCGGGTTTTTAGTTTCTTGTTAGCCCCTCTTATAATAAAATTTTCCGCAGTTCAAAAACACAACTAGTATAATATTATGAGTTAATTACATGAAAGGTCCCTGTGGTTAAGTCTGTTTTCACTTTCGGTCCTCAGGTTTGGAAAACTATAAGGTCGGTCCAAGAGTTTGTAAAAAACGTAACACAAATGCTCCCTGTCATGGATGGAAAGTTAACTTATCTTTTATCTTTATTAAAAATGACAATTTTACCATTATAATACTATAAACAAATATAAAATAAATGTATTTATATTAATATATAGTATTATTAAATGAGTGGGCCTACCCCCACACTATCTTCAACCTAAGGCAAGCAGTCACAAGCATTGGCTAATGATACCATAGACTTTCTGGTTATGTCATACTCGATCTACATTCTCAGCTGATGACATTGAATGATTTGAGGACGCTGGGCGGCCAAGCGAATAATTTATTCAAAAAATAAATAAGCTTAACACAAAAGAAGAAAAATAAATAATAATAACCTGGTCCCGGGCATCTACCATTATACCCATAATGGTCGGCCATACTATTGCTATCCATAATGGAAAGGAACATTTACCTATTTATATAACAGATCGTATGGTAGGACACAAATTGGGATAATTTGGGCCTACTTTAAATTTCTACGGACATGCAAAAAGCGATAATAGATCTCGTCGTTAAAAAACGTTTGTTTATGTGTAATAATATATATAGATATTTATCATTGATTAGTAGGAGGCGAACTTTATGTTAAAAAAGAGAACAACAGAAGTATACGCTTTAGGTCAACATATATCTATGTCTGTATTGCAGCCCTGCGCGGAGTCTTTTAGTTCACATGCGTGCTCTCCTTCTCGTTGAAGAACATAATCCTTCGCACTCTCTTTTTCAGAATCAATCATTTCTTTCATGATAAACTCTCGGATCTCTTTCCCTGAAGCTTCCTATCAAGTAAGGCGTGTAAGTCAACTTTTTATTGAATGGGGCGAGGAGGGCCGCCGCTCTGTAATAACAAGGTTTTCACACCACACCACCGCCACCCATCACAGGCTCCCCCCTCATCTTCTTCTCCTTCTCCAAAATTCTTTCTTCCTCACCGGCAAAGTAACCACCACCACCAATGTCAACCAACACACTAGATTGATTCGTTTGCTTCCACCGGCCGACACAAAAGCCATTCGCCTGGCAAACCACCGATTACCGCTACCCAACACTATCTCTACCACCACCATGTACTAATCAGAGGAAATTGAAGGTGAAAACGATGTATGAACTATAATCTATATCCACCACCACCACCCCATTTCCGGTTACTACACCACCACCATCAATCATCGATATATTTTCTTGAAATCAAGTATCTCGAAAGAAACCCAACACCAAATCAAACCCCATCATCAATTGCTACTTTATTTCTTCACAAATCAAGAACCCTAAAGATCAAAACCACACAATCATCACTTTCACTCTCTACGAACTATAAACATGCTCCTGTAATTAGCTTATTAATGTTCCTCTATTTTTGCTGTAATTTGTTCATAGTTTGTTTCTGCTGATGATAGATTTGTAGGATTATGTTGATGTTGAGTTTTATCTCTAATTCGATTAATTTACTGGTCACACCCTAAAATCACCACTTTTACAAATCGATTGGTGTTTTCTGTTGGTGAAGGGGTGGTGGTCGGCGGCAGTGAGGGGGCGGTGGTTGTAGGTTTGAATCGACGACTAGCGGTGGTGGTTTGTGGTGTTTGAGTCGATGACCGGCGGTGGTGGGTTGTAGTGTTTGAGGCGACGACCGGTGGTGGTGGGTTGTGGTGTTTAAGTCGATGACCGGTTGTGATGGATTGTGGTGTTTGAATTGACGACCGGCGGTGGTGGGTTGTTGTGTTTGAGTAGATGACCGGAGGTGGTGGGTGTGGCGGACAGGTGATTGAGGTCCAGTGGATTGGTGGTGGCTGGTGGGTCAACGGTTGGGTGCTCAACATAGGTTAAAAGAGGGGAAGAAGATGGTGGGGTGGGTCCCACTTCGTTTACTATATTAAATTCTTATTTTCTTTGACTAATTTCAATAAGGGGCAATTTCGTCTTTTCACATACATTTAACAGAAAAAGATAACGGCCATTCATGACAAAAACCATTTGTGATACTACGTTTTGGCAAACGTTTGGACCGACCTTGTAATTTTTTAAACCTGGGGATCAAAAGTGAAAACATATCTAACCACAGAGACCTTTCATGTAATTAACTCTAATATTATATTTAAAAGCGGCTTATAATAAAATAAATAATATTATTAGAAGTTACATTTGAACATAAAGCCATTCACAAAAGCCGGCATATTCTATTCTTATTAATCCCTTATGTCGGTGGTTTTTGGTTTTTGTTTTTTTTTTTTTTTTTTTTTTTTTTTTTTGGATATATATATTAAATATACATTGGGTTTTTTTTTGCTTTTTTTTTTTTGATATTATATATTATATATTATATATACAAATTAAAAACTTAGGTCGCTAGCTACAATATCTTTTTTTTTATATTTATATTGTCGTTTTCTTATAAGTTAACTATTATATGCTGCAAATTAAAACCATAGTTTAAGATTGGTTCAATGGTTTCTAAGATTCTTTTTTTTTTAATTCTACCCGTGTTCAAGCCTTCTACTACACTGTTTATTTCTATTTATTTTTACAATGATAATTGGCTGTCTACGCATCACATACTTTTAGCATTAAATTTTATTTCTATTTATTTTAATAATGATAATTGGCTGTCTACGCATCACATACTTTTAGCATTAAATTTTCTGCAAGTTTAACTTTCAAAGAAAAAATTGAATTATATATAATATTTAACAAAATATGCTTTTAAATGTTAAATCAGGACATGTGACCGTTTTACACGGTTTTAGATTTTACTTAAACAATTTTTTAAGATTCGCTTTCGAATAATGTTACAACGATTTTTTTACGAAATACTTTTTATTTACGTATCGACATTAAAAAACAAACCGCCGGAACGCGCGACATATCCTACTAGTTTTTATATAAAGTTTAATTTATAAACATAGGTAGAAATGATTAAATAAACTTTGAGTGCATCGAGATACTCAATTGCAGATATGGGTGACTACACTCTCATTTTCTATTTTACCTTGAGACACTCTCAATGTACTCATATCTTCATGTCAATCATTTTTTTCTTTTTCCGAGTAATAATTTACTCAATTCCATTCCATTCTGTTCTCTTTTCTCCTCTCAGATGTCATCTCACCATGTCAACATCATCGTAAGTTTTGAGAGTTATTGTTGTGTCTGATCTTGAATCGCATTGTGGTTTCGTTTTTGACAGTGAATTGATTTTAAATAACCGTCGGCGATAGACCAGAACGACTGTCGGAAGAAGAAGAGAGAGACCCGGCTGAAAGAGGGAGGCGGTGGGCAGATAACCACTGGATTCTCGGTCTAAATACAGGAAAGCCATGTTGTAAAGGGTTGTACCCTATGCCTCGCGAGAAGTAATCTTAGCTACTCCCGTTTAATAAAATATAAATATAAATATAACTATATAGATAATATAATAATTGTTTATAGGTATTTCATGAACCATCATGACTCAAGTTTTGGACAAGTTTTATAATGCTGGGTTTCTTATATCAACCGTTCAACCCAAACCAATTTAACTAACAGTCCCAGGTTCAACATATCTTGCAAGTCAAGGTTAATAAACCCTTGGAATATGACTTCTCTTGTGACAAAAATTTGTGATAAAATGAACTCTCTTTTGAGGGAGCAATAATTAATACAATTTGGCAAATATAAATTATTATTACAAAACAAATCATCTGCAGAAAATAGTAAATCAGCTTGCAGGTTTTTCCCTCAAATAGCAGAACATCCATGAACAAGAATGGCTTGTTATGTAACCCTGAAACCAGTTATAATATTTTTGTTTAATTTCAAATATATTCAATAATATATGTTGTTAATTCAAGAGAAGAGAATGAGAGAAGAGCAGTTATATTAAATCATCTTATAGAGGTTGTATGAAAATGATTAAACTAATATGTTTAAGAGTAAATATGCGATTAATAGCTCTTTTGCTTTGGGTATGTGAGTGAAATATAAGTAAAATGCTTTATCTATTAGCTTTTAATATAACTATAAACAAAAATTAATTTTGCTCAAAGTTCAATTTAGGGTCTGTTTAATGTGGTCAGCAGTGGGGGTCAGAGGTCTCAAAAAAACTGACTGGGTCAGAGGGTAAAACAAGAGTGGGTCAAAATGGCTGACTCGGTCAGAATCTATTTTTTGCAAATCAAACGCGCTGACTGGTTGACCGAGTCAGCAGTCAGAGGATCAGTCAGATGCAATCAAACAGCCCCTTACTCATTCAAATTCAAATTTAAGACATTCAAAGTCAAACCATGCTAATACTAGAGAATTGTCCAAATAAAGTTGACTTTTGTTTGGGGGGGGGGTAATACTTGAAAATTTTTGCACCTCTTTAATAGTTAAACGAGCAAGCAGGTCGTGAGTTACTTGAGATTGACTTGCTAAAAGCTTAAATCGAGTTGAGCTTTCACACACTCGAGCCCAAATTCAAGCCTGTATTGGGGCTTTACTAGTAAAGAGGTACAACCCCGAACTTCACATATCAAGCTTGACTAGGCTAGCAAGCTTAAACAAGCCTTTTATTTATATAATTTTAATTTATATTCAAATATGTATATACACACACACAATAGTTATCTTTTTATATAAAATTATGAAAAAAAAAAATATTAAACATATATATTATGTTATATATAAAGTTTAATTATAATTATAAATATATAAAATTAACTATAAATATATATAAAAATAACTAAATATATATAAATAAAACAATTAAATAATTAATAGATAATAAAGGAGCCACACTCGAGCTTTAAAGATAGAGCTCTATACGTTGAACTTGTGATAGCTCAGACTCAACTCATTTACGCCCGTGGGTAAAAAAGGAACAGAGAACAAACCTAAAATCAGTGACGCTTGCTGCTACATTAACTCCTTTCCAACTGGATCTACAGAAAAGCTAATGGATATTGTCTTCTCAGTGATGGGGTGAAACTTAGATCTCCAAATCTGCTCATATTATAAAATAATCAAATGACATTAGTATACTTTATGTTCATCGTATCGGCCTCAGAAAGTATTTAAGTATTTCACAATCTATATACTATATATTAGTGTTTTGACTATACTTGACCCTGCAAATATACTATCGAAAGAATGGAGTTCAAATATTACATCTTTGTATTCTGAACTGCCCAAAAATATGTCATACGCATCGGCTGTAAAAAGACCAAAATAGTCAGCTGTAAGAAAACCCAAAAGCAAAAGGTTTGCAGGTCAAAGAGCTGTGAAAGAACTAACATGATCGGAATCGTATTGCTACAGCATGAGTGTAGTCTTTGCTGCCTGGATTGAAAATTGACCCTAAAAGTAAAAAAGAAACTAAATGAGTCTTTAATGCATGATCATATATACTTATCAATAATATATTGATGATACCTTTTGTAGCCTGTACAATTAATGAAGGAAATCCCATCAGAAATTTTGCAAAAGATGTTAACGCGTCATCTGCCACGTCACCCAACGAGCTCTCTTTAAATGCAATAAGAAGTATATATTCCACACCAAAGTTAAACTCCTGCCACCAGAGTGTTCTTTGGTGATTAAGGCCTAACTAAGTTAGTTTCAGATTCGAACCAGATAAGAATTTTCCATTAATTTTAGTAACATAAAGAAACCAAATTTGCATTTGAAAAGATAAGCAAAGTGTCTAGAAGGGTTCTAACCTCTCCTTTCCTAAAGATAGGAAGAATATCATCTTCTACTACTGATTCATAATCAAAATAAGTGAATTCCTGTGAATATGAATACATAATATAGTTTATTTTAAGTTAAATCGAATATCAAATGAATAATAAGAATATATAAAAAAACAAAGATATTGAGAGTATTGGTGTTTACATGCCAGGGCGTACATGACAGTAAGGCGTTACATGGTCCTTTAATACTCCCAAGTAAAATGGGTTCTCATAGAATTTTGCAAGGTCTTCCTTTTTTTGAAAGCGCATGAAGACTGCATGTGTATAACCTTCAAGATTTTGATTCAATACACGCCCTGCACAAATAAGAAAAAAAAAGTAAGGATATCGCATAAATATTACACAACACCTGATTCCCTCTAGTAGAGGTCTCAGGTCTGAATCCAACTTCCACTAGTTTCTACCTCTTAAAGGCCACCTGCCCAGCTCAAGCTACCCATGATTTTTCTAGTGACAGATTATTATGGTTATAGAAAATACAAAATTTAAGATGTACAACTAGTATGAAATGTTTTTGAATACCAATTTATAAGATCAAAATCAACCATAACAAAAGTTCACCTAACGAGATTGCAAGAATGCCACGCATTTGATATTGGCAGGTGTAGAGAAAGTCTAGCATGTCCTTTTCATCCTCATCAGATAAATCCACCTTTGCTTTAAGCAAACATATGTGTTCTACAACACTTCTGCCGAAAACAAGAACCAATACACAGAGTTAAAGATCATCCAACATTTTATAACACTTACAATATTACCAGATCAATGAAAAACCTCATTGTCTCTGTACCCGTGATAGGGTTTTGTCCCTCTGAAGACAAGTTTATGGCACCTAGATTTTCAACAAAGAGCAAATTGAATAATAAATAACATTGCAGCGGACATGGATTCTCAAATACTTATCACACACACAGAGAAGGTATGTTTTTGACTCTTCAATCAAACAAGTTGTTATGTGTGGTATAGAAAGAAAGAATATGGCAAGAAGAAATAGGAATAAATCTAAGCAATTCATTGCCATTGTTCTCATACCAAGTGAGCGTTTAATACAGTTGGAACTAACCAACTAAACCTACTTAATTTAATTGATTGTTAAGGTACTTAAGCATGTATAAAATAAACCCACAACTTCTAACTTCCTAAGACTTTCTATTATCTAGTTGACATGTAACAATACTTTCCCCAACAAGAGTTCTTTATCACAAGAACTAAATAATTCCCTGTTGACACTCAAATGAAGATCCGGATTTGAAATCAAACCATTATTTCTCTTAAGTGCGGCTTTATTTGTGCGTATTATAGCTGCAGTCCCTGTTTGTGCCTCTTGTATTATCCTATTCCTGACACCCACTGATCTCCGGTGTCAAGCCTCTTAGAAAGATGCTTACTGCATACTATTTGCAAATTTGACTTCATTCAGCAGGGCTCAAAAGATTGGCAGTAATCTTCAGTAATCTTCCAGCATGGAATAGTGTGGTTATCTCCTCCATTGCATCATCCAGCATGGAATCAGCAAACGTGCTAGTGATGGATCAAACAGTCACTCAAACAAACTTCTGCGATTGACGCTCACCTAGTCTTCATATAGGCCTGCTGCCATTGCAAAGACGTGCCTTCAAGGTGAATTGTCGCATAACACCGTCTGATATTTTCAGGCATCCCATCGATAAAAAAAATTATCCACATTATACAACCATCCATCCACGTCCTAGCCGTTTAACTTTGGAAACTCCTATTTCCCTTGGTAACTCATGTAATTAGGGTTGCTGCTTAAAATATTTAAACTTTAAACCCCTGTTGTCAATAGTGACTACAGCGCTCGCTATAGCGCGCTACGTAGCGTAGCGCTCACGGGTCGCTATTTGTGTTTTGCGACTACATAGCGATTTTTCATATTTTTTTTATTTTTTATTTTTTCTCAATATAAAAAGCAACCCAAGTTTACTTATGGAATGTAAAATATAGTCTTTTAACTATTTTGGTGGTATGAATGTTTATTTATTGAATATAAAACATTTCTTAAATCTTCTACTACTCTATCACTAAGCATGAAACATCGAGCGATATTCGCTATGTAGCATATTGGTGGCTTGTCAATATTTACCGCTATTCACTATTGACAACTATGCTTCAAACCACCTCCTCCAATGTAGACACATGTCAATAAATGTTCGACTGTTCATAGCTTGAATTTCATCAAATGACCTTTCCAAATGATCTTTGAGCATCTTCCCGATTTCCCAACTCTGGTGTTATGTGTGATTTAGAAAGATAGAATATGCAAAGAAGAAGGATCAAATCCAATCAATTCATAGCCATCATGCTCATACCAAGTAAGTTTTTAGTTCAATTGACTAACTGACTGACTGTTAAGTTGGTTAGGCATTTACGAAACAAACCCCCAACTTCTAATACTTGTCTATCTACCAAAGTTGAAATGACATTCAACAGTCGACACAAATTAATCTTATGATGCAAAAATGTATACATTTAGTTAGGGCTCGAAGGAAAACAATACCTTCTTTTCAAATCACACAATCAGCGTAACCAATAAGCAAACAATCTTCATAACAAATAATAATCATGGGTATATCGTACTTCGACATATTACCTCGACGATTCATTTGCTTCAACCCCAAAGGAAACTGTCGCGACCCTGTCCGCCGGAAAATAACTCCGGTGCCTACGATGATTCAACAGATAAATTACAAAAAAAAGAGGATCAAAATTCGGCTAAATTTTACGAATTTGATAGCATGCAGTAAAGGGGTTTGTTGGCAGAATGATTCAACAGATGAATTACAAAAAAAAGATCAAAATTGGGCGAAAATTTACAAAATTGATAGCATACCGTAAAGGGGTTTGTTAGCAGAAGCTAGGGTTTTGAAAGGAGATGCATTGTTGATGTGATGTTTGGTGAGATGAGATGTAGAACAGCTGAAAGTGTGTGCCTGAAGATGCATATTGTTAGTGTGTGTGTGTGTGTGGGATTCGATTGTTTGCTTATAAAAGGGGGAAGAAGATTGTGAGTATGAAATTGAGTGGACTAGAAAATCTTGATTTGGCGCCTAATTATCCAACATCATTTGATCTCCTATGTCGTACTTAAAACCGAATTACATATCGAACCATATTAACATTGTACAACCAATGCTGCGCAGTGTACAATCCCTTGATGCACTATTTTTGTTATTTTGTTTGTTCTATTTAATTTAGATTTAGGTTAGATATAACTAGTATTAACACTTTCGTATTGCGGTTGGAGCGTAAAACCATGTAAAAAAAACGACGAGATGTTGTCGCGAATCCACGGGTTGGGAAATTTGATAATATACGTAACTTTATATAAGAAAATTTGAAACAATTATGTCGTTGATAACATTCAAAACTTTATATAAAAACAAAAATGTCACTATCCGTGCGTTGTGGTGGGCCCGTTGTTTATATAAAAAAAATGAAATTGCTAAAAAAACTTATGTTCAAACATCAATAAAAATAAGTGCGTTACAACAGAAAAATCTTCATGGTTAAAGATGTTAACGTTGACAAAATTTAGCACAAATAAATTTGGAGTTTTTAAAACATCATGTTTTAAAAGTTATAAGAGAAATACGAAAGTAAACCTAAAAAATAAAACCTTAAATAAGCTTTAATCGGACTTATACGTTTGTATTTTGATTACTTGTATAATTTGGTGCATAACATCGCTTTGAATAAAATTTACTTTGAAACATTGGTAAAAAAAAAAAAGCACGTCATAATGAAATATTCGTAAATTTATAAAAAAAATTAAATTTTAAAACTCATAAGAAACTAAACAATTTGTGAGTTTATAAATTTAAGGAATAAAATGACATATAGCCAAACTTATGGGGGAAAAAGTAGAAAATATATAAATCTTATACTAAAAGACAAAAAAAAAAAAAAAAAAAAAAAAAACCATGCATGTATACTTGTACATAATGCTTAAATGATCTCTAATATGGTTTTTAAAAGTATAATAATAGTAATTGCATTCTAACTCTTGAACACATTGGAGCGTAGGAGTGGTTAGACCGCACGCTGGAGAATGAGGCCCCGGGTTGGTTTTTTTGCTCAAGCTTTTCTTTTAATTTTTAATTTTTTTCAATCTATATTTTGTTACTTATTTTTTTTGTTCTTTTAACGGACGATCACTTGAAAATCCCCACCAAAATCATTTACATCAAGCTTTAAGAAAATAACTTTGAAGTGTTATTCTTAGAGGTTTGGATGATGAGGAAGGAAATGAAACGTTGAAAATAAAGGTGGTAAAACAGATTAAGAGTTTATGGGTTTAATTTTTGTAAATAACAACTAGTAAAATACATTAGAATTCGATCAAATAAAAGTTATTCTTCCAAACCAAGTAGAAGTCATGTGAGAACCTTGAAGGTTTGCCATTGATAATAACTACAAATTTAACTTGGTATATAGTTAAATAAAAAGTATATAACTAGTCAAAATATAACCAACATTTCGAAATAGCTAAACAAAAATGTTTTATTAATAGAGGGTTTTCAAAATTAAAAGGCTAAAAAACAGTCTAAAGCAAAAGAACCTCTATTTTTCTTCCTGGACAGCAATTTTACCCTCAACAAACTTACAAGACTGAATCCCAATTCCAAGTTGCCTTTGAAGCTTCTTGACCACAAACACTTCCGACTCCTCGCAAATGGTGACCACCGAGCCCTTTCGCCCAAGCCGACCCGTTCTCCCAGCACGATGCGCGTAGTGAACCGAGTCAGTAGGCAAGCCCACATTAACCACAAGATCACAGTTGGGTACATCCAAACCTCTAGCCGATAGCTCGTTTGTCACCAGTATCCTTATTTCACCATTCTTGAATTTCTTCAAGATTGTTGATCTTGCAAGCTTGCCAAGACCACCATGTAGTTCTTCTGCGACCAAGCCACGAGCTTGCAGCTTGTAAACAGTATCTTTTAGCTGCTCGGTGAGGTTCATGAAAACAATAACGGTTTTTGCATCAAGAGCGTGCACACATCTTCTCAAGGTGTCGACTTTATGTTGTAATCTTGAAACACAATAGTAGTGTTTTAAGGATGGTGGTAGACTCTCAGAACCCATATTACTCTGCTGCATATCTGTGCCTGGGTTGGGTCCTGGCGACATGGGTCCAGGTGGACATGAGACTGATTCAAGCGGGCTCACTTTTTTGGCTTGCACGAGCAGCGGATCACGGCCCCAGGTCCAAGCTGCTCTTATTACTGCAAATGGAACAGTTGCAGACACCATAATCGTTTGTCTCTCAACCCGTTTCTTGATTATGGTTTCTGAGTTCTGGGCCGGACCAGAATTGAGCTTCTTCCCCACATGTTCAACTATTCGATGCAGATCTTCTCGGAAAGTAAAAGATAAAAGCTGATCAATTTCATCCAACACCAGGAACCGACAGCCATGTGTGTGAAGCTTCCCAGCAGCACTAATTTCTGCAATTCTCCCGGGCGTTCCCACAACAATAACAGGCTTATTTTTTCTTAGAGCTTCTTCTTGTCTAGACTTGTTTGCACCTCCGACAAGTTGTTGAACGAACTTTTTATTTTCAGGCCCCAGTAACTTCTCAAACTCCCTCACAATCTGCATTCCAAGCTCTCGTGAAGGTGCAATGATCACCGCTTCTACATCGGTTTTCTTTCCAGATTCTTTGTTGTCAATGGGTGAATCCTTGAGAGGGCCCACTTCCGAGAGTATTGGAAGAACATACGCCAATGTTTTTCCAGACCCCGTGTATGATTGAATTACAACATCCTGATTGTTACGGATTGTTGGGATGGCTGCTGACTGGACATCGGTTGGAACATTGAAACCTTGGCTCTCTAGTGCCTCAATCAACAATGGCGGAAGGCCGAGTTCAGAAAATGATTTTGCAGAAAACGGGGCTGATTCAGTTTTGATTGGATTTTCGATAGCAGCGACTTTTGGTTTGACTTTGACTCTCTTGTTTTTGACTTCTTCGACTTGATCTTGGATAACTTGAAGGGTGGAAACTACTTGTCTAACCTTAGGTTTATCAAACTTTGTTGTTGGTTGAGGTTCATCCACATTCTTGAATCCGAGGCTTTCTAGGGTTAATGGGCTGTTTGTACTACCAAATCGGTTTAATACGTATGCACTTTTGTGAAATGAAGCAGCTTTTGAAATATTTGGGAGTTTCTTTATGGGGAGTGTATCTCCAACAAGAAAAAGAAAACGTGCTGCTACTAAAGCTGCCATCTTTCGTGGTGATGCTCTGAATTATTGAGTTCAATGTCACCCACAGTAGCCAAACCTAGAAATGGAGCACAATAGACATGTAAGATTTTAGCAAACATACAAAACTTAAGGCAAGATTTTACAATAATATGCAATTTTAAAGAAAATAAATTCAAGATAAACAGTTACTGATACGAATCCTATTAAGGTTTATTCAAGAAAAAAGAAACAAATTAAATCAAACGGGTCATTGGAGCTGATTAATTGGATCCTTGGGTCTCGCATGGATCCCCTCGGAAGTTGAGAATAACTGCTCGTAGCAGTAGTATTAGAGTTGTTTTAATTTGTTTTGTTGATGTCTTGTTTTTTGCTAGTATTTTCAATTGAGGTTAATTCCTTGTAATCGGAGATCGACCCATCTCGAATCGGGCTCTTTAATTCAGTAATTTCCCTTCTCAATCCCTATCAATTGGTTCCATTGCCGGGAAATCGAAATGCCACCATCGACCCGGAGTAGTACAAACCCGCCGGAAGGCAATCCTGATCAAGACCCAGTGGCTGCCCAATTGGCAGCCATCGCGGCTCGTTTGGAATCGATGGAATCGCTAAAAGAGGATGTTGCTGCCCTCAAGTCGTTCGCGTTGTCAAAGGGGAAGTCCAGCGGCGGCTCCGGCCGGTTCGAAGACGGTGAGTCCTCGGGGAGACAGAATCATAACCGTCCTTCAACCAAGATAGTGTTCCCAGCGTTCAGTGAGGGTGATCCCATGGGGTGGATACTCAAGGCTGAAAAGTACTTCTGATATCACAATATTTCTGAAGATGACAAGGTGGATATAGCAGCAATGCACTTGGAAGGGGAAGCATTAGATCTATATTCATGGTTGTCAGCAGATAATTCCCTCACTTACTGGGAGGATCTCGTCCAAGCTCTACACAAGAATTTCGGCCCAGCCGAATTCCAAAACCCAGATGAATACCTCTGTAGTATCCGACAAACCGGAACGGTCCAGGAATATCGCCAGGAGTTCGCAAGGAGGTCAGCAAGAGTGACCAACTGGCCTGACCATTGTCTGTTAGGAGTGTTTCTAAACGGGCTCAAAGAAGAATTGAAATCAGACGTGCGTATCCACAAGCCAAGCACAGTATATAAAGCAATGAGCCTAGCCATGGAGTTTGAAACCAAGTTGGCGAATACTCGGGCGGGGAAACCCCTTTCAGGGGCTGCTAGCACCAAAACGACAGTTCCGGATAACAAAACCGCTTCTTCGGTGGTACCCGTTAACCAATCCCAGCCTAAAAGTACTCCTCGAATATCCGATACCGAAAAACAGGCACGGTTTCTAAGAGGTGAGTGCTTTCGTTGTGGTGATAAATATGGTCCAGGTCACCGGTGTAAAACCGGGACCCTCAAAATGTTAGAAATTGAAGATGGAACAGAGGAGCAGCTTAATGATGAAGTCATATACTCCGAAGACAAAACAGGAGAGATGGCCGAAATCAGTCTTCATGCAATCCTAGGCAAATCTCATGCTACAACCATGAAATTACATGGCACTTTACAAACATCCCAGGTACTTATCTTAATCGATAGTGGATCTACTCATAATTTTATATCCGATACGCTTGTACGGGAGATGAAACTAATCACTCAATTTGTGACCCCATTCGGAGTCCAAATTGGTAACGGTGATATAATCCGGTGCAATCAAGTATGCAGGGATGTAACAATACAGCTTGGTGATCTTAAAATTGTGCAAGATTTCTATCCGTTCTCAATCGGGGGTGCTGACTTGGTTCTCGGTATCCAATGGTTGGCTTCCTTAAACACGGTACAAGCCAACTGGAATGAAATGTTTCTGGTGTTTACTTTGGATGGGCAGAAGTATAAATTACAGGTAGTTTCATAGGGACCTCAAAAATCAGCCATGTTCCAACATCTTGTCGTCGAACCAGAGCAAAAACCATCAATCCCAATCGAATTACAACCCCTTATTTTGAAATACGAAAAAGTGTTTCAAGAGCCAACAACCCTCCCTCCTGCTCGTTCCCAAACTCATTCCATCCCACTCACTCCAAATTCCCATCCCCCCAACATAAGACCTTACCGATACCCCCACTCACAGAAATCCGAGATAGAGAAACAAGTTGAACAACTACTATCTGCGGGTTTCATCCAGCCTAGCACCAGCCCTTACTCCAGCCCCGTACTTCTGGTGAAAAAGAAAGACAACTCGTGGAGAATGTGCGTTGATTACCGTGCCTTGAATAAAATCACAATAGCCGATAAGTACCCCATTCCCAATATCGATGAGTTACTTGATGAGTTGCACGGTGCAACGGTATTCACTAAATTGGATTTGAGGTCTGGATATTACCAAATCAGAGTTACATTGCAGGATGTGGAGAAGACTGCATTCCGAACTCATTCGGGCCACTATGAGTTCAATGTCATGCCCTTCGGGCTAACTAATGCTCCTTCAACATTTCAGGCTATTATGAATACTAGTCTTCTTTGATGACATCCTAGTCTACAGCCACACTATCGAACAACATATTGAGCATTTGCAGCAGGCATTGGAATTACTCAGTGAACATCAATTCTTTGCCAAATTAACTAAATGTTGTTTTGGTCAGCAGAAAGTTCTATTTTTGGGTCATGATGTTTCAGCTGAAGGAGTTCATGTGGAACAAGAAAAAATCAAGGCGGTACAAGAATGGCCGATAACTACTAACGTCCGCGGAGTCCGTGGGTTTCTTGGCCTGACAGGATACTATAGGCGATTTGTTCGTAATTATGGGGTCATTGCGAGGCCACTCACGGTATTAACGAAGAGAGATGGATTTACCTGGTGGGAGGAGGCGCTGGCAGCCTTCAACAAACTCAAACAAGCACTAACTTCAGCACCTGTTCTTAGGCTACCTGATTTCACAAAACCATTTACGGTGGAGTGCGATGCATCATCTGAAGGAATCGGGGCCATCCTGATACAAGACAATCATCCTATTGCATATTACAGCAAGGGATTATCGAGCTCCGCAAGGTTCAAGTCAGCGTATGATCAAGAATTATTAGCTTTGGTTTCGGCAGTACAGAAGTGGAACCATTACCTGCTTGGGCGACATTTTTTCATAAAAACAGATCATTACACACTGAAATACCTATTGGAGCAACGTATTACGACTACCGAGCAGCAAAGACTTAGTTTGAAACTAATGCCATATGATTTTACTGTTGTATACAGGGCCGGAAAGGAAAACAAAGGTGCTGACGCGTTGTCCCAAATTCCACGTTCAGCCGACCTTCTCACTCTGGTTGTTCCTCATTGCCTAGATGCAGCTGATATCCAGATGGGATTGGAAAGTGACCCGCACACTCGCTCAATCATTCAGAAGTTGAAAGAGACACCAACAGCATACCCCGGGTATTCGCTTGTGTGTCAAACATTGCTCTACAAAGGCCGAGTGGTAGTCCCCGCAGTTCCAGACATTCGGAACAAACTTCTTTATGAAGCACATTCTACACCAACAGCAGGTCATGGTGGGTTTTTAAAAACATTCAAACGACTATCCAGCCAATACTTTTGGCGGAAGATGAAGCAAGATATCAGGGTGTTTGTTCAACAATGTCTTATATGCCAGCAACAAAAGTATCAAAACCTTTCCCCTGAAGGTCTCCTTCAACCACTTCCCATCCCAGATCAAATATGGGAGGATATTTCATTGGATTTTATCGTGGGGCTGCCTAAATCCTGTAGGATGGATACCATCCCAGTTGTGGTCGATCGCCTAAGCAAATATGCACACTTTCTTCCAATTGCACATCCATTCACTGCAAAGTCTGTGGCTGCTCTGTTCTGTAAAGAGATCGTACGTTTGCATGGGTTTCCAAAGTCCATTGTTTCGGATCTTGATGTTATTTTCCTTAGCAACTTCTGGCAAGAACTTTTTCGCCTTAGTCAAACAAAACTCAAATTAAGTACAAGCTCCCACCCTCAAACCGACGGGGCAAACCGAAGTACTAAATAGGTGTTTGGAGGCTTACCTGAGGTGCTTTGCCCACGACCAACCGAATCAATGGTGCTCGTTTCTACCTTGGGCAGAATACTCATATAACACAGGGTATCATTCTTCCACCGGTGTTACTCCTTTTCGAGCGGTGTATGGACGTGACCCTCCACATATCATTCCTTATGCAGCTGGTGAAACTATGAATGCTGAGCTTGATCAACAACTTATGGCTCGAGATGACATGCTAAAGCTTCTTAGAAGTAATTTGAAGAAAGCTCAAGATCGCATGAAATCACAAGCTGACTCCAAGCGCAGGGAACTGTCATTTCAAGAAGGGGACCTCATCTTCCTAAAGATCCAACCTTACAAGCAGAAGAGTTTGACTAAGAAACGTTTTGAGAAGTTGTCACCTCGGTTTTTCGGGCCTTACCGCATCAAGAAAAAGATTGGCCCAGTCGCTTATGAGTTGGACCTGCCCGCAGATGCACGGATTCATCCGATTTTCCACGTTTCAATGTTAAAGCCGGCTCATGGTCAATTTTACCTGAGTCCATACCACCGCTGCCTATCACTCGGGATTGGGAGATTGAGCTCATCCCTAAAGCTGTTAAAGGTCATCGTTGGGTTTCGACGAATAATGGTTCAGTGTTAGAAGTGTTGGTGTTGTGGTGCGACCGTCCAGCTGAAGAAACTACATGGGAGGAGTATGATCTACTGGCAGAGCAATTCCCTATGGATCCCCTCGGAAGTTGAGAATAACTGCTCGTAGCAGTAGTATTAGAGTTGTTTTCATTTGTTTTGTTGATGTCTTGTTTTTTGCTAGTATTTTCAATTGAGGTTAATTCCTTGTAATCGGAGATCGACCCATCTCGAATCGGGCTCTTTAATTCAGTAATTTCCCTTCTCAATCCCTATCAGTTACACTTCCATAACCAGTCCAAAACTAGTCATTGTTACAATATGTTATGTTATTTTTGACATTTCACATCAAGAAAGTAGCGTGTAGGTACTCATCGATGAAAAGGTCAATATCGACAAAATCTATATGTATTTTGACTTTTATTGCCAAATTAAGTAATTCCAAATATAAATTTAACATCATGTTATGGTGTTAAATTCCCACAAGAACAGACCTCAATTTCAATTTATAAAAATGAATCTTTTGACCAGAAAATTAGTCAGAGTATGAATTGTTGGTGTTAAATGTTGAATACAAAGATTCACCCCAACCCACAACAATGAATCAATATTTTGAATTTTGTATGACCCGACTAAATGGTTATGGGAGGTTCATCTACAATACCCATCGAGAAATATGTAGGTGAAAATTGATATAACACTGATATGCTGGGCGGCGGATACACTATTCCTAAACACGGTATGTACTAAAATAACAAATAAAATCCAATCAAATAACAATGGATATTTCAAAAACAACATATAATATCATACTAAGAGTTGAAAACACATATATACAAATCAAATTTACAATTGCTTTTGCATGAGTCTTCATACTTTGTAAGTGATTTAGAATATCACCATTACTAAATTTAAAGGACTGCCTTTCTCTGTCTAAGTGACCAAACAAATGAACAATCATTTCAAACTGCAATTTGTGAGTGCATGCAACAAACAGTATAAACAGCCGTAAACCAAGCTACAGATATGGTCATATCTCTATTGCTTTCTAGAGTCTATTTTTCAGAATATGAGGCCCACGTCATGACTACATGACTCACGAGTCATAAGTTTTAATTGGACCATATGTAGTCAAAAGGGCAAAAGGTGTTGGGTTTGTGAAGGCTTTGGGCTTGGGCCCATGTTTAGTTTTCTTGTCTGTTAAGTTGTTAACCCTAATTAGTCTCTATATATATCCATGTCATGTATTTGTAATCTTTGTACTGAGCAAATAAAGAAAACCCTAGTTGCAGCCCGTGGACGTAGGTCACACCGACCGAACCACGTTAAATCCTTGTGTCGTTTATTTTTTGTCTGCGTGATATTCGTTTGTGTGTTCGTGTGTTGGTTCCGCTGCGCCACTTGAATTCCTAACAAGTGGTATCAGAGCTCAAGTTCGAAAACACACCGGGGTTACACACTGAGATTGCAGGAGGCTGTTCGAGAGGGCTGTGGTGCTACCGGTTGGTCGTGATTTGTTTTTCTGGTTGTTTTTTTGGTCGCAGATCTGATCGCGAAAGGAGCAGTAAACAGGGTTGCTGATCATCTGTAGAGTTTGCGATTTAGGGTTTGATTAAACCCTAGAGTCGCCGCCATCCAGGAGAGATGGCAAGGGCTGTTTGGCTGTTGATTGTTGCTGCGATTAGGGTTAGAAATCCTTGAAGTTGCCGCAAGAATAACAGAAAGAACTGCTGTTCAGGATCGTTTTTTTTAGTGTTTGCGTTTAGGGTTTCTGCTTTAAACCCCTTGAAATCGCGGCTACACTCGATTTTCTGCAAGTAAAAGAAAAGTACGTTCGGGTTCAGATTTGTCTACAAGGTTTCTTGTAGGAGCAAATTGGTTAATTGACAGTGTTCAGTAGAACAGCCGTCAAGTTCAGGCCCGTGCCATTGCTGTGTCTATTCACTGTTTCGATTTGCTTCTTGTTTGCTGTTTGAGATGGCTGAAGACGGGAAGGTTGTGATCGAGAAATTTAACAGTTCTGACTTTAGTCAGTGGAAAATGCAAGTAGAAGAATTGTTATGTCAAAAGGACTTGGATATGGTACTAGAAGAAAAATATGAGGAAATAAAACAAGCTGATTTGGAATCAAAGGACAAGAAGGCTCGTGCGGTTATTACATTGGCTTTGATGAAAAATGTTGCTTTTAACGTCATTAAGGAAACCACGGCTCGTGGTATGATGACTGCTTTGTCAAATACGTATGAGAAACCGTCTGCAGTGAATAAGGTGTTCTTGATTCGAGAGCTGGTGAACACAAGGATGAAAGAAGGAAGCTCAGTGACTACTCACATTAACAATCTAAATTCAATCTTAACAAGACTTGTATCTGTTGGAATTAAGTTTGATGATGAAGTTCAGGCTCTACTGTGTTGAGGTGTGAAGGCCTTTTGGGCTTTTGGATGGAGTTATGGGCCCATTGAAGCTTCTTAAAACCCTAATTATCTCTATATATAAAGCATGTCATTGTATTGTAATCTTGTCCCTTGAGCTTAATAAAAAACCTAGTTGCAGAGAGTGGACGTAGGTCATCTTGACCGAACCACTATAAATTCTCGTGTTCTTATTGCTTTCGTGTGCGTACGTGTGTTTTGTGTTTATTTCCGCTCCGTAAAGATACCTAACCTACTACTGTTGTCGTCTCTGCCTGATAGTTGGTTTGGAACTGTAACTGCAATTTCAAGTTCTGTGGGGACTAAGGGTTTCACTCTGAATGGTATTCAAGATCTAATTATGGGTGAAGAAGTCAGAAGAAAGAACTCGGGTGAATCATCTAATAGTGAACTACTAAATGTTGGCAGGGGTCGGGGTAATAACAGGAACAGTGGGAGTCGGGGAAGGAGTTCATCTAAACCTAGGAAGAATGTGAAGTGTTGGAGCTGCAATGAGGTGGGACACGTTAAGAGTCAGTGTCCGAATAAGAAGGAATTAAACACTGCTGCTGGGGATGTTTCTGATGATGATGCATTGATACTCAGTGTGGAAAACAGTGTGGACTCTTGGGTCATGGATTCAGGGGCTTCGTTTCACGCCATGGACAATGGGGAAACGATGGTGAAACTTAAACATGGTGATTTTGGAAAGGTACGATTAGCCAATGACGAGATACTTGAGGTAACGGGCATGGGTGATATTGATCTGGTTACTTCACTGGGTACTACATGGAACCTAAAGAATGTCAGGGTGATTCCGGGGCTGAAGAAGAAACTGATTTCAGTTGGTCAGCTGGATGAACAAGGACTGGAAGTGAGGTTTGGTAGTGGTAAATGGAGGGTGATCAATGGTAATCTGGTTGTTGCTCGTGGTATAAAGCGTGGGTCATTGTATATGGTTGAGGTACCTGTTGAGGGATGTATGACCGTCCCTGTTAAGCACGACAAAATCCGGTTCGCTAAATCTGGTGCTAAGAGAGTTCATTTTGCAAAAGTGAAGTCTGGAGCAGGGATGTTAGGTGAACGAGTTCGAAAGTCTAAACCATTCAGGGGATTCGGTGACAGTGGGAGCACGGGACGTGTTCCGAGTACAGTCACAAAGAACCGTTGTGTTTTTAAGACTACGACTGAAAAATTCTCTCCTGGTGATTGTTTGCTGAATTTGGAGAGTGATGATGATCCTCGGTGTATCTTTGAATCCGGTGGAATGTCTAAATCGGTTAAGATCAAGGATGAGTCGTTGGCGGGACTAGCCACGAGTGAGTTGGAGCTCGGGGGAGCTTCAACTGGCCCTTTCGGTACTTGATGATGAGGGGCTGCTGCAACTAGGAGGTGTGATGTAGTCTTAGCTTGTTCTTTGGGAACTAGAGGCTTGGAAGACTTGTTTAAAGATTACTGAAGTTACTAGACGACTGGGTTGTTTTGTACTTGAATGGCGGGCTAGAATTATCGCAAAGCCTTCAAATGGGAGATTGTTGGGTTTGTGAAGGCTTTGGGCTTGGGCTCATATTTAGTTTTCTTGTCTATTAAGTTGTTAACACTAATTAGTCTATATATATCCATGTCATGTATTTGTAATCTTTGTACTGAGCAAATAAAGAAAACCCTAGTTGCAGCCCGTGGACGTAGGTCACACCGACCGAACCACGTTAAATCCTTGTGTCGTTTATTTTCTGTCAGCGTGATATTCGTTTGTGTGTTCGTGTGTTGGTTCCGCTGCGCCACTTGAATTCCTAACAAAAGGCACTCGGGTGAGACGAGGGTGCAGCAATATCATCTTGCTCCATCAAGGCGCTCTGGCAAAAAGTTCAGCCTAATTCTGCAATAAATAATAAAAGGTCTAACAGGTCTAAGATCTAAAAGTGACCTGGAACCAGCCTAAAAATGTCTAAAACTCCTAAAAAGTATGATTATACTGTGCATTTTGGTGTGTTGCACCTAGGCCGAGCCTCACCCTTTGCACCTTGAGCGCGCCTAGTGCCTTCGACTACCTAGATGGCTAGATTGGACCTGCATACTTAATTAATGTGAAATTCTGAAATGAGTTGGCCTGACAGCTTAAGTGGAGAAGCATTGATTCTATTTTGATAAATTTATTTTTTTTCCTATTAAGGTTTAATCTGTGTGGAATCAAGCACACCTAAGTAATCATTAATTGGTTATCATATCATTTTCTCATACAATCCCCAATTACTATCAGAAAATTACTAAAAAGTAGTAACAAAAATAACCCTCAATAGTCAACACATGCAGATTAAACAACAATTAGCGACAAATCAAGCCTATTAAACAACAATTTCACCTCAGAAACATACATTCACAATCAAAACCAAAAACCCATTTCAGAGTAGTCGAAACAATCAAAGAAATTTCAATTAAACTTGAATTAATTTAGAGAAATTGAAACCCTAAAACACTCACCTAAGTGGTAAGTTCGCCAGTGATTAACATTTAAACATTGTAATTCAAAAGATATGACGGTCGTGAGGGATGAAAATCCGTGCAGACAACCGGCGGCGAGACATAATGACGGAGAGTGTAGAACAAAAGCTATACACACTTCTATCAACACAAGGGATATTTCTTATTTGTTTTGACTAGCAAATATAGGCAGGTCGGTAATCTACATAGATGACATATGATATTCTTATGTTACTTTTTAAAAAAAAAATTTCGTCTAAATTAATATATTATCTAGTTAAGTTTTTTATTTCAAAAAACTTAATTAATAGTATTAATTCATTTTGTTTTAAATTTAATTTTTTATATTATAAACTTGATTGTCAATCATATTGTTTTGAACTATACATATAATTATAGCTAAATAAGATTCAATTTAAAAATAAATAAAATAAAAAAAAATATTTATTGATATATTTATATATTTTATGTTAGTGTGATTTTAAGACAACTAGTTTTTAATTTTACATGGGTCGGTTGTATGTTATATTATTCAAAAAAGTATTCGAATATTTATAACTTATAAATATAACTTTTTATTTTTTCATTGTTATAGTAATATGTAACTTAATCATACGAAATATTTATACATTTATAAATTATGTTGTTTCTTATTTTCAACCCGTGTATTACACGGGTTTACTAAAACTAGTGATTTGATAAAGTATAAACTATAGATTTCTTGATTTGTTTTCAAACTAAATTTACATCGACACCGTTAAACGAAAAATTATGTAGAAACGTAGACAAACTTGAAACGTACATATAAAATACCACGTAAGCGTTTTATATTTTACTCGCCTCGTATCCGAACAAAATTTACATTGTATCCGTTTGACGTTTCATCTTAAAGCAGAATTGTTTGGAAATATATGATGTAGTTTTCTATGTTTTAATGGTTTTCTTTATGTATAATATTAATTTAGTGTTTTTTATGTTAAAATATAAAAAATAATTATAAGATAGATGATAACAATGATTAAATAATAATTACAAACTTCATCACCATCACTTGGGTATTACACCCTTAGGTGAGGGTGACTCACTCTCTACGTAAGAGTGATATGGACATATTACATCACTTTTTAGTCACGCTCATCTGTATATTACATATGGTCTTTTATATGCGATTGTTGATTATGGTATTTAGACTATAATATAGTTATTTTTGTTTGCTTTTACTCGGTGTCCATTTGTGCACATATGTACCCTGTATGTTTTTACATTTGTTTGTATTTGTTAACATCCATTTATGTTTGTTTAGAATATTAACAACTAACACAAATGAACACATTAATGTTCTTAAAGAACAAACACGAAAAAAAATGTGTTCATTTAGTGACCATGTTCATTTGTTATTCAATTAAAATTAAGCAAATGAACACAAACAACCCTCCTTCATGTTCGTTCGATTTGGCTAAACGCCTAAAAAAACCTCATCTCAATGGTATAAAACTTTTCTTATTTATGTTTACAATTTTATTTAACATAAATGTAACTTGGTTGAGGAACTTCAATTACATTTCATCGAAAATTTTATAAAAAACTTACTTGTGTTTAACATAAATTATCATTTAATTCAAGGAAGCAAGAGGCTCATCATGTAAGTGTGGCAATCATGGAAGAATGGGTTGATTTAAGTATGCATTATGCATACGGGTCACTAAAACTATAGAACTGATCAACTTAAGTCAATTCAAATTAGACATCCGGTCAATAGGTCACTCGTATAAAACTTGTGACTTCTCCAAATGGTGCAACACCTTCTTCCTCCTCACTGTCACCTTCACTGCCGCAACCACTAGACCACCTCCATCGCCACTGCAGCCGCCACAACTAGCATAACCAATGCGTAGCACTTCTTGTGCACCTGTACTCGCTATCAATGCGTAGCAGTTTTCAATGCTTTTTGTAGTCGTTAATCGTGATATGTGCATAGGACGTAGTAATAGGTAATGCATGCATCGTGCCCAATTAATCACTTAATAACCTTTAGCTATTCTTCAGCAAGTCCTATCCCCATAAGTATGCGCTGCATCCCATCCCGATAAGACTGTACCCACCATCTGTACCACCGGTTGCTAAACTATATAGGGTCTGGTACTTTTTCCTTCTAGAAAGTCCCATTTCAACCCGAGCTCATTTTAATCGAAACCCGTTTTACCTCAAACCACAGTGGCACTTTTTTCAAACGATCCGTTTGGCCCAAACCCATGTTGCTCAAAAACATGTTCTAAACTATCACCCCTCCCAATTTACCAGGTATACCTGCCGGTTTTGCAGTCTTCAAAATCTAACAGTGCAAATGCAAACTCTATCCAATATCATACAATCTCAGCATCTCATTACTACCAACAAAAACCCATTACCCAACCATCAACTCAATAAAAACAAGTTGAAGTCAAATTAAAAAATAAAACATAAATATTGATGAATGAATAACTAGCCTGAAACGTAACATTATAACAACAAATTAGTACCAGAACAGTTATAATGATTGACACCTCACACCTCGACCAACTGGTTTTTTACTTAAAACACCTTTGACATCTCGTGATCGACAAGCTGATCTTTCTCATACAATGATTGAATCCAATGAGATCTTGACCAAACCGCTATGCAACTAGTCAGATCCCCTAAAAGCAACAGTAAAGTTAGGACCATCCTGTGGTTCAACTTCAACCTGAACCATATCATAAAAAGCAAAACGACAAACGTAAAAACATTTCATAGCATAACTATGAAAGCATGACCTACGAAACTATTATAAAATTTTTGACCAAAATGACATCACATGAAAACCTTTTGAGCAAAACAAGTACGACCCGAAAAGACAACTGCTACAAACATAAAAACATTTCATACCATAGGTATGAAAGCATGACCTTGTAAAATTCCCATATAATTTTTGACCAAAATGACATCCACACAAAAAGCTTTTGAACAAAACAAGTAAGACCCAAAAGGACAAAACTAAACCTCGATAACCACAGTTTTAATGATCAGCAGCCCCCAGTTCAGAGAAAGTTGTAGATAACTCCAGGTAGTTACACGAGTTCAAATCTGACTGAGCAAACCTGCAATGAAAACAATATTTTGAAAAATAAATTAGCAGACATGTTTTTTTTCCGAAATAGAATAAGGGATAGAGATATGCGTACCTTGGTGCCACATTTAGCACCACCATGTTGCTACCTCTGACAACCTCCCTCAAAGGCATTAGGCTAGGAGTATGAGCCACTGCTTTACATGCAAGCTCAAGTGCTGGGTGAAAGACAATTCTACCTCTTTTCTTTAACAAGTCATGGAATATTATATAACCATTTCCACACATCATCACTACCTCCCCGTTGTTTCGGCATATTGCAGGCTTAAAAGAATAGTAAAGGCCATATATGCCCCAGGCAGTGGTGTCGATCACAAACTGTATAGTCCATGAGTCTTTTACACCATATTCCTTCATTTTCCAAACATCAAACTTCGTTTCTGTTGTGCAATTATCAAATATAGAAAGAAACCCGTCAAGTACAACCAAGTTCACGTTGTCTGGTAAACTTGCATGAGTCTTGTTCATGTGGGCTGGGCTGCAAATTTCCCCAAATTGACAGGTCTCAAAATTGAAGAAAACAATAAGATTATGAACACTCTCATCACCACATAGCCAATGGGTAGCATTGTCCAAATAACAGGGGGAGTATATAGCAAGGGGAGAGAAAGGTAAATTGTCAAGGGATTCCCAAGAATCAGAACCCCCTAGAAGGAACTCTCCCATTGTATCACTTTCAGAATAATTGGAATCAGAGTTGGAGTCAGAATCAGAATCGGTATGGGGATCTGAAATTAGAAGGCCATTACCATCTGAAGTAATAGATTCTGAGGATAGATCAAATTCCATAAACGAATTGGGATCTGGATCCAAATCCAAGAAAGATTCAAAATCTGGCCTGGGACGAAATACACGGTGAAAAGCACGAAAAATCTTAAATTGGTTTGTAATCGGAGAGTAAAAAAAGGCACAAGTCACATTTCTAGAAAGAACTGTCGATTCAGGAAGCATGATATATTCACCTGTAACAGGATTGCATACTATACACCGATGAACATCATCATCCATGTTACAAATCTCCAAAAGTACTAATCCGTTACACGAATGTGTAACTTCAAAGCCACGTAACGGGAGGTTAAAACTTGGAATGATTTCAACCCGTTCAGCAAAGACTGGAGTAGAATTAGCATCCAAGTCAATCAAGTGAAAATTTGAATGCAATGGAGAATGAATCATTAACTGGGATTCTGATTTTGCAAAGTACATTCTTGCAAAATTTGAATCATTTTTAATGAGATTCAACAGTGACTTGGAAACACAGCAGCAAACAAGGAGAGATGGCAATGGCAGCTTCATGAGAACACCTTCCAGATTGAGTTTTGGTAGCACAATAAGGGATCTGTTATCTGCTGCCATTGTCTGTGGTGATGTGGCAGCCGTTTCAGTGATTTTAGGGTTTTATATGTGGGCTACACCACAAATCCACCACATGATGATCTTCAGCCCCAGGTAGGTCATATATATAGAGAAGTGAAATATTTGATAGCATTAATGGGACTTTGACTCAACCACAGGAAAATAATAAAGAAAAAGAGAAAAAAGACTGTGTACTTATCATAAATATATTGCTACAAACAAGGAAATAATATCCTCCTCAGCTCATGTCTTGATATATTTGGGTAGCTCTTAAGTTCATCCAATCCATTAGATAGAATGATAGATGCTAGAATGAGATCCAAACTATATTTAATTTCAAGTGGAGATAAATTCAAACTCCTTTAGTTTCAGAAATTTGATCTATTAAAATTTTAAAACTCATGTAATAAAGATAATCACCATGTAATATAGCAAGTTGAACAAGAGTGTGTAAAAGGGTTACACATGGCTCTACATATACTTATATAGAGTTTGATGTTGTACTTAAAATACATGGACTAAGATAATTACATTAAGTACTAAAAATGTCTATTACGCCCCACAAGCTATAAAGGAATGACTTTGTAAGGATGTCAATACAAATTGCACACGAAGATTTCCCTTGACATCCTTTTTCTCTAACAAAATGAAAGTCAACTTCCACATGTATTACCAGGCATGCAATATAGGATTAGTGGAGAGATAGGTTGCACCTAAACTGTCACCGTAAGGTAGGAGCACAAATTGCACCCTAGGTAGCTAAAGGCGCAAACGACTCAAGTGTCGCCTGTGCGAAAAGAAAAAAACGCACACCCAAGACAAGAACATCATAATTATAAAAAAAGATAAAATAAATAAATAGTAGGCATAGAAAATTAATACAACTCTAATATAATAAGAAAAAAATTTAATGTAATTAGAGCAGTTAAAACCATCAAACTAATAAATAGCAACTAAAATCATCCAATTAATATCAAATAAAATCATCCAACTGAATAAATCAGATATAACTTATTGTATACTACATCAGCTCTACACAAATATACACTAATCATGTAAACAAAGCCTAAAAAAAGAAGACAAGCAAAGAATCATGTAGTCCGATATTTTTGTTAACAAACGAGAAACATGTAGAGGTTAGGTTGAAAAGTTGATGTAATATCAGACTTGCATCTAATATAATTATAAATTTGAAACATAAATATGGAAAACATGAACACTTGTAACTGATTTAAGATTTTGAAAAAAAGAAAAAACCCTTGTACATAGATAATGGAAAACATGAGCATGTTTAAATTGGGAATATGTAACAATAAGCCAACATGGTCTAAAGAGTGGAGATGAATTTAAGTATTGGAGCTTAAAACAACTCATCCAGGATGGATAGAAGATACAAAGCTTAAACACTTGTAATCAGTAAGTTGATGTGTAGTAATAACTTCTCTCATGGTTTTAAAGTTGTTCCCGAAGTGATTAAGCAGTATATACTACTTTACTCTTATGCATGGTTTTAAAAAACGTTCGAGGCGTACGCCTCGAGGCGCGCCTCGAGGCGAGGCGGTAAGAAATCGTACTTGAGGCGGCGCCTCATAGGCTCGGATGAGACGTACGCCTCTTAGGGCGAGGCGGTTCGTGAGGCGGGTGAGGCGGGAGTGAGGCGGACTTGTCGAGTTTTGCTGTTAGTTTATGGGTATGTTTGTGCAGAATAATTTTATGTATTGTTAAGTGTAAACATTGATCTTTTGTGCAGCTTTTATCATGTTTTTATCATGTTTTTGCTGGTAGAATATTAGTATGATGTCAATTTGATGGTAGTATAGGGGGTTTTGTGCAGAATGATTTTGTAAATGGACTTGTTGGTAGTATGGTGTAAATGAAGGGACTGAAATTAGATCAAATTTAGGTTTGAAAATGGGTCAATTTGTGTGCAGAATGATCTTATATTGTGCATAATGTTTGGGACTGAATATTAGGTCAATAATTGTCAATTTGGGATTGAAACTAGGTCAATTTAGGACTGAAACTAGTCTTATTTAACATCCCGTGAATTGTTTGCAAGCTAGCTAATCAATATGTTGATATTTATAAAGAATAGTATGTGATTAGATAAATCATGCTTATTTTTTTTAAAGATATATAATTTTTATATTTATTTATTATTTTCGCCTAGGGCTTACGCCTCGGTTCGCCTCGAGGCTTACGCCTCGTGAGGCTAAGGGAAAACGCCTCGAGGCTCGATTCCGTTTTTTTAAACCTTGCTCTTATGGTATTGATTTTGAGTATGTAGGCCAAATAAGGACATCCATGTTTAAGTGGGTGGTCTGTAAGAAAACTTGTCTCACACTCCTACGTGAATAGAAGCGTGAGGATAAGCGGTTAGTTCATAAATAAACCATAGAGAAGTAGAAGTTTGAACATCTCATAAGCGTTAAGTTGTGGGCTATTAATAGCTTCCCATAGTATTAAGTAAGAGATTGGGAGATTCTTAGCCTAGCTTATCACTTGGCAATTAGGTGTCACAATTATCTTCTCCAAGAACTTATGAAGATACTTGAATAAAAGAATGTAGCATCATATGTTAGACAATTGTCTAAGACATTAGTAATATTGTTATATGATTGAAAATATTTTATCCTTTTTTCCCTCCAAAATTTATAAATCTAAACCAAGTTTTCAAGTTCTGATGTTGATAAAATGCGCAATTGACTCTAAAGTAAGCATCTTGAGTATTTCTTGTAAAAACTAGAGCTGAACATATAAATGGTGTTATATATAGACAACCTAGCCATCACAAGTAAAGAAAGAAGAATATTAAAATGCTCTCAGCTACTTCATTCAAAGGAATGCAAAGAAGTACCCTAAGAGCATCAAGGCTATTTCTTTATCAATAATATATGCTCATGAACAATAGCTGATCCACCACTGTTCCCATGTCATACTAAATGAAGATAGTGAACGTTCTCCAAAGGTTCCATGGGGATATGGGACCGGTAGGTGAGTTAAATTATCTTAAATTCATGAACTAGAGTTTGCTTTCCCAATAAGTGTTGTATCAAATTCATGAACTAGAGTTTGCTTTCCCAATAAGTGTTGTTAGTGGGTTATCATCCCCATTCTCCCTATGAACCTTTATAATTCGCATTTAAAAATATTGGGTGTTCATGAGAGCCCTTAGACCGATAACATAACTATATAATGAAAACATAGAAACATATGATATATAAACATTAAAAATAAATACAATTTGGTGCTACTTGAAAATAAGTATATATAGAGTGAGAGAAACGTACTGTTATATAGACTTTGTCTACACATATACATACAATGAGGAAAGTATGATACAGGGACCTGCAACTCTGAGAAACTCTTACTAACCTAATAAAAACTTCAAGATAAGTGCTCTCATAGAGTAATTTAGTGTTTATTTCACTCTCTTGACTCATAATACACTACCCTTAACAATGTGTATATTAGTCTTAAAGGGCTTGCTTGACCCTGTGTTCTCGGGTCGGAGGCGAAAACTGGCAAAGTTCTGTTGTCAAAAGCGTCTAGATCATAATCATAAAATTCCTAATTGTTATAGATTTGCGGTAAAATCTCCTGTTTGTTGTAATAATATATACATTTTTCTTTCAAACTTCCAGAACAAAATGAACAGGGTATAGCACCCTTCTTTCTGTATGTTATAACTTATC
>CM046431.1:39605162-39657585 GCA_025506505.1 Flaveria sonorensis | reverse complement strand
CCCAAAACGGAAACTTCTAGCTCAAGTTATAGCCATTTAAATGAAGCCCCCTTGGATAAGCAATACTGGGCCTCCAAATACAACATAGCTTGCTCCTTTACACTTGGACCCGCACCATGTGTCCACCAACGTTTAAAGGTAGAACTATGTGGATGATTTGGCCTTAATTTTAGGTGAGTATCCCGAATCTTGCAGATTAAAGAAAATAACAAAAGTAGTCTAGGCATCACTTGTGGCAAATGTAGTAAGGCCTATGTTATTGAGAGTTAACTTGATCGACTTCATCTTAAGAAAATAGGATTATGTACCTGTATTATTCATCATGTGGGTGATGGATGTGTTCACTAAAGTGACTCGGATTAAGACTCTTGATAAAGTCCTTATTTACCAACGGTAAAGCCTTAGAGATCAAAGACTAATGAACTTTGGTCCTATACTGAATGAGAAAGTTATATGTGTGTATACAATAACTTATGAGACTCTCCTAAATACTAAATTTTTAGGATGATGAACAAGTATCAAGACATGACATTGTCTAAATCAAGGAATGAATGTTGGCAAGGGATATTATGATATCCTATGTAGATGTGAAGAAACATAATGATGCATCTTCTCTTCCATATGCTCAGGTATTGTTGTATAAGGCATGATATATCTAGAGTCCTGATATATGATCGCGTAATGCTTGAAGTGATAATGAGATAAGGGATAGTACATGTCCTAATTTACGACCCTCTTCCAGCTTGTGCCACTCTACTTTCCTAGGTGCATGTCACCGACCTTTGCTGTGTCGTTTAGGCTCCACTGTAACGCCGGATTCCCAATACATCCCCTAGGGAGTGTTACACATTAAATATACAGAACATATAATAATATGGTAATTCACAATGGAATTCTAACTTTAATTATACATCATAGCATATTGTACATCTGTCATACTAGATAATACCATTACACTAGTTTAACTATACTAGAGATTCAAATCTTTAGTATCACTCTTAGACCTCTATCTCCTCGTACACTAGCCTATATCTCCAAGTACTTCAATCACTTATCACCTAGAATGCGTGTCTATAAAAATATAACATTTGGCACTTAGCATAAAGCTAGCGAGTTCATGAACATAATATTATTCAAAATTAAAAACATATTATTATTCACTACTGCATCAAGCAGATACCGCCATGACAAACAAATAGGACCAGAGTAAGCACAATATAAATTCACATCCAGGCTATATATACAAACCCCGCTGGCTAAAATAGAATCATACAAGTAGCCCTCAAGCGTCCTATCAAGCATTGTCACATATCACAGATGGTATTGATAGTCAATTCTATAATTACTACAAGTTAACAGAATATCACATCTTATTTTAGAAACGGTTCAGAGGAACTCACTTGTTTTAACAGTTGTCCAACAGTTGATAATCATTCCCAGTACAATTTTGTAATATCTTAATACCCTGATATAGTTTAATTAATCCTAAGTTAGGTAATGATACAACTAACTTGTTATTGTTATGATTGGATATTGATTTACACTATCTTGTTTAAGCATGAGTGATCAGTTATGTCTAACTAACCCTAATGCCTAACAATAATAATGCTACACTAAGACTACTGCTAATAATAATACTAAATAAATAATAATTAACTTCACACAACTTAAATGAGAACATACCTTCAGACTATCTATAACCGCCTAATAACAATAATACAACACTAAGACTACTGCTAATAATAATGCTAAATAAATAATAATTAACTTGACATAACTTAAACGAGAATATACCTTAATACTATCTACGACAGGTTGATGTAGAGTCTCTCGTACTCGTGCTCCCAAAACGACTAATAACAATACCCAACGGGGTATAGAGTACTCAAGATTCTTTCTATAATTAAACGTTCTCAAGAAAGCTTATATCCTAAATTTAACACTACAGTTTCTATTTATAAAAGCTATTGAGAGTTCAATATGTATTATTGCATCAACGTGGATTCAAAAACATGCTTACCTGCTAGCTTCTCTTCAAAGAATTAAATCTTTCAACTTTGATGTATGCTGCGTCAGTGATTGCTTAAGAATTCTTAGTTTACATGAAAAAATTATTTTTTAACACTCTCAACTTTAGCCATAACTACATTTTATATATTATATTTATGTATTTAATTTTTTCACACACATATTTTTTATTTGTTTATTTTATTTCTTTGATAAATAATAAAACTTAATGTTTTTTAACACTTTGAATATACTATTACGACATGCTTATTTTTATCTATATTTTGGTGTTAGATTTATTTAAAACAAAATTGTAAGTTATAATCTACAAGTCATAGATGAACAACTATCTAAGTTGTCAACGTTGATTCATGGTTTTTGATATTTTTTTAATTTATGGTTTTTTCCGTCCATCTTTTGACATATGATTTTCATAAATTCAACACTATACATGTTTTTTATCACCATCATTACATTAACATGTTAAACTGTCTGGCATTTTTTCCGTCATAACATACTATTTTTATCAACATTCTAATGTTAATTTTTTTAATGGTTTTCTTTTTTTTTTTTATATTAAGTTTTGTAGATTTTGTTTTCCTTACCTTCAACAAGCGAATTCAGGACAACAATCCGGCATTAGTTGTTTCTTTTCTTTCTTTTTTTTTTAACAATTTTACACTCTGTAGGACCATTTAAATGGTACTTAAGCTTGCACTTAGTTAACACACTTAGGAGGATCTTAAGATCACTTAACAATTCAAATAGGGAACTGTGAACTTTTACTGAAGATACAAGACAAACACAAGTAAAATAAGAACAAGAACACAAGATAAAGTTTTCAAGGAAGTTGTATATTGCTTCTCTAGTTCTATTACAAGTGTTGCTATATTTGACTACAAGAACCGGAGACTACTTATACTACATCTTACAACCATCAATATGCAAAAAGACAGTTGGAAGTGACTAATCTAGACAACAAGATCAGCCTAAAGTCAAAAGACAGATTGCCTTTTGATTAGTGACTATGACAAGCCATAACTCACTGACTTTCCTATTACAAAAAGTCAAAAGGAACAAAAACAGAAACTTGCAGACGAAGACCTTATCTACTTTATCATAAAGTATGGAAGTTTCACCAACTAGTGATAGCAGTTGAACTACCAGAGCATGCAGCGGAAAGTAGGTTGTTTTATGACAAAGTTGATGGAAGATGTATCTTTTCTCTCTCTTCAGAAGAAAATCAGTCTTGTCTTTAAACAGCTTCGGAAGACTTTGTCTTGAGAGCTTCGGAAGACTTCATATTTTACCTTCGGAAGAGTTGAGTCTTTGGCTTCGGAAGACTTTACACTTAGAATATTTTCCAAGTTAAGTGTAAAGCTTCCGCAGTAGTTTCTTCTGAACTTTGGCTTCGGAAGATTTTACACTTAGCATTTTTTTCTTGAGTGTGTAAAACTTCTGAAGCTAGTTCACCTTTGTTCCGAAGTGCATGTTGGAAGACTTGGTTGTTTTGGTATCCTTTGGTTGCATCAGCCTCTTAACTTCAGAGGTTCCTACAAAATCCCCCTAGGCTGAGACTGGGATAGTCCACATGAGGATCTTTAGAATTCCTTTCTTTATCAGCAGATCTGGATTCTTCAAACTCATGAAGTACCTTCTCATGTCGTAGAGATCATGCAGAGGGAGTTCAAGCATGTCACTTGTGAAGTAGACATGTTGTTCTCCCTGATCTCTAGTGACATACCATCTGTCTAGATCTTCAGCAAATGTCCAGGATAGAATTTGTCTTCCAATAGAGAGAGGCTCTACTATGATAGGAGTTAGTTGAGAGTCCTCTTCATGCACTTCCTCAAGATGTTCTGACTCACCCTGAGGTTGGGAGGAGGATGCCTTTCTTCTTTTCTTCTTTGAAGAGGATCTTCTTTTGGCCATCCTCTTTTTCCTCCCTAATGATTTTAACTGAGAGGTTTGGTGTTTAGTACCAGGTTCTTCAGTGGATTCCCTCTCAGTTGCGATCTCCTCTCTCCTAGTTTCAGAAGAAGAGGGAGAAGAACCCTGCTGTAGGTTAGAAGATGAAGTTGGTTGTTGTGCAGCTTCAGGTGCAGGTGATGTTGTCTCTGTAGGTTCAACCTTTACCTCAACTTCAGGTTGAGCTTGACTTGATGATGAATGAAGGTCCACAAGCTCTCCCCTTTTTATCTTCTGCTTGATCACCCTTATGTGCTCATCCATTATGGATTGAGACATGGGACCAAGCCTCCTTCCGGAGAACCCATACAACTTCAAGAAGCTCATCATCCTCTGCCTATCTGTAGACTTTTTCTGACTTTTCTGGATGATGGCTCTTGATTTTGCAACTTCTTCCCTTTGCCTCTTCCTTGCAGCTTGCCTTTCCTTTTTGGCTTGTTCTTCCAGCTGCTTATTGTATTCAAATAATATATAATCATAAGGCAAGGGAAGGAGTGCAGGTGCCTGATAGAGACCTGTGGCACTCAGGTAGTTGATCATTTTTAATCTTTCTTTTTCATCAACTACCTAAGGTTGTTCAGCAGCCACAGTCTCTGACTCAGGACTTTCTTGAACTGGGGAGAAGACAGGAATGTTCTTGTAAAGCCTTTTTCTCCTTATTTCTTCCTTGTGTTTGAGGGTCAAGGTTGCATCCTCTGCTTCCTTCCTCTCCTTTGACAATTCAATATCAGCCAGTTCATTTAACTCTTCTAGGGGGAGAGAGATGAGTTCATCTATGTTGAGGTTCCTGGTCCCCAGATAGTTGAGCCTGGCTGCCCTTAATTTATCTTCTTGAGTGTTTGGTACAGGGGCAGCCAGAATTGTAGCTTGCATGAATCCTGGGGAACCACTTGAACTCTCTCCCCTCAGCTTCCTCTTCCTCTCTCTCTTTTCTTCTTCAATCTCTTCAGGAGTCATCTTCCTTTTGCCTTTGTCAATTGCAGATCTTGATGAGTCAGCCTGAGGAGAGCTTTGGCCTTCATTGCTTGATTCAGCAGTCAAGCTCTGGCAAGAGAGAGGTTGTGAAGCACCATCACCAGCTGGTGCCTCACTGAGGGTATGGGTGCTGGAGGAGATCTTGTCTCAAGGTTCACAGTCTCAGCCTTTGGGCCTTCAGTCAAGGCTTTCCCTTCGAAGCTAATCTTGGGGTCTACCTTAACATCCAGTTGACCAAAGGCTTCAACTGCTAGCCTCTGTCTGTATGATGTTGTTCTCCTTTTGAATTCTGCCAGCACCCATTCTTGAATTTGATTGGCTAGTCTGACAACTTGTCTGTTATTGCTTGGGTTGACAAGTGCCAGATCTACCAGATTTATACCCTCATAGAAACTCAGGTTTGAAATGTTTAACATTTCTAGTTGACCCTGAGCTCTAGAGAGTACAAGAGCTTTCCTATTACTTTCATACCCCAACCCCTGATTGGGTTCTCAGATGGGGCAAACATTGCTCTTGGTACTCCCTTGTCACACCCCAACCTTAACGGTGGAAAACGTCGAGATGTGAGGGTTAAGATTGTTCATGCCACATAACGCTAATTCAAAAGTGTAAATATAATTATTTTCCAAGGTTCATAACATACAGGAAAGAGATATCATAACTTTCAAGCAAACAAAAATACAAAAGTTTCCATAGCATCATGTGACAATATATGTCATTTTATTTTAATCTAGGTCCAAATCCTAGATGTGTTCAAGTCTTCAAGAGCAACTTAAGCTTATCATTTCCTGAAATATGTTAAAAAATAAAGTCAACATAATGTTGGTGAGTTTTCATAGATTAATCATACATAGATATATATCAAAGATGACAATTCACGTCAAAGGTTATTGAATAAAGTAAATAAAGATGGTTGAACAAATGTAACAATCAAACCTTAACAAATATGGTCATTACAAGATAAAACGATTAGCTAAGTGTACTTGATTCCCATAGTGATCAAGAATACGACACTAGGAGCCGGCAATAACCTCGGCTTTAGCACCAAATAGGTTTGTCAGGCCCATAGATCTATGACGTCGCTAGGCTAGCAATAGTTAATGATTGTATCTTACAAGAGTTATCACATGATAGTTACAAGAGTTCAAATAACCATGACAAAATAAGATGAATTGCATAAGTGTTACAAGAGTAAAAACGTGTTTACAAGTGTGTTAAATATAAGATTAACATGCTTCACCCCAAAAGTGTGAAATAATATAAAATGGGGTATGAAAACTCACAGGTATAATAAGGATGAATAATAAGAAGTCTTGTATGGAATGCCGGGTGTTCGTTAACGTTCAACCTAAATGGACGATGTATTACATTAAATCATGATGTTAACGATACACGGGGATTTACGGTTTAAACTTGGGATTTTGGATAACATTTGTAATGATATTTATGAACCATTAACCCATGTTTATTACGTAGATACAATTTATTATTTTTGATTTATAAATAATTAAATAAGAATTTTAGTGATTAACATTATTAATAAAGGTTAAACTTTTATTATCAAAAGATTATTATTTACTATTAACTAAAATAGTAATTTTGTAATTTTAAATGAATAAAGTAATTATATTAATTACAATAAGTGTACATTTTAAATATGTACTTAGCAAATTTGTAACTACATTTTATAATATTAAAGAATTTATTAAATTAAAATCATTTAAAAACTAAATGATATTTATTACAATTTAAAATTTATAAATGGATATTTTATAATAATTTTTATAATTTTTAAAATACAAGAATAATGATTTATTAATTTACATTCTAAAAAAAATTAAAAGAAAATGATTTTATTTGATTTCTAAGTAGAAAAGGTTTTTATATAATTATCTTAAGTATTAAAATATTTTTCTGAATTTTTAATATGAAAATAACTCTTAAAAAAATAGATGCAGGGACTCGGGTTCGAACCCGGGTCCCTAGTCCCACCTCCCCGCACTTAAACCACTGGGCCAAGGCCCTGGTTTGTGTTAAATTTCAGAACTGCATTTATATAACCCCGTTTTCTGGAAAACCCAAATTTCACCCGAAGAACCCTAGTTTGAAATCGAAGAAATTGAACCACAATTCGATGTTGATAATGAAATTAATGTTAGGGCTTTTGTTCCCCAAGTGAAACCAGGTGTAACACCCTGTTCAATTACCTGTTTTGGTTATGGAATCAACGAATTCAACTTGAATTGATGTCGCGACTGTGGCCGGATTCAATTGTGATGTGTGTGTGTTTTTTTTTCGAGCAATTGAGATTACAGAGAGTTGGAAAGGAACAAGTTTCACCTTTCCCATCTGTTAAATAGCTTTGATTTGAACCGATTCATGTTCATCGAGCTTGAGTTATGTTCGCAAGTTTTCAGTTGAAATTCGAACGGATTTGAGGCTGTTTTAAGTGTAATTAAAGCCCCATTGATTTCGTAGTGATTAGATGAACGTTGGGACATGTTTAATTCTATTAATTTACAGGTAGAAATGAACTGAGGTGTTAATGGTTTCGGTTTCGTGTTTTAAAACGCAATTAAGATCGAATTGGTCGGGCTATGAGTTCGAAACGGGTTCGCGAGTGGTTTATGAACGGGTTGGGAGTTTTAATTTCGAGTTTAAAGTGGTTTTAGGGTCGTCGGCGCCGCGCCGGAGCTTCGCCGGCCGGCGACCGGAAAAACGGGGGTGGACTTTTGTGTTTTTCAAGAATTACACCTAGGTCCCTGTGGTTTAGTTGTTTACATAAATAACACAAAATTAAACTTTCAAGTGAAAAGAAATTTTACAGTTTAGCCCTTGGAGTTTTATTCTTTTAAGCCATTATTATAATTTATAAGTTTTTAATATAATTACTTGATTTTTATTTATTTCCAAGATTTAACAATCCTTAAGATTATTATTATTTTTATTTTCATTATTAATATCATTTTTAATATTTTTTTAATATTATTTTTATTTATTTAATTATTTAGTTATTATTTTTTAACTTAATTGTTTAATAATAAAATAATTTGTAATAATTTTAAATATCCATAAAGATCCAAAATAAGAGAAAATTACAAATAAGCCCTCGTATTTGTATTCAAGACAAAACAAGCCCTTAAAAGATATAACGGAAATGACAAAATAATGTAACAAATGTACGAGAGGTCACAGTCTCCCCAACTTTAAGAAATTTTGTCCTGAAATTAAAAGAGACTAAGCGAATAGATGGGAATATTTATTCTTCATGTAATCCTCGCATTCCCAGGTGAATTCAGCTCCACGTTTATTTTCCCAACGAACCTTGACGATTGGCGTGGTAGTTGTTCGGGTCTTCTTCAGCGTTCGGTCCATAATCTCGACGGTTTCTCAATGAAATGCAAAGACTCATCAATTTGGATTTCCTCCAAAGGAACATGCAAATTTTCATCGGCCAAGCATTTCCTCAAGTTTGAGACATGGAAGACAGGATGAACCCCGCTAAGCTCGGAAGGTAGTTCTAGTTTGTAAGCCACTTTCCCAACTCTTTTCAAAATCTTGAAAGGTCCTACAAAACGTGGGGCTAACTTGCCCTTCTTCCCAAAGCGAACAACACCCTTCCATGGAGAAACCTTAAGAAGAACCATGTCGTCGACCTGGAATTCCAACGATTTGCTTCTTTTATCGGCATAACTCTTTTGACGACTTCTAGCCACCTCAAGGTTATTTCGGATTTTGGAGACTTTGTCGGTCGTTTCTTGGATAAGTTCGGGACCAGTAATGAAGTTCTCTCCAATGTCAGTCCAACAGATCGGAGAACGACATTTACGACCATATAAAGCCTCGAATGGTGCCATCTTGATACTCGAGTGATAACTATTGTTATACGAAAATTCCGCTAACGGCAGATGCGTATCCCAGTCACCACCAAAATCAAGGACACAAAGACGTAGCAAGTCCTCAAGGGTTTGAATTATTCGCTCGGTTTGACCGTCTGTTTGAGGATGATAAGCCGTTCTTAAATCCAGTTGGGTATCCAAGAGTTCTTGCATAGAAGTCCAGAAATGCGAAGTGAAACGAGCATCACGATCGGAGATAATGTGCAACGGCACGCCATGACGACTCACAATTTCATCGATGTAGATACGAGCCAATCTTGAAACCTTGTAAGTGTCTCGTATGGGTATGAAATGTGCCGTTTTGGTCAAACGGTCAACAATCACCCATATACTATCATGGCCACGAGAGGTTCGTGGTAACTTGGTTATGAAATCCATAGATATATATGCTCCCATTTCCACATAGGGATTTCAGGTTGCTCAAGCAAACCACTAGGCCGTTGATGTTTGGCTTTGACCCTTGCGTACGTGAGACATTTGGAGACGTAAGATGCGATATCTTTCTTCATTCCTGGCCACCAATATTGGCCACGCAGATCCATGTACATCTTATCGGACCCAGGGTGAATAGAATATCGAGTTTGTTGAGCTTCGTTGATGATGAAGTGACGGAGATTGTCGCGATTCGGAATCCAAAGCCGGTTCAAGAAATACCACATGCCATTCGGTTTCGTCTCCAATTGTGACTGAAGGTTAAATTCTAGTTCATCATCCTTCCCTTCTTCGGTTAACGCCGCTTGTTGAGCCTCGCGGATGCACAACTCGAGATCACTATCATGTCTTATATTTTGAAGCATGATAGTAGCCTCGTTAACATCCACGCAGATCTCGGTATCAAATTCTCCTAACGTGTCAAACCATTGTCTTCGATCTCAGATTTCTTGAAGCGAGACAGTCTTGTTGTGGATCTTACGGCTCAGCGCGTCGGCTACAACATTCGCCTTTCCAGGATGATAGCGAATGTCGTAGTCGTAGTCGCTAATCAACTCAACCCAACATCTTTGTCTCATGTTGAGATCCTTTTGATTGTACACGTGTTTGAGACTCTTGTTGTCGGTGTAGACTATACATTGCGTTCCATAAAGATAATGCCGCCAAATCTTCAAAGCAAATACTACGGCACCAAGTTCGAGATTGTGAGTTGTATAGTTCACTTCATGAACCTTTAATTGCCTAGACGCGTAAGCTATGACCTTGCCTCATTGCATGAGAACACAACCAAGGCCTTGACTAGACGCGTCGCAATACACAGTGAAGTCATCGTTTCCATCAGGAAGAGTTAAGATAGGAGCATTACATAGTTTGTGTTTCAAAGTCCCGAAAGCCACTTCTTGTTCGGGTCCCCACTCAAAAAGTCTATTCTTTTTAGTTAGCGCCGTAAGCGGTTTAGCAATCTTCGAAAAGTTTGCAATGAACCTACGGTAGTAACCCGCTAAACCAAGAAAAGAACGAACTTCGGTTGGGGTCGTGGGAACACACCAATTTTTCACGGCTTCTACTTTTGCAGGGTTGACGTGAATTCCTTGGCTATTCATCACATGTCCTAGGAATTGAACCTCTTCAAGCCAGAATTCGCACTTAGAGAACTTGGCGTACAGTTGCTCCTTGTTCAAAAGTTCGAGAACTTGACGCAGATGCGATTCGTGATCGGTCTTTGTCTTGGAATAGATGAGAATATCATCAATAAACACGATCACGAATTTATCCAAATACGGTTTACATACTCGATTCATGAGATCCATGAAGACAGCAGGTGCATTAGTCAAGCCAAAAGGCATAACCATGAACTCGTAATGTCCATATCGAGTAAGGAACGCGGTCTTTGGAATGTCGTTGTCGTGAACTCGTAGCTGATGATACCCAGAATGTAGATCGATCTTTGAGAATTGTGTAGATCCTTGAAGTTGATAGAAGAGATCATTGATTCGAGGAAGAGGGTGTCGGTTCTTGATAGTGAGTTTGTTGAGTTCCTGATAGTCGATGCACATACGGAATGAACCATCTTTCTTCTTTACAAATAGTACGGGTGCACCCCATGGTGAAGAGATAGGTCGAATAAAACCCTTATCGGTCAACTCTTGCAGTTGACTAGCTAGTTCTTGCATTTCAGATGGTGCAAGATGATAAGGTGACTTAGCCATGGGGTTCGCACCTGGAATCAAATCGATTTTGAACTCAACTTCTCGAACGGGAGGCAACCTACTAAGATCCTAGGGAAACACCTCGAGAAAATCTCGTACAACAGGAATGTCCTTCAATTCCTTCCCCTTGGCTTTCGTGTTAACTATGTAAGCCATGAAAGCTATGTTGATTTTACTCAAGCACTTTCGGGTCTTGATACAAGACATGAGTTTGAGTCTTTGGGATGATCTCTCCCCGAAGACTTTTAAGGTATCACCTGATGGTAAAGGAATTCGAATGCACTTCTCGAAGCATATAATTTCCTCGTGTTGTTTGGCTAACCAATCCATGCCGATAATGATGTCGAAGCTCCCCAGTTACATAGGAATAAGGTCGATAAGAAACTCATGCTCGTTAAGACATGAGACACAATCGCGTATCACGACGTCGACTTCAATGGATTTGCCATCGGCTACTTCGACCGTAAAGGATCTTTCTAAGTTAGAACGCGGCTTAGAAAGAATAGGCTCGAACTCTAAAGACACGAAACTCTTATCCGCACCCAAATCAAAAGTATAGAGGCATATCTACTATTTACAAGGTACATACCTGCTTAAATAATAAACTATCATTGGCACATGGAAGGCAGGCATGAACTTTTACAAGATAAAAGAACGTTTGGAGGAAATTAGTGACATACCATTCACCACATCGTTGTTGGCTTGAGCTTGGTTGGCATTGATGTTGAAAGCCCTTCCTCGATCCGGTGGCACATTTCCCGCAATGCGAGGACATTGTGGACGGAAATGCCCAGTTTCGCCACAGTTGTAGCAGGCTCGATTAGCAACCATTGCAGCATTATTCGGGGCACGATGGCAAGTAGCCACCAAATGACCATACTTTCCACACAACGAGCAGATTCGGCAAGGAGTGTTCCCCGCATGATGGTACTTGCAGGTGTAGCACATCGGGTACGTTCCAGTATAATCCCTTGCCACAGGAGCTTGATTTGCAGCGATAGCTTGCCTTTGAGGGGCATTTGGTGCTATCACCGCATAGTTACGGGCCGGTGTGAACTTGCCCTTCTTGCCTTTGAATGACGACTCAGCTTTCACCTCCTTTGTTGCTTCGGGAGTCACCTTCACAGTTGACTTGGCACCCTTCATCGTCAAGGTACGAGCTTTAATATAGTTTTCAGTAAGCTGAGCAGTGATATTGATAGACTCCTCCAAAGTTGTGGGCCTACTTCCGACCACAGCATCTTGGATTTGAGGCGGTACCCCCTGTATAAATTTCACGATGCTTCGGGGTACAGTATCCACCATGTGTGGTAGAAGCATGCTCAGTTCGTGATGACAGGTAGAGTATGCCAAATGGTTTCCACTGTCCTGTTTAAGGTTCTTGAACTCCTCCTCCAGTTTCTGCAATTCACTTCCCGGGCAGAATTTTTGGACCATTAAGTCCTTAAACTCTTCCCAAGACAACGCCAAGGCAACTTCAGCACCTCGATTCCTTTTCTCACTATTCCACCATGTAAGCGCCCGTTGTTGCAGGACACTTGCAGCATAGCGGACCTTGAGCTCTTCAGGACACTCGCAGTTGATGAACGTGTTTTCCATACTCTTGAACCACTCGAGAAGTCCAGTGGCTCCTTCCTTTCCACTAAAGCTAGTGGGTTTGCATGAGTTGAAGTGCTTGAACGTGCAGGTGCGGTTGTTCCCACCTTGGTTGTTACTATTTTCCCCATGACCATTGTTTCCATCACCACCATTGTTTCCATTAGCGTTGTTCCTGTTATTGGCCATTAAGGTGCTACTAAGTACAACAACCATCGTCGGGAGTACAACAGCCATTTGATGGGCGATCATCGCGGCAAGTTTGCGGTCGGAGGTAGCACGCTTTCCTTGGTGACGAGACATTCTATAAGATAGATATAAAAAAAATATTAGTATTCGTTAATGAACCAGTTCAGGAAATCAAGAATTTTTGATATTTTAAATATAACCAGGATGGTTCCATTTGGTATCACATAGCCAATAGGAACATGGACACGTCGAGGTGACTTAATTCGAGTTACTTGGGTAAGATGTGTATGTTGACTATAATTTAGCACTCATCCCAGAAATCTCCAGGTAAGCATAACAGGTCTCGCAATGAGATTTATACGAAATGCTTGCCTTAGCCTGATGGCCTTTTGCCAGGAAATCCAGAATACAGGTGTTTATGTGTAACACACCTTCCTATAGGTCACCAGTATTAAAACCTCGATGAGATTTTTAAGATTTAGAGATATCGTCTAAGGAACTTTCTCCACTCGATAAGATGCGTAGAATTCCACACGTAGTCGAGAATAAGATTTAGAAAAGATTAGACGCGATAGGATTTAAAGGCATAAGAAGAAGATTAGAGATTTGGGGTAGACAAAGTTCAAGGCATAATCCTAAGGCACTATTTTCTAAATATAATCAAATAGCACATAAGGAATTGATCATGCAACATATGATAGGCATATAAGCATACTTACAAGATTATAACAAATGTCATGTAAAGGGTCCCTAGATTAACCATAGTCTAGGCCACCATTTCAAATAACCTAAATCACTATAGTTATGGGCTCTGATACCAATCTGTCACACCCCAACCTTAACGCTGGAAAACGTCGAGATGTGAGGGTTAAGATTGTTCATGCCACACAACGCTAATTCAAAAGAGTAAATATAATTATTTTCCAAGGTTCATAACATACAGGAAAGAGATATCATAACTTTCAAGCAAACAAAAATACAAAAGTTTCCATAGCATCATGTGACAGTATAAGTCATTTTATTTTAATCTAGGTCCAAATCATAGATGTGTTCAAGTCTTCAAGAGCAACTTAAGCTGTATCATTTCCTGAAACATGTTAAAAAATAAAGTCAACATAATGTTGGTGAGTTTCCATAGATTAATCATACATAGATATATATCAAAGATGACAATTCACGTCAAAGGTTATTGAATAAAGTAAATAAAGATGGATGAACAAATGTAACAATCAAACCTTGACAAATATGGTCATTACAAGGTAAAACGATTAGCTAAGTGTACTTGACTCCCATAGTGATCAAGAATACGACACTAGGAGCCGGCAATAACCTCGGCTTTAGCACCAAATAGGTTTGTCAGGCCCATAGATCTATGACGTCGCTAGGCTAGCAATAGTTAATGATTGTATCTTACAAGAGTTATCACATGATAGTTACAAGAGTTCAAATAACCATGACAAAATAAGATGAATTGCATAAGTGTTACAAGAGTAAAAACGTGTTTACAAGTGTGTTAAATATAAGATTAACATGCTTCACCCCAAAAGTGTGAAATAATATAAAATGGGGTATGAAAACTCACAGGTATAATAAGGATGAATAATAAGAAGTCTTGTATGGAATGCCGGGTGTTCGTTAACGTTCAACCTAAATGGACGATGTATTACATAAAATCATGATGTTAACGATACACGGGGATTTACGGTTTAAACTTGGGATTTTGGATAACATTTGTAATGATATTTATGAACCATTAACCCATGTTTATTACGTAGATACAATTTATTATTTTTGATTTATAAATGATTAAATAAGAATTTTAGTGATTAACATTATTAATAAAGGTTAAACTTTTATTATCAAAGGTTATTATTTACTATTAACTAAAATAGTAATTTTGTAATTTTAAATGATTAAAGTAATTATATTAATTACAATAAGTGTACATTTTAAATATGTACTTAGCAAATTTGTAACTATATTTTATAATATTAAAGAATTTATTAAATTAAAATCATTTAAAAACTAAATGATGTTTATTATAATTTAAGATTTATAAATGAATATGTTATAACAATTTTTATAATTTTTAAAATACAACAATAATGATTTATTGATTTACATTCCAAAAAAAATTAAAAGAAAATGATTTTATTTGATTTCTAAGTAGAAAAGGTTTTTATATAATTATCTTAAGTATTAAAATATTTTTTGAATTTTAATATGAGAATAACTCTTAAAAAAAATAGATGCAGGGACTCGGGTTCGAACCCGGGTCCCTAGTCCCACCTCCCCGCACTTAAACCACTGGGCCAAGGCCCTGGTTTGTGTTAAATTTCAAAACTGCATTTATATAACCCCGTTTTCTGGAAAACCCCAATTTCTCCCGAAGAACCCTAGTTTGAAATCAAAGAAATTGAACCACAGTACGATGTTGATAATGAAATTAATGTTAGGGCTTTTGTTCCCCAAGTGAAACCGGGTGTAACACCCTGTTCAATTACCTGTTTTGGTTATGGAATCAACGAATTCAACTTGAATTGATGTCCCGACTGTGGCCGGATTCAATTGTGATGTGTGTGTGTGTTTTTTTTTCCAACCAATTGAGATTACAGAGAGTTGGAAAGGAACAAGTTTCACCTTTCCCATCTGTTAAATAGCTTTGATTTGAACCGATTCATGTTCATCGAGCTTGAGTTATGTTCGCAAGTTTTCGGTTGAAATTTGAACGGATTTGAGGCTGTTTTAAGTGTAATTAACGCCCCATTGATTTCGTAGTGATTAGTTGAATGTTGGGACATGATTAATTCTATTAATTTACAGGTAGAAATGAATTGAGGTGTTAATGGTTTCGGTTTCGTGTTTTAAAACGCAATTAAGATCGAATTGGTTGGGCTATGAGTTCGAAACGGGTTCGCGAGTGGTTTATGAACGGGTTGGGAGTTTTAATTTCGAGTTTAAAGTGGTTTTACGGTCGCTGGCGCCGCGCCAGAGCTTCGCCGGCCGGCTACCGGAAAAACCGGGGTGGACTTTTGTGTTTTTCAAGAATTACACCTCGGTCCCTGTGGTTTAGTTGTTTACATAAATAACACAAAATGTTACATAAATAACACAAAATTAAACTTTCAAGTGAAAAGAAATTTTACAGTTTAGCCCCTGGAGTTTTATTCTTTTTAATTTAAGCCATTATTATAATTTATAAGTTTTTAATATAATTACTTATTTGATTTTTATTTATTTTCAAGATTTAACAATCCTTAAGATTATTATTATTTTTATTTTCATTATTAATATCATTTTTAATATTTTTTTAATATTATTTTTATTTATTTAATTAATTATTTATTTTTTTAACTTAATTGTTTAATAATAAAATAATATGTAATAATTTTAAATATCCACAAAGATCCAAAATAAGAGGAAATTACGAATAAGCCCTCGTATTTGTGTTCAAGACAAAATAAGCCCTTACAAGATATAACGAAAATGACAAAATAATGTAACAAAGGTACGAGAGGTCACATCCCTCCTCAAACAGTTGTCGAATGAGCAGTTCCAGATCACTGTCTAGAGGAGATTGCTGAGCTTGGACAACTGCAAGATAGGATGGTGAGTCCTGTATCTCAATACTTGAGGAAGAATTCCCAGGTTCTGTGGCTGTCAGAACTTCCTCCCCCTTTTTGGTAGCATCACCCTCATGCATAGGTGAGCTGAGGAAGTGATCCATAACATCCACAGGTTCTTGTGGACCTGGATGAGTTTGTCCTATGGGTCTCTCAGCTAACTGGCCTTTGAGATCGGTGATCTCAAGTTGCTGCTCATGGACCCTCCTTTGCAAGATAGTCACCTGTGATTCAAGGTGAGCTATCTGTGAAACCAGTTGGGTACAGATGTCTTCTAGTTGATGCACCCTGAGTTTCAAACTCCCCTCATTTTCAGTTGAAGAATCATTGGGGGATGAAAGAGGTGAACCGAGGTCCGCTCCCTCACCACCACATAGGGTTCTTAGCTGCTGGATTTCCCCTGCCCCATGACAATGTCAAGAGGCTGGGTTGTTGTGGTTGAGGTCTTAAAGATCTAATCATTGGCAACAGTGAGAGCCTCTTCCACATGGGTCTCCTGGACAATCCAGGAAGATCCACCTTAGTTTGGGGTGTCTGATGCGGGCTAGGCATGGGTGAAACAGGCATACTCATCTCCCCTTGAGTGTGGGTAGAGAGGGGAGAGTCATGATACTCACTGAAACCCAAATCTTCATCAGAATAGAAGTCAAGGCTGAGAATGGGTTGGTTAAGATCAAGAGGCTGGGGATGGTAGCTTTCCCTTGAAGGTTGATCACTAGAGTGTTGAGACTCAAAGTGATGGCTTAAGGCTGTTTGTGGAGTTATGAGCTCATTAGGCTGAGCATGAGGAACCTCAGCACTGATTGTTTGAAGGATGGGAGTGGTCTGCTCACTTCCTCCTGTATGGGTTGAGATATGGGGGCCTGCACATGCTCTGTAGTAAGTGCAGGGGTTCGCTTGGATTTTCTTTGGTAGGTGATTTTGATAGTAGGTTGTATTTGAGGTGGGTGAGAAGTAGAGGGTGTTGGTTCATCACTAGCTGGGGCTGCTAGGATGTCACCCTAAGCAATGAGCTCAAACATTTTCAGGACAAGGGCTGTTTCTACCCCTGAGAATCCAACAGTTGGCTTTTTCAATATCTTGAAAATGCCGGGCCTCATGTGTGCAAGTTTAAGAACATTACCTGTTTCCCTCAACTGTGGTCCCAATTCACAGTTGAAAATGTGTTGAACATACCGGGGGAACATGTAATATTCTAAGGAATCTAAATTCGCTAGTAAATTTGTAAATACAAACTAAGAGTACCTGAATTTGACCCCTTGAACCATCCCATAGACAATGAAGGAGAGGTCTTCTGGAATCTGGTCCCATCCTCCATGTTTGTTGGATAAGCTGTGGATGTCGATATGGAGGAGGTATTTCCATTGGAATGAGACCTTCCCCTTCCTGAAGGTCTTAACTGAAAAGTCACCTTCATATCCCATCTGCTCAAAGGATTGGTTGACAATAGCTTTTGGGAAAGACAATTCACCTGCTTCATCATCCAGCTGTAGATGGGTGTTGATGATGGTTGGAGTGATGAAAACCATCCTCCCCTGCACTATGGCAGATAGTGCCTTCTCCCCGTCCATGGTGACCTCTTGACAGGTCCGCAAGAACTCAAGGAACTGATCCTCATAGAGAGGAGGATCGATTGTAAGGGAGGTGAAGTAATGAGACAAAGAAAGATACCTACAAACGCCTGAGAAGCTTGGATCCTTCTCAGAGTTTAGCAGGGCAACTTGATTATGTTGTCTGTGTAGGTGCATGGTGAAATCCGGGTCGTTACGACGATCAAGATTGGCCATTTGAAGAAGCTTTGTAGTGAAGGAAGAAAGAAGAAGATGAAATTTGGGGGTGATTTTAGGTTAAGGAACAATGAGAGAAGTGAGATGAAATAGAACCGTTTGGAAAGATATACTCTGGATTTGAGACAAAGTTATGACAAAAAGATAGACTTTGAAATCCGCAAGTGGGTCCTACTTCTGAAAAAGGCGCCCAAAAAGTTAGTTTTCTTGGAAGTAGTAAAAGCTTCCAAAGGCAATTTTGGTTTCGGAAGCTTTGCAATCAAAGCTTCCGAAGGCAATTTTGCTTTGGAAGATATTTCAAAGAGTTTTGAAAATTTTGGCTTCGGAAGAAATAAATGAGTCTTCCAAGACTAAATTGCTTTCAGAAGAAATTTGTTCCTAAAATGCATTTAAGTACTTATACCAAAATTTAAGCTTCGGAAGATACTTTAAGAATTTCTTCCGAAGGTAAATCTCAGATAAGTTGTTTAAATGATTTAAAGACATAAATTTTCTTCCGAAGACAACTTTTGCTTCTTCCGAAGGTAAATTTTCATCATTCTAAGAGATATCATTTTAAAAGTTTATTTTTCTTCCAAAGAGAACTGGGCTTATGAAGTGATCTAATAGACAACCTAGGACACATAGTTTTAGGAAATAAAATTGATTAAGTTGTTAAGAGAAATCTATTCAAAGTTAATCATCCCAATAGCTGATACAAGATATTTAAATCTCTGTTCGTCAAAAGCTTTTGTGAACAGATCAACATATTGTTCATTTGTGTTAACTTTGATTAGTTTTATCAACCCCTTTTCAAAATTATCCCTAATCAGATGATACCTGATGTTGATGTGTTTGGTCCTTAAGTGCTGCACAGGATTCTCTGTAATAGAGATGGCACTATTGTTGTCTATGTGGATGGGAGTCTCTTTGAAATTGAACCCATAGTCTAGCATCTGATTCTGAATCTAAAGCACTTGAGCACAGCAGCTGGCAGCAGCAATGTATTCAGCTTCAGCAGTTGATGCAGACACACAGGATTGCTTCTTGCATTGCCAAGAGACTATCCTTCCATCAAGGAACTGACACCCCCTAGATGTGGACTTTGCAGTCATGTTACAGCCACCATAGTCACTATCTGTATAAGCATACAGATTAAAGTTTGAATTTTTTGGATACCAAAGGCCTAGATTTGGAGCACCTTTGAGATATCTAAGAATCCTTTAGATAGTGATTAGGTGTGACATCTTGGGGTTGGCTTGATATCTTGCACATATGCATGTGGCAAACATGATATCAGGCCTGCTAGCAGTAAGATACATAAGTGATCCAATCATAGCCCTGTAGAGATGTTCATCAACACACTCTCCCTCAAGATCAGGACCAAGGGAGTGGTTTCTGGCTATGGGTGTCTTTGCAACCTTACAGTCAGTCATCTTGAATCTTGCAAGTATGTCCTGAACATACTTTGACTGACTTATGAAGATGTCATTTTCAACCTGCTTCACTTGAATTCCTAGAAAGAAATTGTGTTGCCCCATGGCACTCATTTCAAATCTATTCTTCATTAGCATCTCAAAGTCTTTGCAGAGCTTTGGATTAGTTGAACCAAAGATGATGTCATCTACATATATCTAAACTAGCAATGTGTCATTTCCTATTTCTTTGATGAAGAGAGTCCCATCAATAGTACCTCTATCTTGGAGCTTGATTTAGTCTATAAAGGGCTTTATCAAGCTTGCAGACATAATCAGGATGATCTGGGTCTGTAAAGCCAGGTGGTTGTTTAATATAAACTTCTTCATCAATCACCCTATAGAGAAAGGCACACTTCACATCAAGCTGGTAGACCTTGAAATCCTTGGATGTAACATAAGCCAGAATTATTCTTACAGCTTTAAGTCTTGCAACTGGAGCAAAGACATCAGTGTAATCAATACCTTCTTCTTGAGTGTATCCTTGGACAACCAGTCTAGCCTTGTCCTTGATGATGATCCCTCTATCATCTTACTTGTTCCTGAATACCCATTTGGTACCTATGACAGACTTCCCTTGAGGAAGAGGGCATAAGTTCCACACCTTCTGTCTTCTGATTTGAAGCAGCTCATCTTGCATAGCTTCAATCCAGCTGCCATCCTTCAAAGCCTCATCAACCTTCTTCGGCTCTATCTGGGATAAGAAACAAGAATGTAGACAAACATGGCTGTCATGAGTTTGTCCTCTTATTCTCACCCTTGAGATAACATTTCCAATGATGTTGGTAGTGGGATGAAACTTATGGATCCTAAGTTGAGTCACAGCAAGTTGGTTGGACAGATCTAAATTAGAGAAATTTTGATCTGGCAAAGAAGAGACCCCAACCACATCAGCACATTATCAAGAGAAACTTGATCCAATGAGTGTGTTACATCATTCATGTTGTCTTCAATGGAGTGGTTTTCAGCATCAAGAAATTCTTGATCACTGTCACCACCTCCAGTTCCTCCTCCTGCATTTGAAGTTCCTTCTCCTGACTTCTGAGCCTCTGAGCTAGAATTTGAAGGCAATTCATTTGAATCAGCAGTATTTGTCATGCTAGTACTGATGGGAGCTTCAATTGTAGGGTTAGTCACCACTAGAGCTGAAGTAGTCTTCTTGTTTGGTCTTCTCAACTCAAATCTTGGATCGGGATCTTCTATTGACCTGTTATCTGTAGATCCTATAACATTCTCACAAGATTTGTTAAAATGGTTAGTAACTAAGTCAAGGTCAAACAGCCAATCCGGACCAGAACCTTTTACACAGGGTGTGTGTTCATTGAAAGTCACATTGGCTGACTCCTCAATGATTCTAGTTCTGAGATTGTATACTCTATAAGCCTTAGCTTGAGAAGAGTACTCAACAAAGTGTCCATCATCTGATTTCTCAGCAAACTTGGCTATTTGATCTTTGGTATTCAAGATGGTGCAAGGACATCCAAATTTTCTAAGAAAACCAATGAATGGTCTCCTTTTGTGCCACAGTTCATAAGGAGTCTTACCATGTGTCTTAACTACCAAAACTCTATTTTGCACATAGCAGGCTGTGTTGACAGCCTCTGCCCAGAAGGTAATGGGCAGTTTAGAGCCAGACAACATGGTTCTTGCAGCTTCAATAAGTATCCTGTTTCTCCTCTCAGCAAGACCATTTTGCTGAGGAGTCCTGGGAGCACTGTATTGTCTTGAATACCCTTTTCATCACAAAATGTATCAAGGATTTGGTTTTTAAATTCGGTTCCTTGATCACATCTTATGATTTTGACCTTGTGATCAGATTGATTCTTAATTTTTAGAATGAAATTCTTTAAGATTTCAGGAGTTTCATCCTTAGTTCTAAGGAAAAACACCCAAGTGAATCTTGTGAAATCATCTGTGATCACCAAACAGTATGAGGTCCTTCCTAAACTCATTACACTGGTGGGGCCAAACAGATCCATATGTAATAGGTGTAGGGGAGTAGTGATAGAGTTCATTTCCTTTGTCTTGTGAGACACTTTGTGTTGCTTCCCCTTCAGGCATGCAACACAGTGGTCATCACTTGTAAACTCTTTCTTTGGCATTCCAGTTACCAAATCATTCTTAATCAGTTTATTCATGTTCTTAAAGTTTACATGGCACATTCTTTTATGCCAAAGGAAAGACTCATCACTATTTGCTTTAGATAGAAAGCAAGAAATCTCTCTAGAGGGAGATGTTTCATGCAAGTCCATCTTGTACATGTTCCTTTTTCTGGGGGCTTTGAGCAGAATATGCTCTTGAGGAATGTCAACCTCGAGCTTGAGAAGAATGCACTCATGCTCAGTAAAGAGCATGTGATGTTTTTGGTCACAAAATTAGGACACACTCAAAAGATTGTACCCAAGCTCCTTGACAAAATTTACATTCTCAATGCTGAGCTTACCATTTGAGACCATGTCCCTACCAGTGATGTAACCTCCTGCATCTCCACCAAAAGCAACTGGTCCTCCATTAATTCTTTCAAAGTTTTGAAGTAGGGACTCATTGCCTGTCATGTGCCTAGAGCAGCCACTATCAATGATCCACACATTTCTGTTTGCCTTTGGCTGTCCCTGTACAAAAGAGATGATTTAGTTACATTTGGAAACCCAAGCCTCATTGGTCTTAGGCTTATAAAATTCAGATGAAGGCAATGAAATAGTAAGTGATCCTATATTCAGGCTTTGAGGATCATTTGCTATTGCTGAAGATGAGCTTTCAGTCTCAAGGTCTTCCTTCATCTTCCATACCACCTTTGGAAGATGGGGCTTGACCTTCAATACTTCAGAAGCTTTTGTAGCTTCGAAAGCTTTGGAGACGGATCCTTCAGAAGATCTTGCTTTCACTGCAGCAAGCTTCAGTGCTTCGGAAGCATTCCTTTCTTCCGAGACCAACTTTTCTTCCGAAAGCAATTTCCTACTAGCCTTCTTCTTCATTTTGGAGCTTTTGAAGGAAACAGATTTTCCTTCCGAAGCTGTTTGTTTCTTCTTCTTCTCAGAAGTTTACTTCTTAATCATGTGGATAGTACTCTTGGGATTGTATTGACAATCCTTAGCCATATGTGAAGTACTACCACACATAACACAATCCAAATCTTTCCTTCTGAGAGTCTTCTTTCCCAAAGAAGACTGAGCTTGAACATTTTCCTTTTCTTTCTCTGCCTTTTCAGATGATACAACAGGCTTCTTAGGGTGAAGCTTGCTCTTTGAAATGGATGGTCAGGCTGTGCAGCAGTGACAAACAGCTGATCAGTCTTCTTGTTGTTGCTGGAGTGAGTTAAAGCTGAAGTAGAACTCTTGGTACTAGAATTCTTGACAGGATCTTCAGCTTTCATCACCTTAAACCCTGCAGAGATAAATACTTGTTTCTGTTTGGGATCAAAGGTGGTCTTGATCTCTTGAGCTTTCTGGATCTTCTCTTTGCTCTTCTGATCAAGTTCTTTCTCTTGGTTTTGCTCAAACCAGCTTCTTTTCCTCCTTAGGAGCATGGTGACCCTTTTTGGATTGACTCTCTTCACTCATCTCAGAGTTATCCCTCACCTTCTCCTCTTCATCCTCTCATCACTGGGGTCTATGGATGGCAGCTCATCTTGACCAGTTCCACACTTAGGAGATCTGACTGATAGTAGAGTGTGTGGAGGAGCTATCTCACTAGATCCCAGTCCCTGGTTATTCTGATAACACACTTTTGCATGTAGAGATGAGGATATCATGTTCTTGAAGGTCTCTTCTTCAAGAACACATTTTTCTACACTGGCTTTGCTGATCACAAGCTCAACCTGGCATTCAGTCAACTTGGTAATGAGATCCTTAGTTTGAGTCCTGTAGTTTGTTTGCTCGTGTTTAAGAGTTGAAACTGTTTTCTCTAGATCTTCTATCTTAAGTTTATAGTCATTTTCAGCTCTTTTAAAATCAGCTTATAAAATATTTAAAGACTCAATGTCAGATGTCATTTCCAAGTTGTAGGACCTGTATCTCTTTACTTTAGCAATACATTCAGGAGAGCAAAGATGTTCAAGTACCTTGGCTTCATCATGATCAGCCATAAGTGTTTTGTTTGGAGATGCATCTTCAGCTTGAAAGCTCCATTCAAAGCCTCTTCTTCAATAGCAACGGCAGCTTGCTGTCTTGGCTTCTCATTCTGGTGCCCTCCTTCAGTGTAGTTCGGCTGGATGACGCTTGGCCACCATTTGACTTAGGTGCCTTGCATTCTCTAGCAAAGTGTCCCATCTGGTTACAGTTGTAACACTTGACTTTGTCCTTGTCCAACCCAAACTTGCCACTGGCAGCATTGCTAGGAAACTTCTCCAGTCCTCTTGTAGAACTTCTGGGCTCTGTGAGTGAGAATAGCCATGTGCTGGACTATCTCCATGTACTCCAAATCATCTGGATGGATACAGTCCAGGTCTTCAAGAGTGAAAAGAAAGTTGCCTGAACTTTCATCGGTGGAGACAAAAGCTTGAGAAGAACTTGTCTCTTGGAAGGGACTTCCTTGGATGTAGCTCTCTCTGGGTGTCTCTAGGAAGGTGAAGAAAGGACCCTTTTGTGAGGTTTCAGGGTAGCAGATGAGATGATGCTGTGGTTCTCTGCTATCCCTTTCAACCACATGAAGGGCTGAACTCTAGTGAGTGTTGAAGTTACCAGATGAATTTTGCATATTCATCTCCATCTGGTATCCACTGAGTATCCCATACAACTCAGTGAGAGTAAGGGTCTTGAGGTTTTCAGTCCTCTTAATGACCATATAGTAGTGTGTCTATTGTCTTGGAAGAGAGGACATGAACTTCCTAACAATATCCCTGTTCTCAATAGCTACCCCAACATCAGCCAGAGTATCCATAATCTCAACATACCTGAAGTATTGTTGAGTCATGGTTTCACCTGTTTTGAAGGTGAAATTTTCAAACTGTTGCTTCAGGAGATCCTTCTTGTTCTCCTTGGCTTCATTTGAACCCTCATACATCAGTTTCAGTGCATCCCATAGCTATTTAGTGGTCTTGTACTTCTTGAAACCTCTGTAGATGGAGTTTGGAAGAGCAGTTTGGAGGGCTGTCATGGCTTTCTGATCAATGTCAATTCTTTTCCAGTCTTCATCAGAAAAGTCAGCCCTCTCCTTTGGTATCATGCCACCACCAGCACCAGCTGAAGAGGTGCATGGTACATGAGGTCCATTGACAACAGACTTCCACATCCTGGAATCTTGAGACTTGATAAAGCCTTCCATTTTTTGACACCAAATGTCAAAATCCTCAGGAGTGATCAGTGGGGACTTTTTCATAGTTCTAGTTTCCATAACAACTTTGGAGATAGCTGCCATTTGAAGAGTTAAGTGATGTGTGTAACTAAGAGGATTTAAAGATGGTGAGATCTTACAATCAAGAGCCTGGAATGCTCTGATACCAAATGCATGACCGTTTAAAGGGTACTTAAGCTTGCACTTAGTTAATACACTTAGGAGGATCTTAAGATCACTTAACAATTCAAATAGGGAACTGTGAACCTTTACTGAAGATACAAGACAAACACAAGTAAAACAGGAACACAAGATAAAGTTTTCAAGGAAGTTGTATATTGCTTCTCTAGTTCTATTACAAGTGTTGTACAAGTATATTTGACTACAAGAACCGGAGACTACTTATACTACATCCTACAACCGTCAATATGCAAAAAGACAGTTGGAAGTGACTAATCTAGACTACAAGATTAGCCTAAAGTCAAAAGGCAGATTGCCTTTTGACTAGTGACTATGACAAGCCATAGCTCACTGACTTTCCTATTACAAAAAGCCAAAAGGAACAAAAACATAAACTTGCAGGCGAAGACCTTATCTACATTATCATAAAGTATGGAAGTTTCACCAACTAGTGATAGCAGGTGAACTACCAGAGTATGCAGCGGAAAGTAGGTTGCTTTATGATAAAGTTGATGGAAAAGGTATATTTTCTCTCTCTTCAGAAGAAAATCAATCTTGTCTTTAAACAGCTTCGGAAGACTTTGTCTTGAGAGCTTCGGAAGACTTTGTCTTGAGAGCTCGGAAGACTTCATCTTTTACCTTCGGAAGAGTTGAGTCTTTGGCTTCAGAAGACTTTACACTTAGAATATTTTCCAAGTTAAGTGTAAAGCTTCCGCAGCAGTTTCTTCTGAACTTTGGCTTCGGAAGATTTTACACTTAACATTTTTTTCTTGAGTGTGTAAAACTTCCGAAGCTAGTTCACCTTTGTTCCGAAGTGCATGTTGGAAGACTTGGTTGTTTTGGTATCCTTTGGTTGCATCAACCTCTTAACTTCAGAGGTTCCTACACACTCTATCATAATACATGGTTCTTGATAATAGCTACATTTTACATCACACCTCAAAGAAAGTTTTCATTTAAAATTTTACATTAAGCTTTAGAAAACAAAATAGAAAAATTACTTTTTATAATTATTTAAAAAATAAGCTTCTAATACTTTAAATAATTCAGTTTATTCCAAGATTTATTTCAATACAATCAATATTAAATTATTGATGTCACACCCCAACCTTAACGGCGGAAACGTCGAGATGTGAGGGTTAAGATTTTTCATGCCACACAACACTAATTTAAAATGACAATATTATTAAAAATCAATATTCATGACATACATTTAAGAAATAGAGCAAGTTCAAACATCCAACAATACATAAGAAATTCAAAGTCACAAAATGATCAATGTCTTTTATTTTAGTCTAGGTCCAATCTTAGATGTATGTAAGTCTTCAAGGCATGCTAAACAGTATCATTTCCTGAAACATGTTAAAAATAAAAGGTCAACATAATATTGGTGAGTTTTCTATAGTTTTCATACATAAATATATATAAAAGATGGCAATCCATGTCCTAGGTTATTGAATAAAGTAACTAGGGATGGATGAACAAATATAACAATCAAACCTTGACAGATTACAAGATTAAACGATTAGCTAAGTGTACTTGGTTTAACACCAAGTAGGCTTGTCAGACCCATAGATCTATGACGTCGCCAGACTAGCAATAGTTAATGATTGTACATATTATAGTCATCACATGGTAATTATAAGAGTTCAACTAACCATGACAAATAAGAAGAATTGCCCAAGTGTTTACAAGATTCAAACGAGTTTACAAGTGCATTTATCATAAGGTTAACATGTTCACCCCAAAGTGTGAAAATATATAAAAGGGGTATGAAAAACTCACATGATAATAAAGGATGAACAAATAATAAATCTTGTATATAATGCCGAGGATTCGTTAACGTTCACCTAAACGAAACGTCGTATTAAGTTAATCATGGTGATTTTGGTGTTATATTTATAAATCATTTGTCCAAGATTTTCAAGTTATTAAATAGATGTAAGTTATTATTATTTGGTAATTAAATAATTTAAATAAGAATTTTAATGATTAGTAATATAAATAAAATTAAACTTTTATTATCAAATGATCATTATTTACTATTTAATAAAATAATAATTTTATAGATTTAAAAGATTAAACTAATTATTATAATAAGTGTACTTTCTAAATATGTACATATATTTATCTTCTAAAATATATATATTATATATATATACATATATATATATAACATATATATATATATACATATATATATATATACATATATATATATATACATATATATATATATATATATATATATATATATATAAACAAATTTTGTAACTAAATTTTATAACAATAAGGAATTCATTAAATTAAAATTATTTAAAAATTAAATGAGATTTATTACAATTTCAAGTTAATACTTGATGATGTTTTATAATTTCCTTCTTATAATATTTAAAATAATTAAGTAAAAGAAAATAATAATTTAAAGTGGATTTTCTAATGAAATTAAAAGAAAATAAATTTTATATCATTTTTTGATAAAAATAATTTTTATATGGTTACTAATAATATTTGAAACATTTTCTAAAATTCAAAAGTTAATAAAACCTTTTTTAAAAAATATTGGCAGGGGGCCGGGGTCGAACCCGGGACCTCCTGCCTAACCACCCTTGTTTTAAACCGGTTGGGCTAAGGCCCAACTGGTGTTCTGAAATGGAAACCAAACAAAAAAGCTTATTTCAATCCAAAATCCCCAATTTTGCCAAGAACCCTAATTTGAAAACGACCAAATTAGACGTCGATTTGAAGTTTAAACCCAAATTAATCATGGGGCTTTTGTTCCCCATGTGAAATCGAATCAATTGACATGTTTAATTACCTGATTTGGTGATGTTCTTATGATCTTAGGTTCGGACAAAACCCGCGTCTGTTCTTGATTCAATTCGATGAGTGTGTGTGTGTTTGGTGAAATTGAGAGTTCAGAGAGTTTAGGAACCCCAATTCGAGTAGAAGCCCTTTAATTTATAGTTTCAATTCGATTCGGGCACTGTCCAACGGCTAACATGATTAATTCGGCTGTTTCAGGACAAATTGAATGGTGTTAATGTTGTTTCAGGTGGTTTAATCATTCCATTAAGCTTCAAGTGGTTAACCGATGATTTATGAGTGATTAATTTGATGATTATGATGCTTTAAGGATATAATCGGTTTTGGGTTTCGGTAGTAATCGGTTTCGGTTTAGATATCAATGTAATCGGTGATAACTTCGAATTAAATCAAGTCTCAGGGTTTGAATCCTGTACTGGAACCAGTTAGGTACATTTTTAGGGGTTAACAAGGGGTTTTTATGGGGTTTAAAGGGGTCGCCGGAGATTGGCCGGCGGTGGCCGGAGTTTGGCCGGAAAAACGGGGTGTTGGGAATTTTACTTTTAAAATTTACCCTTTGGTCCCTGCGGTTTATGCTTTGTTAATTAGGACCAAAGTTTAATTTTAGTTTTAAACAATTTACAACTTTAACCCCTAAAGTTCTAAACTTTGTTATTTTATGAACAAACATTAATTACAAGTTTTGAAAAAAACATAAACTTATTTTATTTTTATCAAATTTCAATTCTACACTTATTAAAATTATTTACTATTATTAGTATTATTATTTTCATTTTTATTGTTAATATTTTCTTTTATGTATGATATGTTTTATTATTATTATTATTATTATTATTATTATTATTATTATTATTATTATTATTATTATTATTATTATTATTATTATTATCATTATAATTGTTATTATTAATTATCCAATTGTTTAATTACATCAAGAACTTACAAATGAAACCTCGTACTTGCATTAATAACCCAAAATAAATAACCCTTACAAGAGATAACGATGTTAAACAAACGTTAACTAGAAAAATACGAGAGGTCACAATTGAAAATATATACCAACCTGGGTTCCATTCATCAGTTCGAATACAAAAAGGTGTAGTTGAGAATTTTATTTACCAAAATGTATAGTTATAAAACTATTTACAAAATTATGTTTTTTTTTATTTTTTTGTTTATGTCTCTTATTCTTATCAGGTACTTTACAAAGATACTTTTTAATGTTTTAAATGTTTTTATAAATGTTTTCTTTAAGTTTCAAGAAATGCATTTATGTAATTTCTAAAATATTTTTAAAAAGACTTTTTAATGTTTAATTCTAATCGAAGAAGTTGCTAAGGTAGGCCGTGTATTGTGAAATAGAATCCCAAGTCAAGTTATCCTATAATATTACGACATGTGGCGCTTACAGTGTGCTTATTGGGCACTGGATGTAGCCCCTGATCAAGTAGCATGTAGCATGACCCTGTTGCGGATCACGTGATCAGGGTATCTAATGAATTTCTTAAATTATTTAATTTTTTTAAATGTAAAATATTAATAAAAAATTTAACATTATAATTAAATAAAATTCAATGAAAACATAAAAAAATAAAAAAACACATAATAAAAAACATAATAAAACAAAAAAAATCTAACTAATCTTCATCTTCCGGTTCTCTACGGATACGGTCCTTCTCTTTTTTCATTATATCTTTGTCCGATTCGAGAAGATAACTAAGTCACGGGTAAGAAAAACTAATTTCTTCAACCTAGCTTTAGCGGCTTTCACCTTTGCCACCATCTCGATACGTGCCGTTATTTTGTCGATGTTTGCGGTAAATTCAAAATCAACACATTGACTCGACTTTTTCCCCCGGTCCCTTCCCATTGGCCGATTTGGTGTTTGTGTTGGGCCATTAGATCAGCTAAGTTTAAGTTGATGCCAATTTGACATGGGAACCGGTTGAAGTCCTGTAGGCGGCGGGCAAACTAGTGTTCGTTTGTGGTTGCACTTCCTTTGCATCCGGCGTAACTAAATGGAGCTATTTCAAGCATCCCTTTAATATTCTCCACAAATAATCTTCATTAATGATTTAATTGACGCCATACTTTCAAAATACTCTTGTTTCCACTCTTCGCGAGTGAATTCATAAACTTGTTGGTTGTCACACCCGCTTAGTCGCATTCGGCGACTATTCAGATTATGTAAGTTCGTAAATAATCTGACATAGTTACGAAATTTGGCCCAACTGGAAATCATGTCGGCGATGCGTTCTTTATAGCCAGTTTGCTCGTAGAAAGAGTCTCTAATCTTTGTGATGCGTGTTAAAAGTATATATATTTTGATAAAAGTTTTTCGTACAGATTCAGTTTTAATTGGTTATTACTAATACTAAACTACACACACAAAAGGCAAGTGGTCGTGTGGTAATATAGTGATGGTAAGAACCGAGTATCAATCCGTGGACACACCAAGCCTACTAAACAACCTTAATGATTGTCTATCGGATTAGATTTTTGTTTTGAGAAAATGATAAATTGCATTGATGTAATTAAAATTTTTAGGGTTTAGAAAAAATAATTAAAACAAAGTAAAAATAAGATTGAAACTTTTGGATTTAAAACCAGGGAATAAAGGCTATCATCCTAATTAGAATACACATATGTAACTGTGATGAATTGGTGGTGTGATTAAAGATATTGATTAAAGTAATTATGTTAATGTTTATAAATGTGAGCCGGCGTGACTTCTTGTCTATCCGCTCCGTAGTGACTAGGACTTCATCAGGATGAGACTTACTGAATAAATCAAAGCCACTAGTAATGTAGGTAAATCTCCTGTAATCTTTTGACATACGATTTTTGAAAACATAACTTAATGTTCAAAAGAGAGTTGATCGGGTTCCTTTCTAACATACCATTAATTTTAGAAAATCATAACAATTACTGTAGATTTGTAAGGCCCCGTTCCCGGAACGCTTACAGTTGGAGAATCATCGCATAAAACATATAAAACTCATCATTTTGCAACGGAAATTTAACTTTTCATTAACAATTAAAAACATGTCAAATCATCGTATCATTTCTTTTACATTCCAAAAATGTATTAATACAAAAACATTCTCCAAAATATGGATACCAGACTTGAACCATCCCCAGTAGCTTATGCATCCATGCCTACACCTCCTCAACATCAACAAATACCTGCCAACTATTATGCATACAAAAGTCAACGACGCTGAGTGAGTTCTAGTTTTAATAATAAATTACTTTACTTTTGTTTAAAACCTTTTCCTTACTTTCGTACGTGATCATACATTATACATACATCTAGATAATATCATTATTATCTTCCATCATTGTTCATCATCATTCATTATCATTCATCGTCGTTCGCTTCGTACTTTCTTTCATTATTATCTTTCACCTTATCTAGATCCTGTCATATGCTATACCCCCACATCATGCCGAAGCTGGTACTGTGCCTGGGGCTTACAAGTAAACCCCTACGTCATGCCGAAGCTGACACAGTATCAGGGTGGAGCGACAAGGATCCCGTTTCGTACTTTTCAGTCAATCTCAAGGGTTAGACCCCTGTGCGCATTAACAAGGGTTAGCTAAACCACACACAGTTGAGCAAACAACTACCTCGTTAAGTTGTGAACCTCCACCATTTTGCTTGCAAGACTTTCCTTCTTCATTCATTACGTTCCACTTTCATTAACTTCGTCTTTCTCTTTTATTAAGATAATACTTTACGTACAAGAGTATTAACACACCACGTAAAGTCACATAATAATACGTAATATTGAACATCAACCACAACCCACAATCATACATAACACCAACAGGCATAAACCACCAAAACATTCCAGAACTTAACACTACATTCTACCTCCCAAGATTTCAAAAAAATCCTAAGTCCCCAAAGAAATGCGGATGAACATAGGCCAATGCGGCTGAATGTTCAGCAAATGCGGACAAGCAAATGCGGATGAAAATCTCAGAAAATATTCTAAGTGACTAAAGATGTGCGGGTGAACCAAATGCGGATGAACAAGTCCAAATACGGATGAACTAGTTCGAATGCGGATGAACAATACTAAATGCGGATGAGCTAAGTCTTAGGTGAATGAACTTAACCAATGTGGTTGAAGTTCAGCAAATGCGGATGAAGATCAGCAAATGCGGATGAACACTTACAAATGCGGAAGAACAAAAGCAAATGCGGATGAACAAAAATACTTAACTATTGAACATAAAACCAATGCGGTTGAATGTTCAAAAAATGCGGATGAACTCCAACAAATGCGGATGAAGTCCAAAAAATGCGGATGAACAAAATGCAAATGCGGATGAACACATACAAAAGCAGATGAACAAAAGACATGCAAGGGCACATTCAACCAATGCGGTTGAACACTCAATAAATGCGGATGTTCAAAACCAACCTGCAATGCAAGTTATGCAATTTCTAGCCTCATATATCATTTCTAAACGTACCCTCAGCATGGATCTACTAGTTATACACTTAAAAGATAATAAACATCCATTCAACATCACAGCAATCTTGTAAGACATTCAACTTCATAAACAGTCGTACTTTTTCATGGAAAATCATAGTTTAGTAAAGAAACATCCTTTTTAGTATGCATAACAGCCCCAAACAAGTAGAAAACCAGTAAGAGAGGGGGATCTAGAACTCACCTTCAACAGCTTTCGAGTAGAACACCTTAAACCCGAGAACCCACTTGAAGTTCCAGCACCTAAAACACACAAAACGAGCACTAAACACCAGAAACTCTGTCCAGAAGCTGAAACCTAACTAAAAACCGAGAAGAAAACACATTAAAATCTTACTTTTTGAAGATTTCTTTCACTTTCTCTCACTAAAACCTGTTGAGGGCTCTTTTCTCTCACTAGCCGAAAGTGTGCAGGAGAGAAAGACAGGTTATGGGCAGCCATACTTCTTTTTAAGCCCTATAGTGGGTTAATTTGGCCCTTGTACACTTTTAACCCCTTGCTTTCGAAATAACACCCCGTTTGCTCTTTTACTTTTCTTCTCTTCTCTTTTTCTGAAATTTCTGGGTGTTACAAGTCCACCCCCCTTATATAGGTTTCATCCTCAAAACCTGTCACTCCTTAGAGATTTGGGCAGTGCTATCTCATTTCCCCCTCTGACTCCCAAGTGGCCTCCAAATCTTCAATGCAGAGACCACAACCGCCACTTTAGAGAAGCTTTGGATAAATCTCCTGTAGTAACCCTCCTAATCCAAGAAACTACGAATCTCGGATGGCGTCTTTGGAGACTTCCATTGCGTCACCGCCTCAACCTTCGTCAGGTCTACCATAATCCCTTTAGGATTAATCACATGACCCAAAACTGAAGCTCGCGTAACTAGAACGCACACTTGGAGAACTTGGTATACAGCTTTTCTCTTCTAAGCGTCTCCAACACCTCGCGGGAGTGACTAGCATGCTCTTCTTCGCTCCTCAAATAAATCAGGATGTCATTGATAAACACAATCACTAATTTATTTAGCATAATTCGACACACCCAGCGCGTTGGTTAAATCAAAAGACATCATGAGAAACTCGTAGTGTCCATAACGCGTACGAAAAGCTATTTTAGGAATATCCTGCTCCTTACATTCAATTGGCGGTAACCAGATCAGAGATCTATCCTCAAGAACCACCTGGCACCTTGGAGCTGATTGAACAAGTCATTAATCATTGGTAATGGATATCGGTTCTTCACATCCAACTTGTTCAACTCACGGTAGTCGATACACATCCTCATGCTACCGTCCTTCTTTTTCACAAACAAGACCGGAGCACCCCACGGAGAGACACTCGGTTGAATGAACCCCTTGTCTAACAACTCTTGCAGCTGAGTCATCAATTCCTTCATCTCGGAGGAAGCTAAACGATAGGGCGCCTTAGCAATAGGTTGGGCATTAGGCATCAGATCGATCTGGAATTTGATCTTGCGGTCAGGTGGCACACCAGGTAGATCCTTTAGGAACACGTCTGGGAAGTCACACGCAACCGGTACATTCGTCAATCGTGGTACTGACGCATCCACATCCTTCACGTAGGCTAGATAGGCACCACTTCCACGTCTCGTATACTTCTCTGCCACAACCATCCAAATTACTTTCGAGATCGTACTAACTCTATCGCCATAAAACGTCACCGAACTCCCATCGGGCGCAGTTAACCAAATCATCTTCTTGCGACACACGATGTTTGCCTCATGGCCTGCTAGCCAATCCATCCCTAGTACTACATCAAATCCGCCTAAGGGCATCACGAACAACCTAGCAGAGAGCCTATGGTCTTTCAACTCTATGTCACAGTCTTCTACCATAACAGAAATCCTGATTAACTTACCAATGGCAGTTTCTACATCAAAGGGCTTAGCAATCTTCCTACTCCTAGCGGGCAACTTATCACAGAAGGTAGCAAAAATAAAACTCCTACTAGCACGAGAATAAAAAGTACAGAGGCCCAAGTATAGTTTACTAGGAATGTACCTGACACCGCATCGGGGTCCACCCTAGCCTCCTCCCAAGTCATAGTGAATGCCCTGGCCTTCACCTTCTGCCCTCCTTCTTAGTCCCCTTCTTTGCCTCGGAGCTCTCAGCACTCAACTTCTTGCAGTGTCTGCTTATGTGCCTAGTCTCGCCACAGTTGTAACACTTCAGCACATGACAATCCCTTTCTATGTGGCCCTCCTTCCCACACTGAAAGCAGATGTTTGATCATCGCTTAAACTCCCCCACATGGTCTCTCCCACACTTCTTGCATGCCTTCTCCCTCTCTGTTATCAGCTTCCGATAATCCACTCTCGTCTTCTTACCTCCAGCCACAAAACCACCACCGTTATACCGCTTCTCATTCCCATTCCTATCATTGCCATACTTCTTCTTCTCATATATCACCGCCATCGCCTCTCGCTCGTAATACATTCTCCCCGCCAGATCGACCACCGACCTGAACATACCTGGCCGAGCGGCGATCAGATGTCTGAGGATATCCGCAGGCAAACCCTAGATGTATCTCTTTATTTTTCATGACACGGGTGTCACTTACTTTGGCACCCACCTCACCATCTTATTAAACTTAGTTGTGTACTGCTGGTGCGTCATAGTCCAAGCCTCCAACTGCAGGAACTCTCTCTCGATCTTGTCGAGTTCCCTGTGAGGACAAAACTCCTCGATCACCGACTTCTTCAGTTCACCCCATCTCATCCTCCCGATCTCCCTGCTACACTCAACCTGGATGATGTTGTCCCACCAGAATAAGGCCGAATCCACAAATGAGTGGGTAGCAAACTTCACCTTCTGATCCTCTCGGAACTTCCTGATATCAAGTACCGCCTCCATCTCCCTCACCCATCGGTGAGTAGCATCAGCACTCCCATTCCCATCAAATGTCGGGGGCTTGCATCTCTGGAATGCCCCATAGTTGCACCCCTTTGTAGTTTCCTGTACTGCTTCCTCTTCTTCATCGTCACTGGAGACAACCATCTCAGTCTCAGGTTGCCCCCTTTCCCTTGCTCCTCCTTCTTCGCCATCTCGCCTAGCGAAATTCTCCTTCTCCTGTTTCTCCTTCCTCTCATCCTCCTTCACGGCTCTAATAACCTCAGTCACCACAGTCAGTAGAATCGTCTGCATGACTCGATGAACTTCCTCCACAACTGCCTCCTTCACTGAGGCCCTCAGATTAGCACTTTCATCCACGTCTTCATGGTGATGAAGCTCGGGCTCTTCAGGAGCCGTTTTAGCAGCCTTAGCACTGTCCCTCATGACACGCGGCCCAGCCCCACATCCACCATGACCTCCACCTCGAGATGCCTTCGAAAATCTACCACCCGCCATCTCTAAGCACTGTAAGATTCAAACACCAACACGGTCATTCAAGGTAACAGCTCAGATTATGTCAAGTATAGTAAGTCCCTAATTAGAGTGGCCAATTGTGATTAGGCACTTACTTTACCCTTCATTCTCCAAGCATTTCCTATCCTGACTACATCAGTCTCCAAATCTAAAGAGAGCACATAATTCACATAGCACATGCATATAATTCCTTTTTCCATCAATTTACATAAAACATTTACATGAAACATTTACCTGCAGACTGGCATCCCTTCCCCTTTCTTGTCCCATTCTCAGTGTAAGTTTAGGTTTTTTTTGAAAATATATTACCCAATTCTCTTAAAATTTGGCTCTGATACCAACTTGTAAGGCCCCGTTCCCGGAATGCTTACAGTTGGACAATCATCGCATAAAACATATAAAACTCATTATTTTGCAGTGAAATTTAACTTTTTATTAACAATTAAAAACATGTCAAATCATCATATCATTTCTTTTACATTCCAAAAATGTATTAATACAAAAACATTCTCCAAAATATGAATGACAGACTTGAACCATCCCCAGTAACTTATGCATCCATGCCTGCACCTCCTCAGCATCAACAAATACCTACCAACTATTATGCATACAAAAGTCAATGACGCTGTGTGAGTTCTAGTTTTAATAATAAAATACTTTACTTTCATTTAAAACCTTTTCCTTACTTTCGTACGTGATCATACATTATACATACATCTAGATAATATCATTATTATCTTCCATCATCGTTCATCATCATTCATTATCATTCATCATCGTTTGTTTCGTACTTTCTTTCATTATTATCTTTCATCTTATCTAGATCCTGCCATATTCTATACCCCCACATCATGCTGAAGCTAGTACTGTACCCGGGGCTTACAAGTAAACCCCCACGTCATGTCGAAGCTGACATAGTATCGGGGTGGAGCGACAAGGATCTCGTTTCGTAGATGCCACCCATCAAAAGTTTTCCCAAGATTACAATAACATTAACATAATATAAATCACACCATTAGTTCATCACAAATTACGTAAGTTTCATCCAATTAGGATGAAAATAAGAGTTTAGCTCATAATGAGCTTGCATATAACAACAAGTAACATAGAAGATAGATATGAAATCATCGGTGAAATGGCACAATCAAACCGGTGATCCATAATGGATGATGTTTAGACACTCCCGAGTTTCTTCCAAGTGTTGTATGCACCTCCCGAGCCTCCAAATGATCTTCAAGTCTTGATTTTTGAGAGAATTCAGCAGAGTAACTCTCCCCCAAAAGCTTGCCCAAATGATAAACTTAAGCCTCTATTTATAGGCATTCTGGAGGGCACGGCCCCGTGCCTAAAAGGCACGGCCTTGTGCTAGTACAATGCTTACGAAAGTTGGTCGGGTCGTACATGCAGAAGATGTCGGGCATGACCCCGTGTTAAATGGGACATGGCCTCGTGTCTGGGGTGGGGCACGGCCCTGTGACTCCTTTGGGGGACAATACTTTTTGTCCCGTTAGATGTCCAAACACAGGGGTGTGCCAATTTACGCATGGGGTGTGTTTTAGGCAAGTCATGGGGGCGTGTTTAATGAGGCACGACCCCATGCTTGGATTCCAAAGCTTGGTTTTCTTCAAATTCTTGTTAAATATGCTTCTTTTGTCCATCTTGCCATTTTAAACACCTAAAAATACAATCTAACAAATTTAAGTACATAATCATCATTTTAAGGGAGATATTAAAGAATAATTGATGTGCTTTTGATTGGATTTTTATGTATAATTTAGAGCACATCACCTTTCCCAAAACACCTTCGACTTTTGATAGTCGGCTACAAAAAATACTGACGAAATGTTAAAAATTAAATAAAGTGAAACTAAATTTTTAGTAAACAAAAAATTAATTAACAAAATACCGGCTTGGCGATCAACGATATATTAATCCAAGCATGACATAAAACTATTTTCTCCTCTTTCCACAAGGAGTATTTTTTTCTTTTCCGAGGTCCGGACTCTTCCGGTTGGCTTGGACCTCTCTTGCTCTTGTGATGTGAGTGAGAACATCTTCAACCGGTTGGTTTTGACTCGGTTGTGACTCCGGAACAATCTCATCGGGATAATCAAATGGATTAAACGTAAAGTTCGTAAAAGTCTCATCGTTCATGAAATCAAAATTTTATTGAAACGAACTATCCCGATTACCCAAAATTTTCTAGTTAGAGGATTTTCTTATAAAATTTGGAGATGAAAATGATAAAGTAGATGTGAAATAAGGTAGTATTTATAGGGGTGAAATGTAATATTTTGAAATTTTTTTTAAATGAGCCAACGGCTCTATTTGTGTTTCCCAGCGTCCCCAATGGCTAGTTCCATCCATGAGCCCCCTCACGCCTTGCCCATCGCGTCCCTAATCGTGCCCTGGTGTTATGGTGTTCGCACCAAGGTGGGCAGCCACGTGGGTCGCGCCCCCATCACGCTGCGATAACAGTTAGCCTTATAAGTTGAAGTTGTGAAGAATTCACGAAGTCCGGTGAACTACTCGTTGCTGGCGACAGTTTGATTGCTTTATGATTAACTTATATTTATATTTCTACAAAAAAAAATTATTTATATTTATTAAAAAAAATTAATAATTTGAACAAATAATTTAAAGTTGACACTTCATATATATTTATTTATATTTATAAAAAGCTACCGTGACCAAATAAGTTAAATTTGGCAGTTTGGTTTACGGTTAGCGTTTTTAGAAACCGGCTGATTTGTTTTAGTTTGTGGTTTCCTTTCGCAACCATATAAATTGGACCGACCGTGTGTATATATTTACGGACACGCCGTCTGCGTGTAAACAACATAAAGGGTTTTATTATCATGATAAACATATATAAAACATGTCAACTTACAAGTAGGACAAGCTGTCGCCGCCTCGCCGGACGCCAGGAACTGCGGTATAGATGACGGAGAATGAGGTTAAAGCGGCGGTAACTGGTGGTGTATATGAATGTCGACTGTGGACCTGTGGTAATTGGTAGTGGGAATAAGGGAAGTAAAGTAGAGTTTTGCTCTTTTATATTTGTATATTTATTTATATTTAAAAATTAAAAATTATAAACAAGTCCTTAAAGGGTCTTAACAGGTTAACAGATATTTAACCTATTTAGACACAAACTTTATCGTGTCTTAACATGTCAATCTGTTTAAGATACGAAACCTATTAGGAACGAACACGAAACCTGTTAATCATGTGCAGTGTCGTGTTAACGGCACGTGTCAGAAATTGCAGCCCTACTTACAAAGCTTTTAAAACAATTTATTTACTGTAATAAAAATGTTCCATTTTTAATATCATGATTATATATAGATTTGAGAACGCTGTTCTTACAGAACTTTTCGAAAGAAAATTAAAAAACATTTCTAGAAAACTTAAAAAAGATTTCTATATATAAATAACATTTTCAGAAATTTAATGAAATCATATCTAAAAGAATTTAAAAATCTTTATATATTTCCGATAAGGATAGGAGTGAGAAACAAAAAAATTAAAAAGAACACTTGTTTAGTAAATAATATTTCAGATACCCCATTTTAATAAATAAAATTTTTATTTACACATTTTTGGAAAAAAAACTCAAAGTAAAATTAACTAATAGCTGTAGGGGATTTTCCTTATTAAATTTCTCTAACCTTTATAAATGGTGTTTATTAATTCAAATTATTCAGATAAGACCTATATTTATCTTAGACACAATTGGTTGTCGGCTGGTAAAAAATAAATATATTGTTAGAGACTTGATGAATTATTTTTAATAATTATTATTGTTGAAAACTCAAAGAAGTTATTGCTTTTGGCTCCATGGAGTACGAGAACGGTCCTTGTGGGACGATTTTTATAAAACATGACATTATGATGTCTTATGTCACGAGTCCAATAAAGTGTTATGAATCATGAAACAAAGTAAAATATATAGGATTATATAAACATTTGCATTCTTTAGTGTGAATTAAGGGTGTTGAAATATGATTCAAACTAATTATGAATAACGAAATTCAGAATTTTAATATTCATATCGGGTCATTATCCTTAACCAAATTTCGGATTAATTTGGTTTTTGAGTGGAGTTTGAAACAATGAATATCGAAATCAAATACATAAATACTATTTTGTATTTTGGGAAATAAAATGTATAATACGATCATTTGGATTGAATTTATAAGGATCGGTGCACAATCTAAAATCCTAAAAATATGTGTTACAAAATGATTGTGTTTTTATTCAAACAATCGGTTATAACACCTTTTATGTTATATTTTTAATATAAGTGTTAGAAATGATGCATTCTAAAATGATCTATGTAAGCCTTTAATTTTCTAACATGTGTTTTACACAAAAAAAAATTATTTTATAATTTCATATGTTTAATTTAAAATGTCTTGTGAAAACGTTATTCTATAACAAGCAAGGGTGTTCATGGTTTAGTTTATAACCGAGTTTCTCAAATTTCATACCGTACCAAACAATTCGGTTTACGGTTTATGAATAATCATTTGTATTAAACCGGATTGGACCGTGAAATAATTTCATTTCTTTAGTTTACGTACATATGTCCATGCATTCATACATACAAATTGCAGGACCGTTAAAGGGTACTATGCACTTAGTTCACACACTTAGGAGGATCTTTGAGAACACTTAATAATTCAAATAGGAAATGAAGATACAATGAAAAACACAAGCAAGAAAGAACAAGACACAAATAAAGTTTTCAAGGAAGTAGTATATTGCTTCTTAAGTTCTATTACAAGTGTTGTACAAGTATGCTTGAATACAAGAACCTTAGACTCTTTATACTAATCCTACAACCGTCAATATACAAAAGACAGTTGAAAGTGACTATCTAGATAACAAGATCAGCCTAAAGTCAAAAGGCAGATTGCCTTTTGACTAATGACTATGACATGCCATAGCTCACTGATTCCTATTACAAAAGTCAAAAAAAGAAACAAAAACAGAAACTTGCAGACAAAGACCTTATCTACTTATCATAAAAACATGGAAAGTTTCACAATTGATGATAGTTGGTGAACCCCAGAGCATGCAGCGGACAGACAGTTGCTTTATGATAAAGTTGATAGAAATGTATCTTTTCTCTCTCTTCAAGTAATCAGTCTTGTCTTTAGCTTCGGAAGACTTTGTATTGAGAGTTTCGGAAGACTTCATCTTAACCTTCGGAAGAGTTGAGGTCTTTGGCTTCAGAAGATGACATTTGTGTAAAGCTTCCTCAGTAGTTTCTTCTGAACTTTGGCTACGGAAGATTTACACTTAGCATTTTACTTGAGTGTGTAAAACTTCCGAAGTGGTTCTTCTTTGTTCCATAGTGCATGTTGGAAAACATTGTTGTTTTGGTATCTTTGGTTTGGTGCATCCTCATAACCTCAGAGGTTCTTACAAAAACTCCCCCTAGGCTGATGCTACCAAAACAAAAGGTCTTCAGACTGGGATAGTCCACACATGTAGAATCTTCAGAACTCCTTCTTCATCAGCAGGGTCTGGGTTCTTCAGGCTCATGAAGTACCTTCTCATATCATAGAGATCATGCAGAGGGGTCCAAGCATGTCATTTATGAAGTAGACATGGGTCTCCCTGATCTCTAGTGACATACCATCTATCTGGATCTTCAGCAATGTCCAGGATAGAATTTGTCTTCCAATAGAGAGAGGCTCTACTATGATAGGAGTTGGTTGAGAGTCATCTTCATGCACTTCCTTAGGAGTTCTGACTCATCCTTAGTCGGGAGGAGGATGCCTCTTCTTTTCTTCTTTGAAGATTTTCTTCTGGCCATCCTCCTTTCTCCTCCTGATGATTTTGACTGAGAGGGTTGTGTCTTCAATACTAGGGTTCTTCAGTGGATTCCCTCTCAGTCAGGATCTCTCTCTCCCAGGTTCAGAAGGAGAGAGAGGACAACCTGTTGTGGGTTAGAGATGAAGTTGGCTGTTGTGTAGCTTCAGGTGCAGGTTGTGTTGTCTCTGTAGGTTCACCTTTACCTCAACTTAGGTTGAGATTGGCTTGATGGTGAATGAAGATCCACAAAGCTCTCCCCTTTTTAATCTCTGCTTGATCACCCTTATATGCTCATCCATTGTGGGTAGAGACATAGGACCAAGCCTCCTTCCGGAGAACCCATACAGCTCAAGAAGCTCATCATCCTCTGCTTATCTGTAGATTTTTTCTGACTTTTTGGATGATGGCTCTTGAGTGTTATAGCCTCTTCCTTTGCCTCTTCTTATCAGCTTGCCTTTTCTTTTGGCTTTTTCTTCCAGCTGCTTGTTATATTCAAACAATAGTAATCATATGGCAAGGGGAAGAAGTGCAGGTTCCTGATAGAGACCTGTGGCACTCAGGTAGTTGATCATCTTTAATCTCTCTTCTCATCAACTACCTGAGGTTGTTCAGCAGCCACAGTCTCTTCCTCAGGATTTTCTTGAACTAGGGAGAGGATAGGAATGTTCTTGTAGATTCTTTTTCTTCTCATTTCTTCTTATGCTTGAGGGTCAAGGCTGCATCCTCAGCTTCCTTCCTCTCCTTTGACAGCTCTGTCAGCTAGTTCATTCAGTTCCTCTAAGGGGAGAGAGATGAGTTCATCTATGTTGTAGTTCTTGGTCCCCAGATAGTTAAGTCTGGCTGCCCTTAATTCATCTTCTTGAGTGTTTGTACATGGGCAGTCAGAATTGCAGCTTGCATGAATCCTGGGGAAACCACTTGAACTCTCTCCCTCAGCTTCCTCTTCCTCTCTCTTTTCTCTTCTTTATCTCTTAGCAGTTAACTTTCTTTTGCCTTTGTCAATTGCTGATCTTAAGGATCAGCCTGAGGAGAGCTTTGGCCTTCTTGCTTGATTCAACAGTCAAGCTCTGGCCAGAGAGAGGTTGTGAAGCACCATCACCGGCTGGTGCATCCACTGAGGGTATGGGGTGCTGGAGGAGATGTTGTCTCAAGGTTCACAGTCTCAGCCTCTGGGCCTTCAGTCAAGGCTTTCCCTCTCGAAAGCTAATCTTGGGTCTACCTCAACATCCAGTTGACCAAAGGCTTCAACCGCTAGGCCTCTGTCTATATAATGCAGTTCTCCTTTTGAATTCTGCCAGCACCCAATCTTGAATTTGACTAGCAAGTCTGACAGCTAGTCTATATTGCTTGGGTTGACAAGTGCCAGATCTACCAGATTTATACCTAATAGAAACTTAGGTTGAAATGTTTAAGATTCTAGTTGAACCTGAGCTCTAGAGAATACAAGAGCTTTCCTATCACTGTCATACCCCTAACCCCTGATTGGGTTCTCAGATGGGGCAGACATTGCTCTTGGTACTCCTCCTCAAACAGCTGTTGAATAAGCAGTTCCAGATCACTATCTAGAGGAGGTTACTGAGCATGGACAACTACAAGATAGGATGGTGGTCCTGTATGTCCTTGAGGAAGAACTCCCAGGTTCTTGGCTGTCAGAACTTACTTCCCTTTTTTGGTAGCATCACCCTCAAGCATAGGTGAGCTAGGGAAGTGGTCCATAACATCCCATAGTTCTTGTGGACCTGGATGAGTTTGTCCTATTGGTCTCTCACTAACTTGCCCTTGAGATCGGTGATCTCAAGTTGCTGGTCATTGACCCTTTTCTGCAAGATAGTCACTGAGACTCAGGTGAGCTATCTTTGATAAAAGTAGGTGCACAGATTTGAGAGTTTGTGCACCTTTTGTTACAGACTCCCCTCATCTTTAGATGAAGAATCTAGGGGGATGAGAGGATTGGACCTGAATCCTCTCCCTCATCACTAGCATGGGTTTCTTGGCTGCTGGATTTCCCCTGCTCCATGACAATGTCAAGAGGCTGGGTTGTCGTGGTTGAGGTCTTAAAGATGTAATCACTGGCAACAGTGAGAGCCCCTACCACATGGATCTCCTGGACAATCGGAGGAGAATCCACCTCAGTTTGGGGTATGATGTGGGCTAGAAGTGGATGAAACAGGATTACTCATCTCTCCTTGAGTATGGGTAGAGGGAAGAGATTCATGGTACTCACTGAAATCTAATTCTTCATCAGAGTAGAAGTCAAGGTTGGGAAAAGATTAATTAAGATCAAGAGGCTGGGGATGGTAGCTTTCCCCTGAAGGTTGATCACTAGAGTGTTGAGACTTAGAGTAATGGCTTAAGGCTATTTATGAAGGTGTGAGCTCATCAGGCTGAGCATGAGGAACCTCAGCACTGATTATAGCAAGGATAGGAGTGGTTTGCTCCTTTGGGGAAGTGGGAGCTCGAAAGTCCACTTCCTCCTGTGTGGGTTGTGATATGGGGCCTGCACATGCTCAATAGCAGGTGCAGGGTTTGTTTGGATTTTCTTTGGTAGGTGAGGGTAATGGTTGGCCTTGATGGTGGTTGAGAAGTGAAGGGTGTTGGTTCATCACTAGCTGGTGCTGCTAGGATTCACCCCGAGCAATGAGCTCAAACATTTTCAAGACAAGGGCTGTTTCTACCCCTGAGAACCCAACAGTTGGCTTTTTCAATATCTTGAAAATGCCGGGCCTCACATGTGCAAGTTTAAGAACATTACTTGTTCCCGTCAACTATGGTCCCAATTCATAGTTTAGAATGTGTTGAACATACCGAGGGAACATGTAATATTCTAAGGAGTCCAAATTCGCAAGTAAATTTGTAAAAACAAACTGAGAGTACCTGAATTTGACCCCTTGAACCATCCCATGGACAGTGAAGGAGAGGTCTTCTGGAATCTGGTCCCATCCTCCATGTTTGTTGGATAGGCTGTGGATGACAACATGAAGGAGGTACTTCCATTGGAAAGAGACCTTCCCCTTCCTGAAGGTCTTGACTGAGAAGTCACCTTCATAGCCCATCTGCTCAAAGGATTGGTTGACAGCAGCTTTGGGGAAAGACAATTCACCTTCTTCATCATCCAGCTGTAGGTGGGTATTAATGATGGCTGGAGTGATGAATAGTGTCCTCCCCTGCACTGTGGCAGACACTGCCTTCTTCCCGTCCATGGTAACCTCTTGACAAGTCCGCCAGAACTCAAGCAACTGATCCTCATAGAGAGGAGGATCGATTGTAAGGGAGGTGAATAATGAGACAAAGAAAGATACCTACAAACGTCTGAGAAGCTTGGATCCTTCTCAGAGTTTAACAGAGCAACTTGGTTGTGTTGCCTGTGTAGGTGCATGGTGAAATCTGGGTCGTTTTGGCGATCAAGATTGGCCATTTAACTGAAGCTTTGCAGTGAAGAAATGAAGAAGAAGATTAATTTAGGGGTAATTCTAGGGTAGGAACAATGAGAGTAGAGAGATGAAATAGAACCGTTTTGAAAGATATACTTTGGATTTAAAGCAAAAGATAAACTTTGAAATCCGCAAGTGGGTCCTACTTCTGAAAAAGCGCCCAAAAAGTTAGTTTTCTCGGAAGTTGTAAGGCTTCTGAAGGCAATTTTAGTTTCAGAAGCTGTGCAAGCAGAGCTTCTGAAGGTAATTTTGCTTTGGAAGATATTTCAAAGAGTTTTGAAAATTTTGGCTTCAGAAGACATGAATAAGTCTTCCGAGACTTAATTGTTTTCAGAAGGAATTTGTTCTTAAAATGCATTTAAGAGCTTATACTTAACTTAAGCTTCGAAAGATACTTCATGAATTTCTTCCGAAGGTAAATTTTAGATGAGCTGTTGGATGATTTGAAGACATAAATTTCTTCCGAAGGTAATTTTTCTTCTTCCGAAGGTAAATTTTCATCACTCTAAGAGATATCATTTTAAAATTTGTTTTCTTCCAAAGAGAACTAGGCTTATGAAGTGATCTAATAGACAACCTAGGACACACAGTTTTAGGAAGTAAAATTGATTAAGTTATTAAGAAAAACCTATTTAAAGTTAATCATCCCAATAGTGATACAAGATACTTAAATCTCTGCTTATCAAAGGCTTTTATGAACAGATTAGCATATTGTTCATTTGTGTTAACTTTAATTAGTTTTATCAGACCCTTTTCAAAATTATCCCTAGTCAGATGATATCTGATGTTGATGTGTTTGGTCCTTGAGTGCTGCACAGGATTCTCTGTAATAGAGATGGAACTATTGTTGTCTATGTGGATGGGAGTCTCTTTGAAATTGAACCTATAGTCTAACATCTAATTCTGAATCCAAAGCACTTGAGCACAGCAGCTGGCAGCAGCAATGTATTCAGCTTCAACAGTTGATGCAGACACACAGGATTGCTTCTTGCATTGCCAAGAGACTATCCTTCCACCAAGGAACTGACACCCCCAGATGTGGACTTTGCAGTCATGTTACAACCACCTAAGAATACAGATTAAAGTCTGAATTTTTTGGATACCAAAGGCCTAGATTTGGAGCACCTTTGAGATATCTAAGAATCCTTTTGATAGTGATTAGGTGAGACATCTTGGGGTTGGCTTGATATCTTGCACATATGCATGTGGCAAACATGATATCAGGCCTGCTAGTTGTAAGATACATAAGTGACCCAATCATAGCCCTGTAAAGATGTTCATCAACACACTCCCCCTCAAGATCTGGACCAAGGGAATGGTTTCTGGCTATGGGTGTCTTTGCAACCTTACAGTCAGTCATCTTGAATCTTGTAAGTATGTCCTGCACATACTTTGACTGACTAATAAAGATGCCATCTTCAACCTGCTTCACTTGAATTCCTAGAAAGACATTGAGTTCCCCCATGGCACTCATTTCAAATCTATCCTTCATCAGCATCTCAAAGTCTTTGCAGAGCTTTGGATTAATTGAACCAAAGATGATGTCATCTACATATATCTGTACTAGCAAAGTGTCATTCCCTGTATCTTTGATGAAGAGAGTCCCATCAATGGTACCTCTTTTGTATCCATGTTGACAAAAGTATGTTGATAATGTCTCATACCATTTTCTTGGAGCTTGATGTAGTCCATAAAGGGCTTTATCAAGCTTGCTGACATAATCAGGATGATCTGGGTCTGCAAAGCCAGGTGGTTGTTTAATATAAACTTCTTCATCAATCACCCCATAAAGAAAGGCACACTTCACATCAAGCTGGTAGACCTTGAAATCCTTGGATGCAGCATAAGCCAGGAATATCCTTAAAGCTTCAAGTCTTGCTACAGGAGCAAAGACATCAGTATAATCAATTCCTTCTTCTTGTGTGTATCCTTAGACAACCAGTCTAGCCTTGTTCTTGATGATGATCCCTCTATCATCTTTCTTGTTCCTGAATACCCACTTGGTACCTATGACTGTCTTCCCTTAAGGAAGAGGGCATAAGTTCCACACCTTCTGTCTTTTGATTTGAAGCAATTCTTCTTGTATTGCTTCAATCCAGCTTTCATCCTTTAAAGCGTCATCAACTTTCTTAGGCTTAATTTGGGATAAGAAATAAGAATGCAGACAGACATAGCTGTCATGAGTTTGTCCCCTTGTTCTTACCCCTGAGTCAACATTTTCAATGATGTTTGTGGTGGGATGTGACTTGTGGATCCTGAGTTGAGGGATCACAGCAAGTTGATTGGATAGATCAAAATTAGAGAAATTTTGATCTGGCAAAGAAGATCCCCCCACCTCATCAACACACTTATTAAGAGAAACTTGATCCAATGAGTGTATGACATCATTCATGTTGTCTTCAATGGAGTGGTTATCAGCATTAAGAAATTCTTGATCACTGTCACCACCTCTAATTCCTCCTGTATTAGAGGTTCCTTCTCCTGAATTTTGAACCTCTGAGCTGGAATTTGAAGGTAATTCAGTTGAATCAACATTATTTGTCATGCTAGTGCTGATAGGAGCCTCAATGACAGGGTTAGTCACCACTGGAGCTGAAGTAGTCTTCTTGTTTGGTCTTCTCGGCTCAAATCTTGGGTCAGGATTTTCTGTTGACACCTGTTATCCTTAGATCCTGAAACAGTCTCACAAGATTTTTTAAAACAGTCGGTAACTAAATCAAGATCAAATAGCCAATCCGGACCAGAACCTTTTACACAGGGTGTGTGTTCATTAAAAGTCACATTGGCTGACTCCTCAATGATTCTAGTTCTGAGGTTGTATACTCTATAAGCCTTAGCTTGAGAAGAGTATCCAACAAAGTGTCCATCATCTGATTTCTCAGCAAACTTAGCTATTTGATATTTGGTATTCAAGATGGTGCAAGGACATCCAAATGTTCTGAGAAAACCAATGAATGGTCTCCTTTTGTGCCACAGCTCATAAGGAGTCTTACCATGTGTCTTAACCACTAAAACTCTATTTTGCACATAGCAGGCTGTGTTAACAGCCTCTGCCCAGAAGGTGATGGGCAGATTAGAGTCAGACAACATAGTTCTTGCAGCTTCAATAAGTGTCCTGTTTATCCTCTCAGCAACACCATTTTGCTGAGGAGTCCTGGGAGCACTATATTGTCTTGAAATACCCTTTTCATCACAAAATGCATCAAGGATTTGGTTTTTGAATTCGGTTCCTTGATCACATCTTATGATTTTGACCTTGTGATCAGATTGATTCTTAATTCTCAGAATGAAGTTCTTTAAGATTTCAGGAGTTTCATCCTTAGTTCTAAGGAAAAACATCCAAGTGAATCTTGTGAAATCATCTGTGATCACCAAACAGTATGAGGTCCTTCCTAGACTCATTACACTGGTGTGGCCAAACAGATCCATATGTAACAAGTGTAGGGGAGTAGTGATAGAGTTCATTTTCTTTGGCTTGTGAGACACCTTGTGTTGCTTCCCTTTCAGGCATGCAACACAATGATCATCACTTGTAAACTCTTTCTTTGGCATTCCAGTTACCAAATCATTTTTAATCAATGTGTTCATGTTCTTAAAGTTTACATGGCATATTCTTTTATGCCAAAGGAAAGACTCATCACTATTTGCTTTAGATAGAAAGCAAGAAACTTCTCTGAGGGAGATGTTTCCTGCAAGTCCATCTTGTACATGTTCCTTCTCCTGGGGGCTCTGAGCAAAATATGCTCTTGAGGAATGTCAACCCCGGGCTTGAGAACAATGCACTCATGCTCAGTAAAGAGCATGTGATGTTTTTGGTCACAAAATTAGGACACACTCAGAAGATTGTATCCAAGCTCCTTGACAAAGTTTACCTTCTCAATGCTAAGCTTACCATCTGTAACCTTGCCCCTTCCATTAATGTAACCACCTGCATCTCCTCCAAAAGCAACTGGTCCTCCATCAATTCTTTCAAAGTTTTAAAGTAAAGACTCATTGCCAGTCATGTGCCTGGAGCAGCCACTATCAATAATCCAGACATTTCTGTTGGTCTTTAGCTGTCCCTGCACAAAGAGAGATGATTTAGTTACATTTGGAAACCGAAGCCTCATTGGTCTTGGGATTGTTAGAATGAGTGGAAGACAATGAAACAGTAATAGATCCTATGCTCAGGCTTTGGGGATCATTTGCTGTTTCTGATGATGAACTTTCAGCCACACAGTCTTCCTTCATCTTCCACACCACCTTTGGAAGATTGGGCTTGACCTTCAAAGCTTCGTAAGTTTTGGTAACTTCGAAAGATTTTATGACTGAACCTTCGGAAGATCTTGCTTTCACTGCAGCAAGCTTCAGTGCTTCGGAAGCATTCCTTTCTTCCGAGACCAATTTTCCTTCCGAATGCAATTCTTCATTTGCCTTTTTCTTCATTTTGGAGCTTCCGAAGGAAACAGATTTTCCTTCCAAAGCAATCTGTTTCTTCTTACTCTCAGAAGTTTTCTTCTTAATCATGTGTATAGTACTTTTGGGATTGTATTGACAATCCTTAGCCAGATGTGAAGTACTACCACACATAACACAATCCAAATCTTTCCTTTTGAGAGTCTTCTTTCCCAAAGAAGACTGAGCTTTAACACTTTCCTTTTCTTTCTTCATCCTTTCAGATGATTCAGCAGGCTTCTTAAGGTGCAGCTTGCTCTTTGAAATGGATGGTTCAGGCTGTGCAGCAGTGACACACAGCTGATCGGTCTTCTTGTTGTTGCTGGAGTGATTTGAAGCTGAAGTAGAACCCTTGGTACTAGAGTTCTTGACAAGGTCTTCAGCTTTCATCACCTTGAACCCTGCAGATACAAATACTTGTTTCTGTTTGGGGTCAAAGGTGGTCTTGATCTCTTGAGCTTTTCTGGATCTTCTCTTTGCTCTTCTGATCAAGTTCTTTCTCTTGGTTTTACTCAAACCAGCTTCTTTTTCCTCCTTAGGAGCATGGTGACCCTTTTTGGATTGACTCTCTTCACTCACCTTAGAGTCATCCCTCACCTTCTCCTTTTCATCCTCTTCATCACTGGGGTCTATGGATGGAAGCTCATCTTGACCAGTTCCACACCTTGGAGATCTAACTGATAGTAGAGTGTGTGGAGGAGCTATCTCTCTAGATCCCAGTCCCTGCTTATTCTGATAACACACTTTTGCATGCAGAGATGAGGATATCATGTTCTTGAAGGCTTCCTCTTCAAGAACACGTTTTTCTGCCCGGGCTTTGCTGATCATAAGCTCAGCCTGGCATTCAGTCAACTTGGTAATGAGATCCTTAATTTGGGTCCTGTAGTTTGTTTGCTCATGTTTAAGAGTTGAAACTGTTTTCTCTAGACCTTCTATCTTAAGTTTATAATCATTTTCAGCTCTTTTAAAATCAGCTTTTAAAATATTCAAAGACTCAATGTCAGATCTCATTTCCAAGTTGTAGGACCTGTATCTGTTTACTTTTGCAATACATTCAGGAGAGCAAAGATGTTCAAGTACCTTAGCTTCATCATGTTCAGCCATAAGTGCTTGGTTTGGAGATGCATCTTCAGCTTGAAAGCTCCAGTCAAAGCCTCCCTCTTCAACAGTAACTGCAGCTTGCTGTCTTGGCTTCTTATTTTGGTGCCCTCCTTCAGTGTAGTTTGGGCTGGATGAAGCTTGGCCACCATTGGACTTAGGTGCCTTGCATTCTCTAGCAAAGTGTCTCATCTGGTTACAGTTGTAACACTTGACTTTGCTTTTATCCAGCCCAAACTTTCTATTGGCAGCATTGCTAGGAAACCTTCTTCCAGTCCTCTTGTAGAACTTCTGGGCTCTGTGAGTGAGTAGAGCCATTTGCTGGACTATCTCCATGTACTCCAGATCATCTGGATGGATACAGTCCAGGTCTTCAAGAGTGAAAAGAAAGTTGCCTGAACTTTCATCAGTGGAGACAAAGGCTTGAGAAGAGCTTGTCTCTTGGAAGGGACTTCCTTGGATGTAGCTCTCTCTAGGTGTCTCAGGGAAGGTGATGAAAGGATCCTTTTGTGAGTTATCAGGGTAGCAGATAAGATGATGCTATGGTTCTCTGCTATCCCTTTCTACCATAAGAAGGGCTAAGCTCTGGTGAGTGTTGGAGTTACCAGATGGATTTTGCATGTTCATCTCCATCTGGTATCCACTGAGTATCCCATACAACTCAGTGAGAGTAAGGGTCTTGAGGTTTTCAGTCCTCTTAATGACCACACAATAATGTGTCCATTTCCTTGGAAGAGAGGACATGAACTTGCTTACAATATCCCTGTTCTCAATGGTTACCCCAACATCATCCAGAGTATTCACAATCTTAACATACTTGAAGTATTGTTGAGTCATGATTTCACCTGTTTTGAAAGTGAAATTTTCAAACTGCTGCTTCAGGAGATCCTTCTTGTTCTCCTTGGCTTCATTTGAACCCTCATACATCAGTTTCAGTGCATCCTATAGCCGTTTAGCGGGCTTGCACTTCTTGAAACCTCTGTAGATGGAGTTTGGAAGAGCAGTTTGGAGGGCTGTCTTGGCTTTCTGATCAATATCAATTCTTTGTCAGTCTTCATCAGAAAAGTCAGCCTTCTCCTTTGGTATCATGCCACCACCAGCAGCAGCTGAAGTGGTGCATGGCACATGAGGTCCATTGACAATAGACTCCCACATCCTGGAATCTTGAGACTTGATAAAGCCTTCCATTCTTTGACACCAAGTGTCAAAATCCTCAGGAGTGATCAGTGGGGACTTTGTCATAGTTCCAGTTTCCATATCAGCTTTGGAGATAGCTGCCATTTGAAGAGTTAAGTGATGTGTGTAACTAAGAGGATTTGAAGATGGTGAGATCTTGCAAACAAGAGCCTGGAATGCTCTGATACCAAATGCAGGACCGTTAAAGGGTACTATGCACTTAGTTCACACACTTAGAAGGATCTTTGAGAACACTTAACAATTCAAATAGGGAACTGAAGATACAATGCAAAACACAAGCAAGAACAAGAACACAAAATAAAGTTTTCAAGGAAGTAGTATATTGCTTCTTAAGTTCTATTACAAGTGTTGTACAAGTATGTTTTGAATACAAGAACCTTAGACTCTTTATACTAATCCTACAACCATCAATATACAAAAAAACAGTTGGAAGTGACTCATCTAGACAACAAGATCAGCCTAAAGTCAAAAGGCAGATTGCTTTTGACTAGTGACTATGACATGCTATAGCTCACTAACTTTCCTATTACGAAAGTCAAAAAAAGAAACAAAAACAGAAACTTACAGACAAAGGCCTTATCTACTTTATCATAAAGCATGGAAGTTTCACCAACTGATGATAGTTGGTGAACCACCAG